>CM029621.1:16007103-16359603 GCA_017311315.1 Dendrocalamus latiflorus
CATGAGGAGCACATCATTGTACTCCTTTTTCATGAACAGGATAGGGCATAGAAATTGCTTATTGTTACACTCGTCACAGCTATCTATCGTGCCCAAGTCAAATAGGTCGCATACCTCCTACCGAGCTTGATCGAGTTGGGTAGTAGAAGGGGTTGTGACCAATGGGTGGCTTGCTTGCGACCTTTCATAAGGCTAGATGAGGTGCTCAATTATGTCGTCCACCCAGTTGCTCTTTGGTTTCTTTTCGTCCGACTTGTCAAGCAGATATATGCAGTTCCTCCCCTTCGAGGGCTTCTTGCGCGACATGCTAGCCGAGCCAATGTCCTGCTTAGTAGTGTCGTCGTCCGAGCTCACGTCAAGGTTTTGTTAGTTGGCTATAGGAACGAACGCTTGTCTGTTCGTGCACGTTGTGTCACCAAAGATGAAGTCTAAGAGCTCCTCGTAATTAATGCAGCTTGTACTATGAAGTAAGTAGGTCATAATAATTTAGATATAGTTTTGTACTGTTTATAATATAGTCGTAGATATGGTAGCCATAATTTATTAGTGCATGATACTTTGTGGGGATTAAGCAGTTGTAATTAATTCAGTGGTAATTAGTTTAGTGCCAATTAGTTAGGCTAAAGTAATGAGTTAGCGGTGCGGCAGAAGGCACGTGTCATCTCCCAGGGCTGTCGCATGGTGGGGTCATGTGGTGGATACACTATTTTTACAAGTTCCACATGTTGACTATCATTCTTACAAATATAGGTCCGAAAACCGCAAAAACGGTCAAAAAAACTCGTGTTGTGCGTACGTGTATATCTTCTTTGTAATCGCAAAAAAGAGAGAGAAATAACGAAAAACACTTGCTAGCCTATTCTTTGAGATATGGCTCATGTTGACTGCTTTTCCTTGCATGGCAATGCAAGGTGGGCAAGGAGGGACCGAACCAGCCCCAAGTGTAAAGAGCGCGGAATTCTTTTGGATGCACAATCAGCCATAGATCCTCGATCGAACGGTTCACAAAGCGCAATTGACGTGGCGCCAGCATGGTGCTTTCCTCACCGACACGGTAACAACCTGTTCCACTGACACGCGGCCCCATACCTAGGGGTGAAAACGGGTCGGGTTAATCCCGACCGATCCGGCACCGAATCCGATTGGTACCGAATCCGACTAGTACCGAATCCGGAGAAAAAAATATGGGTTAGGATATGGTAACAACAATATCCGTCCGAATCCGAATATCCGTCCGAATCCGATACATCTTCAAGTTTGATTTCAAGTTAGTGCTACTATTTGACGTTTCATTTTCTTTTGCAATGGTAAAATAAAATCTTCCATATCAGCTATTAAATAGTAACATCAAGTCATTGCGTCCTACTCCATTTACTGCACTGTATGCATTCCTTACAAACAAGTAGGGTGCAAACAAAATGGGTTAATCCCGACCGATCCGACACCAAATCCGATTGGTACCGAATCCGGAGAAAAAATATGGATTAGGATATGGTAACAACAATATCCGTCCGAATCCGACCCGTTTTCACCCCTACCCATACCTCACACAAATATTCGGGGTCAACGAGTCAGTAGCTAATAAACGACGCAAGGACCGCAACCCTCGAGCCCATCGGTCTCCCCACGCGCAAGGAAGAAGAAGCTTCGCGAATCCCCTTCTCCCTTCGGCGCCCTCTTCTTAACCCTCCTCCGCGGAGCCAAAATCTGATCCTAATTTCCATCGCAGAGGGCGGCAAGGGCGATCCGGCCGGCGCGACCATGGCTTACGTCGAGAGAGGTAATCCGATTTTCCGACTCGGTAGACCCCGTAAGGTCTGCCCCTGAATTCTTCTCGCCATGGAAGTTTTGATCTGTGGTTTTGTGTTCGTGATTTCGTTCGCCTGCCCGATTTGTCAAATATTTCAGTCTGGATGGTTCGTATGATCATGTCGCCGTAATTGCTATATGGGTTAAACATGTACTCGTGTAGATTCGGACGCTAGAGCAACGAGTACTCGCAGCTATTGGTTTGTAATAGGAATCACTTGAAAAATATTGACCTGAAACGTGTAGATCCAAACACTTTATCGGAGACATTCGCTGGGACGGCAGGGATGAGGAGATGTATGAAGTTGATGCTAAAACGTCTATGGTTGCTCTGGAATGCCAAGGATTAATCTTTCCTGCACCCTTCTCCATTGTAGGGAATCAAATGAAGTTGTGCGAGATGCCCAGATAGCGTCAAACTGTAGCCAGTAAACCACCGTGTTCATAGGCTGCTAAGAATGCATTAGTGATTACACTGTTGTACACAACATTAGGACAAAGTACTATAGTACACATTAAGCTAGCTTGGTTCCACCGAACTGTTAAAGAGGCGATACTTGTAATTCATTGTGTGTGAAGGATTATTCCAATTAGCAAAAACACAGTGAATAAAGCAATGCGTGTTGCGATTTTCCATATGTGGATAGTGCAATGATTCACCGTTTGTTTGGTCTTCATTTACATTCACTTCAAGGACCTCTTCAAGTAGATAGAAGGTCCTTGATGTCCTTTTGGATATTGTAGGAACAGGATAACACCAGTCGTTTTTTGGATTAAAGAGAATTTTGGGCACCAGGATTGTTATAAGCTTCTCTTATACCAGGTACTTTGAACAAAGTACAACTATATGTCTGATTTATTGACCCAGTGGTACCAGACTGAGGTTTTACCCACAAAAACTATAGTTCTTTCTTTTATAAACTTGAGGCTCAGTTTAAGAGATGTAATCATGCTACTAGATGTTGGTTAAGAAAATATTGACCCAAATTGTCCATTTATCAAGACTGCTCCATATGTTCAGTTTGATGAAAATGTAGGGTTTTTTCTTGCCAAAAAAGTTGAATGAAGATAGAATAAAGTGTCTTGACAATGTTGATAACTTTGTGTTTTTGAGGAGGTCCAATTCTGACATGATATTTCGTGGCATAATGTGACATAGGTATTCCCTATATGGGATTAATAGCCCTTGAACTTTGGTTGTTAGTAATCTGTTGTGATTTTTTTCTTGAACTGGTCTGATCACTTCGCCATCATAAGTATCTGCCTATGTATTTGGACTGCAGCCATATCACTTTCTATTTCAAGGGAATCGAATCTCTTGAGTACCACTCTGTGGCTGTGGTAGAATAGGAGAAGTGAGATTATACGAGAATTTGATGGGAATAGGTAGCTGTCCACAGGTCAAAGGAAGCGAGCAATAGTTGTCTAAGGTTCTATTAGTTCTTTTAGTGTAAATTCATAAATTATGAGTAACATCTTCATGGCCCCACAGCTCATTTGTGGGTTTCTCGAGCTTATGCACTTTCCTAATATTTCATTTACACATCCATTTGTAGTTACAAGCTTAAAGGAAGAAATATACATAATTTCCTAGATGTCCTTATAGAGAAAATGTCTTGGAATTCAAAAATCTCTAACAATTGAATGCTGGAAGTAGTCTTTAGTCTCCTGGAGATAATGTCTTGAGGTGCATTTTTGAAGGTACTTGGCCACTGTTTATGTGTCTTTGCCAAAACCAAAATAGTTTTGGACATCATGACATATTATTTTCAAGCTAAAGAAAGCAAGTCATTGTGGTGAAGCATCAAATGATTGCAATAGTTTAGCTTGTCTGAACATATTTTTAACGCTATGCAGTTATTTACATAAACTCTTCACTAGTTGCGTCAAATTTCCACGCTTGTAAGTTTTTAACATGGTACACTCCTGAGAAATTAGCGAAGTGTATGAGGTACTCTTGACTTCGCATGAATCATGAAGGATGTAGCATGAAGTTATAACATTCAAGTGGACTGACCATCAATCAAAGGAAAGCTCATTTTATTCTTCATGTATCTTTCAGGTGTTGTGAAAGACAAGCGGACAATATGGCGACTAAGCATAATCTCTGACTTCTTTAGGGCTGTTGTGAATTTCATTAGAATGTTCTTTCTCACAATGTTCTCAGTAAGTAACTAGTGCTATATTACCCAAATTATTTTTGTTATTGCTAAATTTCCTTTTGTTCCATGTGCTTCCGAAACGAAAATCACAATTAATTCCCGTGCTTTATATTTCAGATGGAAAAAACGGACAGATACCGGAAAGGATATGGTGCTAGTAAGAAATGGGATGGTGGACCTGGTGGGGGAGGTCCTGGTGGTGGTTCTGGGCGGGGCCCATATGGGGGTGGGGGTGGGGGTGGCGGCGGCGGCGGCTCCCGCGGTCCTCGCACGCTAACTGACCTCCGATCTAATGATCACAGTAAGTACTCAAATTCCAGATCATAGTCTCCTTTTCCAGCACGGTGGATTTAAGTTTTCTAACTAAGCTCACTAATTTCAGGTTCTCTCCCTGCTTGTGGATCATGCTGCGGCTAATGTGTGCACAACTATCTTTATGGCTGCTTAACAAAAGAATACACATGCTTCGCTGGTTAAGGACATAAGAACTCTGTTACATATTAATTTCATTTTCAGCTGTGTAAAACCATTGTGACGTTGTCAAGAGTGTAATATATTCGGTACATATTCTGTAGTTTGTTTCTCGTGTAATTTGCATGTTGCACACTTGCATTCGTCGCTTGCTTTAATGCCTTAGCTTGTGATATTGGGTTTATGCATATTTTACGCAGCTTAATGAATTGCCCTGAATGACGTCATGAATCGACCGGTATATGAGAGATGGCGCTGGCGCATTCTGCTATCCTTTTTGTCTGTAATGCTGTGGGTAATGGGAATCTGGGATTGCTCGTTCCAGGTTAAGCTCGATTAGGAAATAATCGGAACAACTGTCTTTCATACCTGTTCATTTGACCTACAGCTTGTTAGTCTAAGGAATAATGATTGTTGAAAGAGGTTAGAACTAAAAGTCGAAAAGACCAGCGGCTTGTGTTTAAGGGCATCCACAATATGTGAAGGCTGTATAGCCTCTAAGGTAGGACCTATAGACAGCTTATAAACTTATTAATTTTATCTGTAGTGTGTTAATATTTATATTGCCTCTAAGGTGGTTCTAACAAATAAGAAAATTTTTTTATTTCCAATGGATCAGAAATTTTCTTCCCGCGATCCAAACCAGTCTCTTTTCCCCATTCCTCAATTATTCGCTGAATCCTATCCACACCTCACCGGCCACTGTCCAATCCCTACGCCTCCACCTCCCCATCTAGCGCCTCCAGCCCTCCGAGCCTCACCGACACGTATAACTCGAATGGTAGGGGCGGAGGTGGGGGATGCACAGCGAACACACGGATCATCGATAGCGGAGGTGGTGGCGCCATCGCCATCGCCATCGCTGCGACCTTGGGTAGGGATGTAGACTGGATTGTCGCAGAAGTAGTCAACGTACAATCGGTTGTGGGCACCTTGGCGATCTCTTTTTATGTACCTTCGATGATGCCTTTTTCACTGATTGGAGCTGCCTGCTAGCTGCCTTTAAATTTGAGCTTCAATGTTGGTTTCGATTTTTCATCCATGAAGTCTTCATCACTGCTAGAGCTAATTGAAAGGGAGGACAGGGAATTCGAATATGTAGACATTGTGCCATCTGACTAGTTGGTGGTCTGAATATAGTGTATGGTGGAGAGAACCTTCATCCTCTATTTGTAGTTGCAGTTCACAACAGCTAGTTCACAATGGGTAGTTTACAACGGCTAGCTTCCTTTTGTTCTGTTGCTATTTTACATTCGTACAATGGTGTTGGTTATATCAAGTAAGTGGTTCTAGTTATTCATTGTAGAATGTATTATTGTTACAGAGGGATAATACCAGGGCCACCTTTGCCCCCTGAATGCAATGCTAGACTACATACTGATTATGGTGGCGCTACTGTTAGATGGGGCTTAACACACCATAAAGAAAGTTCTTGTGCATCTTTGGTTACATTAGTTCAAAAAATGTTACCGGAATCATCCTGTTTCCTGGGTTAGTACTTCAAGTTGTTTTCTCTTTTGCATAAATGACTCAAAAGTACTTAGTATTTTTTTTCAATATTTAGAAATGGGAAGAGGCATGATGTTCTAGTTGGTGGGCAGTAGAAGTTCTCATATCTATGTCTTAAAGCATGGTCCTTGTTACATTGCACTAACAAGTGACCATCACATACAACAACACATGTGATTCAAGAGAGGATAGAACAACACATGACTAATAAAATTACATAGTACTTAGTCATAGCCTGAAGGTACAGTACAACAACAACTACATACTAATCTCCTATGTGAAACATATCCATGCTTAAAAGGTCCAGTAGCTTATTATGTCGATCCAATTGTGCTTGGTCATAGCCTGAAGTGTCAGTCTCCAGCAATTTTACATACTTGCTTAGTTTTTTCACCTTTGCCTTCTCTACTGCGGCTGCAGCATATGCTAATGTGGTAGATGCCTTCTTCTTTCTAGCTTCTGCCATCTTCTCCATTGCAGCTGCCTTCTTTGCTATAGCATCATGATAAAATTGCATTGTTGGATCTACTAGGTTGCTTAAGGAAGATGTTGTTGCTCTTCCTTTGCATTTAGCCACCTTTTGCCCTTGTGGTCGATGGATCTCTGCATATTCCGCACCTTCATGCAAGAAGAGATGTAAGTCCCTGATTCAGTCAGCTTTCCTCTCTTACATCTCTTGTGGAGAAGTGCAGTCGTTTGGACAATGTGGTGGAGCTCACTTCGTTTGTGGAGAATGTTAGAGTGATCTCAGGCATTTGGCCCAACGGCCAAATGCCACCCCTTGTCCGCGCCCTGATCGGGGGCGCCCAGCCCAATAGGCTGGTGGGCCCCTATCGCCAGCGCCACATAAATAGAGGTGGGGGCCGGGGCGGCACAGAGACCAAGGTTCACCGTGCCGCCACCATCCCCACCGACAAAACCCTAGATCCGATCTAAGAGGGGGCGCTCCAGCGACGGGAAGCACCACCGCCAGATCGCCGCCGCCAGGGAGATCGCCGCCGCCCGGGACACGCCGCCGCCAAGGAGCCCCGTACCTCTTCCCCGACCGTCGCTGCCCGTGCGCAGACTTCACCGAGCGTACCCGCGATGGCCAACCCCTCCTCCTCCACATCGGACGGTTAGTCCCCTCTCTTCCTCTCGGTATTACCTCAAGAACCAGAACCCGTAAAGAAACCCCGCTAGATCTAACCTAGGAGATCCCAAAAGCAAATCTAACATTGGTATCAGAGCACCCTAGGCGTAGATCTAGATGGGGAAAAGAACGGCGACCGCCGTCGGTTGACCGGCGTGCGGAAAAAGAAATGCACAGAGAAAGAAACCCCTCCCTAACCCTAGAAAACGGCAAAAAGAAGAGAAAGAAGGGACTCACGGTTGCGCCGCCGCTTCATGTGGGAGCCGCCGGCGCCGCCGCTTGAGCCGCCGTGCGCGCATGCGCCGCCGGGGCCGCTCCGTTTTGGGGTCGCCGCCCGCGCGGGCACCGCCGCGCGCTGCCGCTTGGGGCCGCCGCTCGGGGCCGGGGCAGCCGCGCCTCTCCCGCGCGCATGCGCAGCCGTGGGCGCTCCACTGGGGTCGCCGCGCCGCTCCGCTGTCGCGCGCCCGACCGCCGCGCTCTGCTGGGGCCGCCGCGCCGCGCCGCTGCCGCTCCTCTCCGCGCGCGGGCCGCCGCCGCCGCTCTGCGCGAGCGCGCCGCCGTCGCCCGTCCGTGGTTTTCGGGAGGAGGCGGGCGTGAATGGGGCTAGGATTAGGGTTTCGGTTTTTTGATCCCGCCGCGCGCGCAGTCGGCCGTCCGATCAGATCGGATCCGATCGGACGGCTGAGGAAGAGCCGGCCACTTTCGGCCCAGGCGGGAAGGCACTTTCACGGCCCAGGCCCAGGTTGCGGCCTGGGCGCGGGGGAGAGAGCGCGCACGCGCGTGAGGCTCGAAGGGAGAGCGGGCCGCCATGGGCCGCGCCGCTGGCTGCGCCCGCACGCGCGAGTGGGAGACATTTGGGCCGCGGGCGGCCTGGGCCGAGGCCGCGCGTGGAATGGGCCAAAATGGCTAAATGAACAGTGATTTTTTGAGGAATGGTTTTATTGATTTTTCAGAAGCTTTTATGAGTGAATCTGATTGAAATTTGATCCAAAATCTCTGTAATTTTTTGCACCAACGTGTTAATTTTTCAGAGATTAAATGTGTACAGTATATTGCTTCTGTATAATGAATTATTTTTAGAATAATTACAGTTTCCGCTGCAAAAGTTAATGTTGATTAATTTTCATTATTAAATTCGAACCAACAGGAGAATTTAATTTTGGAAAAATAGATATAATTTCCAGAGATTTATGATATTGTTATTTTCTGACCAACGTTGATAATAACAGTATTATAATTTTGTAATTGATGATTTTATGCATTATTTCTATTTCTGCCCAACGGTGATGTAGATTTAATGTATAGATAAAATTGATTTAATTGTATGTCGTATTTTTGACCAACGTTGGAAATAAGGCATATAATTTTCCTGTTATGTTCTCATTTTATTTGAAATATTTTTCAGGCGGATACAACTTGATGAGTTGTATCAGAGAGATCCCCACTCTTAAAGGAGATAATTATGGAGAGTGGAAGAAAAAGATAGACTTAGCGTTTATCTTGGCTGAGGTGGACTGAGTCCTCACTACAGCACGTCCCACTGAGCCTATGGCACCAGTGAGGGATCAAAATGAGGATGATACTGCTTGGCAGAAAAGACAGAGGGATCATGCTCCCTTACAGATGTCTTATGATCTTGATCATAAGAAATGGACCACAGCCAACAAGAAATGTATGACCGTGATAAAGAACACGATTGAGCCTGCTATTGTGGGCTCAATCGCAGAGTGTGACACTGTCACAGAGTACCTTGAGAGAATAAAGAGTCAGTTTATTGGCTCTTCAAAGACTTATGCTACACAGCTGATTAAGCAGCTTGTGACAGAAAGGTACTTTGGTAATGGCAGTGGCATAAGAGAGCACATACTAAGGATGGGCAACTTGGCATCCAAGCTTAAACCAATGGATTTGGCTCTCATGGATGAGTTCCTTATTCATTTAATTTTTGCTTCCTTGCCTAAAGAGTTTGACACTTTTGTTGTCAACTATAACATGCAGCCCGAGAAATGGGACTTGGAAAAGTGCATAGCTATGTGTGTGCAAGAGGAGGAAAGAATTAAATCCTCACATGGTGGATCTATCAACTATGTGAATGATAACAAGAAAAAGAACTTCAACAGTACCTCCTTCTCAAAGAACAAGGGAAAAGCCTCTGTCCATCAGCCTCAACAGAATAAATTTGCTGTAGACAAAGATCAGTGTCTTCACTGCAAGAAGACGGGACACTACAAGAAGAATTGTCCTGATTACTTAAAGATGATAATAGCAAAGAAAGGTGAGAACATTATTACCTTTATAAATGAATGCCTGTATGTGCAATATTCGAAATCCACTTGGTGGATTGACTCAGGAGCAACTGTTCATGTTGCTAATTCCTTACAGGGATTCCGTTCGACGAGGACTACGCAAAGAAACGAAAGATGCATTAAAGTTGCAAATGGAGTCCAAGCTGAAGTTGAAGCTGTTGACGATCTTTCATTAGAGTTAGCTAATGGCTCCAATCTTTTACTTAGAGATGTCCTTTTTGTTCCCTCTTTACAGAGGAATTTGATTAGTGTTTCAAATTTGGACAAAGATGGTTATGATTGTAATTTTGGAAATGACAAGTGTGAAATAATGTTTAATAAAGAATGTATTGGTCTTGCCATCTTACAGAATGAGCTTTATTTGTTATCATTATGTGATGATGTGAATGTCGTATGCGATAATGGGAACGTCGCGTGCGAGAAAGTGATTGAATCCTCGTCTACGAATGTAAACAGAAAATGAAAGAGAACTCTAGATGAGTCGTCGAAATTATGTCACTGTCGTTTAGACCATATTTCGAGGGGGAGAATAGAAAGACTAGTTAAGAATGATATTCTTCCTCCATTAGAGTTCTCAGACTTAGAACAATGCAGAGAATGCATTAAAGGAAAATATGTAAAGAAAATTAAAAAAGACGCTAAAAGAAGCACATGAGTTCTACAAATTATTCACACAGATATTTGTGGTCATTTTCCTGTGAAAAGTGTGGATGGATATGACTCGTTCATAACATTCACGGATGATTACTCCCGTTATGGATATATTTATCTAATCAAAGAAAGAAATGAAGCCTTGGATAAATTCAAGATATTTAAGGCTGAAATTGAAAATCAACATGATTTAAAGATTAAGATAGTCCGATCTGATCGTGGGGGGAGTACTACGGTCGACATACCCCATATGGACAAGTTCCTGGACCTTTTGCAAGGTTTTATAGGAAAATGGAATAGTGGCCCAATATTCTACATCGGGCGAATCTCAGCAAAATGGAGTAGCTGAAAGACGCAACCGTACCCTGATGGATATTGTGCAAAGCATGATGAGCTACTCCACACTGCCATTGAGTTTATGGATGGAGGCGTTGAAAACCGCCATTCATATTCTCAACAGAGTGCCTAGTAAGTCGGTGCCCAAAACACCGTACGAGTTGTGGACAGGAAGAGTTCCCTCACTAAACCACTTACGTGTGTGGGGGAGTCCTGCTGAGGCTAAAGTATTTAACCCAAACCTTGAGAAACTTGATCCCAAAACAGTGAGTTGTCATTTCATTGGCTACCCTGAAAAGTCAAAAGGTTTTCGTTTCTACTGTCCAGACAGATATACAAAGTTTGTAGAAACGAGACACGCTGTCTTCTTAGAGGATGAAATGATGAGAGGAAGCATGGTAGCTCGAGAGATTGACCTTGAAGAGAAGCGGGTGTATGCGCCCTCTCCGATGATTCAAGAGCCATTCTTCACACTACCTGCTGTCGCTGCACCGACGGTGCAAGACACTGTGGTGCCAGCACCTGTTATTGTTCCTCCTGTGGCAACAATGAATGATAATGAGGAACCTGTTCTTCAGGATCCTATAGAACCTATTGCCACAGATGAGGGAGAGCAACAGCAGCCTCAAACAGAAGATGTACAAAATGAGGAGGCCCCGAAGAGGTCTCAAAGAGTAAGAAGATCAGCTATTTCTGATGATTATCAGATTTATCATACAGAGGAATTTCAAATGGAGGATGATCCCACCTCATTTGAAGAAGCCATGAGAAGCGAAAATTCCTCAAAATGGCTTGAGGCCATGGAAGAGGAGATGAGGTCCATGAAGACTAATAAAGTCTGGGACTTAGAAATTATTCCTAAAGGAGCCAAAACAGTAGGCTGTAAATGGGTCTACAAGACAAAGCTTGACTCCCAAGGGAATGTAGAAAGATACAAAGCGCAACTTGTGGCAAAAGGCTTTACGCAAAGAGAAGGGATTGATTACAATGAGACCTTTTCTCCAGTCTCATGTAAAGATTCCTTCAGAATCATAATGGCATTAGTAGCACATTATGATTTAGAGTTACATCAGATGGATGTAAAGACGGCATTTCTTAATGGGGATTTGGAGGAAAATGTTTACATGGCACAACCGAAAGGTTTTGTCGTGGAAGGAAATGAAAGAATGGGATGCCGCCTAAAGAAATCGATTTATGGGTTAAAGCAAGCTTCAAGACAGTGGTACTTGAAGTTTGACAGTACAATAAGAAAATTTGGGTTTAAAGAGAATGTAGAGGACAACCGTGTTTATGCAAAGTTTAAAGATGAGAAGTTTATCTTCCTAATCCTGTATGTGGATGATATCCTGCTAGCTAGTAGTGATGTTAGTCTGCTACTGGAGACAAAGAAGTTTTTGTCCTCAAACTTTGATATGAAAGATCTTGGTGAAGCTTCGTTCGTTCTAGGGATCGAAATTCACCGGGATAGAAACAAGGGGACATTGGGACTGCCACAAAAGGCATACATAGAGAAAGTCTTAAAGAAATTTGGTATGCATAAATAAAGAAAGTCTTGCGTTATTTGCAAGGAACAAAAGGCCTCATGATGACATACAGAAGATCAGATTTACTCCATATAGTGGGGTATACAGATTCTGATTTTGCGGGAGATGATAGAAAGTCTACATCCGGATATGTGTTCACTCTCGCAGGAGGAGCTATATCGTGGAAAAGCTCAAAGCAAATCGTCACTACATCGTCCACAATGTATGCCGAGTTTGTAGCATGTTATGAAGCCACGGGGTAGGTGAACTGGCTAAAAAAGTTCATACTCGGTTTAAAAGTGGTTGACGACATCAATAGACCACTTAAGTTGTACTGCGATAATGAACCCGCAGTAACGTATGCCCACAACAATAAGTCAAGTGGTGCTGCCAAACACATTGACATAAAGTACTATGTTGTGAAAGATAAAGTTCGGGATCAAATTATAAGTCTTGAGCACATAAGTACCGCAAAGATGTTAGCGGATCCGCTTACTAAAGGCTTACCACCCAACGTGTTAAGAGAACATGTAGCCGGCATGGGTTTAAGGGAAAGCCTATGATTCCTGGACTAAAAGATGGTCCAAAAGATTAAAGTAACTATTTCAGAACAGAGAGGTGTATTGTAGCTGTTAAATCTATCGGCGATTGACCGTGACGATGAGACATGTTCTATGCACTAATCTGCGATGGAATGAGTAAAGTTAAAAGTAATTAAAGTTAAAGCATAGATTGAGATCAAGGGGGAGAATGTTAGAGTGATCTCAGGCATTTGGTCCAATGGCCAAATGCCACCCCTTGTCCGCGCCCTGATCGGGGGCGCCCAGCCCAATAGGCTGGTGGGCCCCTATCGCCAGCGCCACATAAATAGAGGTGGGGGCCGGGGCGGCACAGAGACCAAGGTTCACCGTGCCGCCACCATCCCCACCGACAAAACCCTAGATCCGATCTAAGAGGGGGCGCTCCAGCGACGGGAAGCACCACCGCCAGATCGCCGCCGCCAGGGAGATCGCCGCCGCCCGGGACACGCCGCCGCCAAGGAGCCCCGCACCTCTTCCCCGACCGTCGCTGCCCGTGCGCAGACTTCACCGAGCGTACCCGCGATGGCCAACCCCTCCTCCTCCACATCGGACGGTTAGTCCCCTCTCTCCCTCTCGGTATTACCTCAAGAACCAGAACCCGTAAAGAAACCCCGCTAGATCTAACCTAGGAGATCCCAAAAGCAAATCTAACAGAGAAGTGCGAGATGACGCATTTTGGAGGAGAAGAAATGGATGCAGTGCAACAGATTGAAGCTTGTGGAGAAGAAGTGAATGCACTAGTTTTGTAGTGGAGAAGATTGAATGCAACGTTCAGAATAGGTGGGAAGCAAACGGTTGAAGTGAATGCAGTACTTTTGTTTAACGTTTAGCTGCTGCCTCTACTCATGCCATCGATGCTAGCCTCTACAGGATGGAGGCCAAACATTGTCATGTATTAGGTTGTCTCTCTCTTCTTAGAGGCTATTTTGCCTAACACTATGGGTGCTCTAAGCCTCTAAACATCTCGTACTATACCCCCGAACAGTTCTTCATTCAGACTGTGCATGCATTCGACAGTCAATACTAGCATTTCTAAGATTTCATGATATAACCTGAACAAAATGAAGGAGCGGTCTTAACATTTCTATCAACTTTTGAGTTGAGAGCTGGAAAATTTTCGAATCATTGCGTTTTGTTCCTGATCTACGAACGTCTTGGAAGATGATCTTTTGCAAGATGGACCCTTATATTTACCACCAACTCCAAATCAGCTCCACACTTTGTATTAGACGCTAAGCCTCCCTGCTAAGAACAACGCTATCTTAGTGAAACTCCGCCTCGCCAAACTGAAATGCATGGCACCTCGTCTTCACCAGGTACATGCACCGTGGCCTAACTCAAGAGTCAGGAGTGCATATCCAAACTTGGAAGTACGCCACCCATTGCGGGCCGTGACACCATTTCGACAGCAAAGTTTGTGCCTCCACTCCATTCGGGTTTGCTCGTGCACATTTGCATGGTTGCGCTTGCCAAGCCCCAGATCTAATGGGGGATTGAGCCCAGTGGACAATTATAACAAATCAACGGCTCGGCCAGCGATCTCATATGCACAGATGGAAAAGATCTTAATTGCATTAGAGTTTGTACGGCCAAATTGTAGATATGTAGTGACCATAGGGTAGCCAAGTTACCTTTTTTTTTAATATATCTATAAGCTTGTAAATTACAGTGTTGGTGTCTTTCTCGTCCACACCAATATTACAGGGTGATATTATGATGAGGTAATGACTTATGGAACGTTTGGTTCCTTTTCAAGTTTTGCCATGTTTCTGTACCACAAATGTGGCGAGCCAAGTTTTTATAGCAATCAATAAAGTTTGGCTAGGAAATTAGTCAATGACTGGTGGAGTAAAAATATTGCTCGAAACCAAAAAGTCCAACTTGTTGACTTATGCTTTGTTTCAAATAGCTTTTATCTTTTGGCTTTTAGAAGATAGCTTTTAAACGGAGTGATTTTTAATATGATTTCTATTAGTTATTTGTAGGAGTCACTACAGAGCTATTTTAAACCGAGTGATTTCTCAATATAAGTATTCTTTACTTACTGAATCTCTTTCACAGTCATAGGCTACAAGCCGAAAGCCAAAGGTTAGAGGACTTTTGACCGGGGAATTACTATGGCAAAAGATTAGCGTGAACCAAAGAGACCCTTAATTTTCCGGTGAATGTTTCTAGAGATGTCAAAGATTAGGAGCAAAGTGCAGGGGGTCTCAAGCAACATTTCTCTCGAAAACCCGCAGAGCACGAGATATACAAACAAATCCCCAACTGACTTGTGGGCTCCACGGTTCATGACCCCACATGTTAACCGCTGATCCACGCTCAGGTAGAGTCAAATCCCTGTATCCCTGTCTATTCGCCACTACTTCTGCAGAGACCCCATTTCGCCGTCTCCCTCTTTCCCCTCTGTCCACCTTCCTTCCGGTCCTCGCCATGGCGTTCTTCTCTCACCACCATCTCCAGCAGCCGCCCCCAGCGGCGGCGGCGGCGGCGCCGCAGCAGCCGGTGCCTCCCTCCTTCAGGTAGGTGGTCGACCTCAATTTCCGTTTGCACGGCCTTTCTACGCCTCTTCCTATGGTAAGAATCGCGCTAAAATTCCCTTCCTAATGCCGCAATTTCTGGCAGAAACGCGCTGCCGGTCGATGGCCAGATCCCGGTGCCTCTCTCCTTCTTCAGCCCGCCGCCCACCTTCCCGGACCAGGCCGCGCAGCCACAGCGTAAGCTTTCTCCGCCAACCCCCGGGGGGGGGGGGGGGCGCTCTTCGCCTCTTGAAATTCCGCTTGAATTGAGGCTGATTTTGGAGGGCTTTTGCTCTGTTCTGTGTAGTTGTGGACGCGGTGGGGCTGGGTTGGAGGCAGCCGAGGGAGCAGGAACTGCTTGGGGAGAACTCGCAGATGTCGTCCATCGATTTCCTGCAGACGGGCTCGGCGGTGTCGACGGGGCTGGCGCTCTCACTGGAGGACCGGCGCCACTGCGGCGGCGGCGGGGCCGGGGCCGGGAACTCCTCGGGCGATTGGCCGCTGCTCCTGCTGCCGATGCTGGATGATGACATCTCCCGTGAGGTCCAGCGGCTCGATGCTGATATGGACCGATTCATCAAGGCCCAGGTCACGCACTCTTGAAACTTTTTTACTTTATGAGATTCGCTAATACGGTAATAACAGTAGTTGTGTACAATTAGTTGGTGAAGTTTTGTAGGGGAAATTAGTGAAGCTTTAGACCTTTAGTGTTTTCAGGCCGTATAATTGTGCAGGTTGAGTATGCACAGAGATAGTCTCTTTACTTCTGCTAATGTTGGTCGTTTCTGCCTTTGTCATCTTTTGTCTTAGTTTACATGGTCAGCCTGTTACATTACTGCAGGCCCTCTCCTTGTTCAATGACCAAAACTGCAACACATTTTCGTTTGATGAAATAACTATAGAACCAAGGTCTTATCTGTATACTGGGCACTGGCTGTGTTGTTAGTTCTTACTCCTTTTTTTTTGCAGTTGACTAGACAAATTTTTAGTTGTTTATTCTTGATTTGCTTCCTTCAATTTGGAGTTTTAAGTTATCGATTAACCTGCAAATGATGATAGTATCCGATCTTCAACATTGGTCAGATTATTCATTTACATATACTCACTAAACTACATTCCTTCATGAGCGTTGGGTTTCTTAGCCCACATCAATTACATGGATATTAAGCCAATTGATGCAATAAATCGCTAGGTAATAGGATTGTAGAGCTTGCTTTTATTTTAGTATCACATCGTATATTTTAATAATCAAAGTGAAGGGAAGAAATAAAAAGATGTTATGGGTAATATTGTATGTAAACCAAGCAAAAAAGAGAAGCTTTTGTTGCATGTGCTTCAGCTGAGGTGTCAACTTTCTATTTGGCAGCAACATGATCCAGTTTGTGTCTACATGACGAAAGAAAGTCTCTCCGGCCAGTGAGCATATCAGTTAGGATCATGCCTAGTGAATTAAATAATACTTGTCTACATTCATTTATTCCATGGAAATGATGTTGGTAATAGGAAACCAATTCCCCAAAAGAAACCAGAGAAAGTAAAGGAGTTAGTGGAACTTCAAAAGAAAAAGATGCACTTGGTAGAGGAGCAAGTATTGCAGGCCCTGATAAACAAGTACATTCAGTCCTAACGACTATAGTTTGTTCCCAATATGGACTATATATCCGTTGAACCTCATGTCTGATATCATTAGAATTACTACTGTAATACTGTAAAAAAAGTAAGCTTGGTATTCAATATTTCACAATATTTCAGTGTTCTAACTAAATTTGTTTAAACGGGCAGACTGATCGGCTGAGGCAGTCTATATTGGAGAAAGTTCAGGCAAAGCAATTTGAAGCGCTGGCCTCTATTGAGGACAAGATACTCCAAAAAACACGGGATAAAGAGGCAGAAGTGGAGAACATTAACAAAAGGAACTCTGAACTTGAGGACCAGATCAAACAGTTGGCAGTGGAAGTTGGTGCATGGCAGCAAAGGGCCAAGTACAATGAGAGCATGATCAACGCACTCAAGTACAACTTGGAACAGGTATGTGCCCATCAAAGCAAGGATTTCAAAGAAGGTTGTGGTGATAGTGAGGTAGATGACACAGCATCCTGTTGCAATGGTGGGGCCGTCAATTTGCAACTGATGTCAAAGGAGAACGGGCACACCAAGGATTTGACGGCTTGTAGGGTCTGTAAATCAAGTGAGGCATGCATGCTCTTGTTGCCTTGTCGGCATCTTTGCCTATGCAAACACTGCGAGAGCAAGCTGAGCTTCTGCCCCCTGTGCCAGTCCTCGAAGATACTTGGCATGGAGATATATATGTAGAATAGAATTTGTGTATCACTTCCACTTGAGTATCTTTTGAGATACTGCTGTGTTTATACATCAATCTTTGTCAAACTGTAGCACCTATGGATCACTTATGAAACGTCACTGGATCGAAAAGACTACCATTTATGGTAGATTTACTGCAGCAAATTTCTAATTAGAAGTGCATGCTTTGGACTTTGGATTAGATGACTTCTTTAGTAATCGTTTATTGTGTAACAAAATGTTTCCAAGGGCATAATTTTGTGAAAAATACGTGAGGCCGCGTGCTTAATTTTCACCGAGCAGAGTTTAAGGGGCTCATATTGTCTAGCTGGCTGTGCCTATAATTCTCCTTTTATCGGCTCGTCGCTTATTAAGTCTAACAAAGAATAAAGTAATGCAAACAATGATATCTTATGTGGTGGAACTTTTCTTAGTGACTGTACATCCGAGAGTGATTGGTGCAGAACTTTATCGTTTTTTCACATGGAAATATAAATAAGAAATTTTAAGATGTTCTGTAAAATAGTTGGTGAATGTGCTTTTTTATACGTTAGCATTCTAAACAAAGCTGCGTGAGATGTAAAGCAGCTTCGATTATATTATTTTCAGTTGGATATTGTTGATCTAAACTCCTTTTCTATGGAAGTTCTGCTATAATTGTAGCTACTTTTAGATTTGGGTTTTCTTTTAGGTAGAGTGAGCATGAAAGTGCAACACTAACACAGTAAGTTTGCAAAAATCATAATTCTGCACTGTATATTTCAAATTAGTTGCCGTACACGCGTAGCAAGCGTCGGGATCCACACATCTGATAACCCAATATTCGGCTATCTTCTGGCGGATTACCTCCATGATGATTTGGTGGTTAGCGAAAAGCCCCAAAAGACTTGCCTTTCAAGCCCAGCCAATCGATTGCCCTCTTGTTGTCTGTTGGTCCGATTATTTCATGGCTTGGATGGAGAAATGCAGGCCAATGTTCCTACAAGCTACCCATACCAGGCTGCACTACCTATAGCCTTTAAAGAAATATTCTCTCAATTATACATTGGACCTCACACACGTCTAGTTCTGACTGATTGCGCTGCTGCCCACAGAAACTACATAGCAATGCCTTATCCTTTGATTTTAGATGACAGGACGACATTATCTGTTTCTCACGGAACGCTACTACTCGCAGAAATAATGGCGGAGGCCTTGTACTGCCACCTCGTTGAGTTGCGTTGACGCCTCCAAAATCCAAATTAACGGTCCCAACTCCCAACAAGGCTCTGCCGGACCACCCACCAACTCAGTGCTCAAGAAGATACTCCTGCTGTACCAGCACCACCAGTCCGCCACCACAAGAGCACAACGGTGCCAGACAGAGATGGCGCGCGAGCGTGACGGCCCGGCTACACCACAACCCAACGTGGCTTTATCAAACGGACAAATAAGACAACTTCTTTATTATTTTTCGAAATAATTTATTAAAATGATTTTTTAAAAATGGCCTATCGTTATTCAGTTCGTTCGCACAAAACGTTCGTATTAGGACTAAAAGCCTTCAGTCATAGCCATAAGCTACAGGCGAAAAAACTCACCTTATGACTCCAAATCACGCAGTGTTGAGTCAGTGGCAGATGAAGTGAAGTGAGCGAGCGGCAGACAGACAGAGCGCCCTATCCATGTAAATAACACGAGCACTCACTACCAGCCAGCCACCCACCCGGCCACCCCCAAGCAGCCTCACCACCCCTCCCACGCCACCTCCCCTTTGCCACCCCTATCCATCCATCATTATAACCATCATCTCCTCCTCTTTTTGGGCATATATAATGGTCCATATCAGCTATCTATAAACTTATGCTATATAGAATTTAGGTGATACGAAGAAGGGAGAAATATGTTGTCTAATATTTGATAGATGATCTTATAAATAACTTTCTACTATCTATACTATCCTATATACAACTATATGAACATCCTATTAATTGTATAAGACTATTACAGACAACTGTATAGCCAATTACTATATGAGCTATCTTTAATCTTATCTATAAGTGACATAGATATATATTAAAGATATGGCTCTTTTACGGTACCTTAAAATGAATATGAGCCATCCAATTTTTTTATGATCCAATGGTTTAGATTAGTTATGATTTAGTTATACTACCACTCATACTATTAGCAGTAGAATCTTCAAAGGGATAATTTTGTAAATGAAATAAGTTGCAGAAGATTAATTTTCATAACTATAGTGGACTCTCCTCCACGTCTCGCTCCACACCCACGGCATAGTGCTCCCCAGCTAGGTCGCTGTGTGTCTAGTAGTATGTGTCCTTCCTTCCTATTGGACATTCTCCATCACATTGAAGAACCACACTAGCTAGCTTGTCCCGACTGTTGCGAAGTGCAAACAACACCAAGCTTGCAGCAGGCGGGCAAGATGGTGACACCCGGAGAGACCACCAATAGCAAGTCGCGGGAGTACATCATGCAGAAGTACCTGCTACTCACCACCCTAGTGGCCACGGTGACGTACTCCGTGAGGTTCAACTTGCTGGGGGGAGTCTGGTAGGACACCGATGCCGACCACCTCGCCGGTGACCCCATCAACTGGGACATCCACCACCTCTGACACGTGGTGTTCTTCTACTGCAACGCCGTCACGTTTGCTTCGTCGCTAGTCATCGATATCCTTGTTCTCCTGCTCGTTGTCCTACACAAGCTAAAGGATGAGAACAACATGTTGCCACTGTGCAGTTTGCGCGTGGTCATGGTGTTGGATTTGCTCAGCCTCATGGGGGCGTACACTGCAGGGACCTAGCGGGATGCACTCACAGAAATCTATTTCTTGCTACTAGTGGCTATTGTCTTCACCTACCTCGTGGTTCAGATGGTACTTGCCTCGTTGCCAGACAACAACCGTGGAAAGAACCATGATGGCAAGAACAAAGAGAAGAACAGTGACCGCGAGCTCAGAAAATATGAACGGCTCTGCAAAGTTCTGATGCTGCTCGTGACGTTCGCGACGAGCATCACATACGTGGCCAGCCTGAACACACCGGGCGGTTTCTGGGGCAGCACCTAGGATGGCCACCATGCCGACGACGTGGTCTTGCAGGAGCACCACCCCTGTTGTCTCACAGCGTTCTTCATCTGCAACACCACCGCATTCGACGCTTTCCTGCTCAACCATATCACGTTATGGTATTACAAGTTCTATGGGTACATCATCATTGCATTAATTGAATATTGATATGAGATAGTCCAAAATACCCTTCAAAAAATCAGATTAAAAATAAAAATCTATGGTATCTTTATATATCGATGATTAGATATAGAGCATGTTTGGGAGAGCTCCACCACTGAAAACGTGGATCTGGAGCAGTAGCTCCACCATGGAGCAGCTCCACCGTGGATCTGGGATCACACCATAGAGTGTTTGGCTTGTACAGCAGCTCCAGATCTACGAAATTGAGGTTTTGATGGGAATGACCACTTTTGGTGGGATGAGGTGTGCAACCAGTGGCATTGGTGGGTAATTACCACTAAACTACACGGTGGAGCACCCCTTAAGGAGCTCCATAAAATCCATGGATCTGGCCCTCAGATCCAGGATTTTGGTGGATCCAGATTTCGCGGAGCTGAAATATTTGGATAAAATTTCATGAAGTAGAACTATTTTTCATTGATCTGAAATTGATGAAGCTCTCTCAAACAGTCCCATATTTCTAATCGCCTTCGTTCTGCTATCGTTCCACTCGACTCTCTTTACTTTGTATAAGGGTCTGTTTGGTTGGTACCTAAGTTTGCCATGCCTAAACTTAGGCAATGTGTGGCTGCCACAGAAAGTGTGGCTAACAAAATCGAAGCCACACTTGTGGCAAAGTTTGGCAAGAAACTGAGTCTATGACGTGTGGGGCCGGGTGCTAAGAAAGTGTGGCATGCCACAGTTGCGTCAATGAACCAAACAGCTACCAAAAAACTGTGGCACGCCTAACTTGTGGCTAGGCAATTTCTGGTCATGAACCAAACAGGCCCTAAGTGTCGTCAGCTCGCACCACAGCCGCCGCTCCTCCCCTCCACCCTGGTCCCACCGTCCCATCCCTCCATCCCCGCTTTCCTCCCTCAAATCCCCAACCCGTGCCTCGCCCGTCCGCGTGCCCAATTTCGACGTAAATCGGCTGCCTTTTCCCGTGCCGAGCGCGCGGCTTCCCCAAATGGCGCTGTCCGCGTCGGCGGCGTCGGCCGGGCGGGGCGCGCGGGCGGAGAAGGTGCGCAGGATCTTCGAGCGCTTCGACGCCAACGGGGACGGGGGGCTGGACCGCGACGAGATGGCAGCGCTCGTCGTGGCCGTCAACCGGCGGGTCAAGTTCAGCGAGGACCAGATCTCCGCCATCCTCGACGAGGTGTTCCGCACCTACGCCGAGTTTATACTCCCCGACGACCGGGGGCTCTCCCTGCCCGGCCTGCTCCGCACCTACGACGACGGCGCCGGGGACGTCGACCGCGACTTCCTCGCGCTGTCCCTGCCCCCGGTCGACTCCGATGCCTCCTCCCCCGAGATCGCCGCGGGGGACGCCCCGGCATCGTCTTCCTCGCCCTCCGGCGCCGGCGCCGGTGCCGCCGCGTCGCTGCTCGACGACCACATCAAGCCGATCGGCGCCGGCGGTACGGCGCCATCGTCCAGCTCACGCGCCGCGGTTGCCGCGCCGGCGTGGGCGACCTCGCCCAACCACGGGATTGCATTCGACTCTTCGTGGGCGCTCCTCGACGACCTGGAGATACTCGTCAAGCGCCTCCGCTCCAAGCAGCTGCGGAAGACTCCCTCCATCGACAACAGTGGCGGCGGCAACAATTTCGACTCCTTCTCTGAGGCCGGGTGGTCCAGGGAGATCTCCGGCCCCGCCGATTCGGGTTCGAGCGCGGCGCCGTGGGATGAGACTAGCCGCGACTACCTCACCTTCGTCAAGGAGCTCGCTGTGCTCCGCACGCGCGCGGACACCTCCCGCTCACGCGAGGAGGCCTTCGACAACCACATGGTCATCGGCCGGGCGCTCTCCGAGCACCGCCTCTTCCGAGACGCGCTTGCCAGCTTCCGCCGCGCCTGCGAACTCCAGCCTACTGATGTCCGGCCGCACTTCCGCGCTGGGAACTGCCTCTACGCCCTGGGCCGCCACGCCGAGGCCAAGGAGGAATACCTTCTTGCCCTTGAAGCCGCAGAGGCGGGCGGCACCCAGTCCGCGGACATTCTCCCGCAGATCCATGTCAACCTTGGTATTGCAATGGAAGCTGAGGGGATGGTGCTTGGTGCCTGTGAGCACTACCGAGAAGCCGCCATACTGTGTCCATCCCATGCCCGGGCACTCAAGCTCCTTGGGAGCGCGCTCTTTGGTGTTGGCGAGTACCGTGCAGCAGTGAAAGCACTGGAGGAGGCCATCTTCTTGAAGCCAGACTATGCTGATGCACACTGTGACCTTGGGTCAGCCCTGCATGCGATAGGGGATGATGACCATGCGATTCAGGAGTTCCAGAAGGCAATTGATCTCAAACCTGGGCATGTTGATGCCTTATACAATCTTGGTGGATTGAACACGGATGCAGGCCGCTTTGTGCGGGCGGCGGAGATGTATACTCGTGTGCTGAGCATCCGACCAAACCATTGGCGTGCTCAGCTAAACAAGGCGGTCGCTTTGCTTGGGCAGGGGGAGTCTGAGGAGGCCAAGAAGGCACTCAAGGAGGCATTTAAGATGACACAAAGGGTGGAGGTGTATGATGCCATCTCACATCTGAAGACACTGCAGAAGAAGAAGCCAAAGCCTCACAAAGGAAAAGATGATGCTCAAGGAGAGGAGGCCTTTGTTGTTGTGGAGCCATCCAGGTTCAAGAGGGTTGGCAGGAAGACCACCTTGCGGCAGGATTTGTCCAATGCCCTTGATATAAGGGCCTTTGAGAGAACGACAAAGCTTGGCCGCTGCGATGTGGAGCTTCTGAGGAAAGAGATGAATGAGACTGATGTCCCCATATCCTACTCAGGCACTGGTATCCCGGAGAAGTCAATACGGAAAGCATCACTTGAGGTTATTCTTCGCAGGATCCTCTCTTTCCTCAAGCCAGATACCTTTCAGGGCGCTGTCAAGGCAATCAACGAAAGAATTCTCTCTGTCCTTGATGCCTCTGGCTCTGGTCGCGTTGACCTTGGGATGTTCTTTGCTATCATTGCTCCAATCTGTTCTGGTCCTGTGGATAGGCGCAAACGTGTCATCTTTGATGCACTTCTTTGGCGTCTTGCAAGCGAAGGCAGCAGGGGCCAGATTAGGAGGAGCGATGCGCTAAGCTACATTAAACTTCTTCGTGTCGTTTATATACCCACCCATGGGGCTAGTGACATGCTTGAAATGCATGGGGAGTCTGACCCTACCATGGTATCATATACGGAATTCCTTGAGATGTTTAACGATCCTGATTGGGGATTTGGAATCCTAAGCACATTGGTGAAGCTTGAAGATAGTGATCACGTTCGTCATGGTCGCCACAGCTGCTCCATATGCCGATATCCTATCATTGGTTCACGGTTCAAGGAGACAAAACACTCTTTTAGCCTGTGTAACCGATGCTACAGTGAAGGGAAGGTTCCATCGGCTTTCAAGTTGGAGGAGTACAGGTTCAAAGAATACGGCAGCGAGTCTGAGGCTCTTATCGATAGGTGCATGTGCTTCAATTTACATTCTAAGAACCTGGAAGCTGATGCTTGATCATTCGAACTTTGGTGTCTTGAGTGTCGAGTGCTCTAGCATGAACCTGTGTATCCACTTTCTAGGTGCGAAGATGTCTAGTTAGCCCGCCTGCCCTCTTGTAAACTAAGGTGTTGTTTGTTCAGAGTTTTCTAAATGTTTTGCGATTACGTAAAATCCTAAGCCGTTAGCTATTGCTTGTTCCAAGTGTATGGGAGTAAGAAAATGTGAATTTCAAATACACTCCTGTTACAATCCCAGTGCTCTTGTTACAATCCAATGCGACCAAGGTTTTGAAGTATTGCTGACCCTGATGTGTTTGTCTAAACCAAACAGTTTTGGTCTATTTTTCTCCTTTCGTCTCATAATCTTATGTATTTGAAATTTCAAGTGTGGTTGCAGGGGTAAACCAAACATCACTATGCTGTTATCTGTGTTCAACTTTTTTCTAAACCGGTCTAAAAAAAGCTTCTTTTCTGAGCTAGTCACAATGGCTGCTCCCATCATCTCTCCAGATCGTTCGAATGGCAAAGGTGAGTTCACCCAAGGACTCAAATTTGGGATATGTTTTCTGAAGGTTGCCGAATTCTGCTGCCCCAGCTATGGTTCATATGTTGATCAAATTGAGGCAGGTCAGATAAAGAGGGACTAGCACTGGTTGGATTATCTGGGCTATGCAGGTTACCTGTTCCTCGGCATCCAAATATCTAGACCACATGTTATGGCCATGCAAGTTGTTTTTGTGATTTGCGGATTGCTTCCATTCAAATATTTAATGTATTCTCACCCTATACGATATTCTGGGCTATGTGGCCCGTGCTTCTTTTCCTGGTACGTTGAATTATGGGTATGTTTTTGACTTCATTTTTAATGTTGCCTTCAGCTGTTCCAGTTCTTGTTTCTGCATCCTTATGCATTATACTTCCAAACTGCCGAATGCTGATGCTAGAATGCTGAATAACTTATTGCACATGTATCTGTTCCTGTGACTCAGTGGCGGAGCTAGAGCAAAACGGAGGGGGTGCACCATTTCACCATATCTATATAGGCATATAGAATTTTCAAGCAAAATAATACTAAATAATAACATTTGTAGATAGCTTTTTATACCAATACTTCATTGATAGAACGATATTATATGACAACTTAGCATTAATGATTAAAAGTGCTTACCAAAATTAAAAAAGAAGTGAAACGGAACATCATGATCATAAAAGATAGTCGAGATTTGCCAAATCCTGAAATACATCATCAAAGATAGTAACCAAAGATAGTAATGATTGATCCCTTCAATAGCCTACAAAAAAAATAAGCATCTTAGTTTTCAATTAAAAAGTACATAATAACTATGTAAAAAAATACATTACCTTCTAATATTTGCGTGTGGTCATATTCATAAAGCGATGAACAACAGCCTTGTTAGTAACTTTTCTCATCTCTTCTTTCTCCACATAGCAAATAAGGCAATTACTCATATACTCATCACCAATCCGATTGCGCAAATGTGTTTTCACAATCTTCATCGCTGAAAAACATATCTCAATTGTGACGGTGGCAACAGGCAATACTAGAACTAATTTCAAAAGTCGGTAAACCAAAGGATAGCAAATATGCTTTCTTGTCTCTACTATTTTCTGAGAAAGCTCACCAATTGTATCTATGTTGGAGAATCTATCATCTTCCCACACATCGGCAATGTAAAGAGACAAGTGGTGGCTAAGATCTCTCAATTCTCCAGAATTAAAATCACTAGGATAAAGTTTTGCTAGCTTCATCAAATTCTCCACATTAAAATCACGAAAAGATTCTCTAGGATTAAATGCAGTAGAGCAAATGAGCAATTCCGATGTAGTCTCATTGAAGCGATTGTCTAGCTCTTGAAGTAGCCAATCAATTATGTCATTGAAACAATCTACTTCATAGTGATGCTTGTTTGTAATTCCTGTCTTTTGTCTTGGCGTCTTGGGATTAATGTACTCATCTTCCATTTCTAACTTGGTAATATCATATTTATCACAAAAACCATACACATCACCAAGTAAACTTTCCCATCCATGGCTTCTAAACTCATTCAAATGGCACCTTGTTGATTTTACACATTTCATTGCATTCACAATATCTTGATCCTTTCTTTGCAATGCTAAAGATAAGGTGTTCGTGGTTATTAGCACGGCCAACATGAGTTGCAAATAGAAGACAAAATCAAAAGACTGAAAGTATACGAGAAGACCTGTTGCTTGATCTCTATTTGCTCTATCTCTGTCATCATTTTCCACAAATTCTAGAACTTTCACTACAGTTGGAAACATGTCAACCAAACTTTTGAGAGTTTTATAATGGGAACTCCAACGAGTATCTCCTGGCCTTTGAAGACATTGTTCTTGATTTAACCCCGTTCCAGTTTGAAGTAACCCACAACCTAATGTCTTACCCACATGTTCATGATTAATATCCCTAATCATGTCCCTTCTTTTAGCTGATCCACCAACCACATTCAACAAGGAAGAAATCATACCCAAAAAATTACTAAGTCCTTTATGTTTTCTCACGACAGCCACAACGATTAATTGAAGTTGGTGGGCAAAACAATGAACATAATAAGCTGAACTACTTTCTCTCATGATCAATGATTGCAAGCCATTAAACTCATCTCGCATATTGCTAGCACCATCATATCCTTGGCCTCTTACTTGCTTCAAGCTTAGTTTCAAATTTGCAAATAGAGAATCAATAGAAGACTTGAGATAGGAGGAAGTTGTCTCCTTCACATGAACAAGACCAACAAATCTCTCTTTAACAATTCCACATTTATCAACATATCTCAACACTACTGCCATTTGCTCTTTGCAAGACACATCTCTTGACTCATCAACTAGCAAACAAAACACATCATGTCCAAGTTCTTCCATAATAGAATGTAATATTTCTTTTGCAAAACATTCTACAATGTCCTTCTGAATATCTGAAGACACCATAAGAGAATTATTTGCTGCATCATTACCAACCACCTTGCCTAAAGCAGGATCATGTTGTGCTAAAAAATCACGAAACTCCAGAAAGTTGCCTTTGTTGTATGAATCTTTCGACTCATCATGGCCCCGGAAAGGCAATCCTTGCTTCAACAGTTGTCTAGCAACATCAATTGATCCATTTAATCGAGTAAAATAAGCATTCTTTGCAGCTTCACTTTGTATTTGAATAGAAACATCAATATGTTGAGCTCTTTGCAACAAAGCATCACAATTTTTCATGGCTTGATTATGTAAGCTACCAATTCCACCAACATGCTCTTTTAGCCTACTTTTTCTATGCCAACCATTCCAACCATCAACAACAAATGTTTTATACCCATCCTCCTTCTTACTACGGTCTCTAAATAAGAAACAACAAAGACAGTATGCTCTATCTTTTGCTTTGCTATATTCAAGCCAACTTCCAAACTCATCAAACCATTCTGCATTGAACTTTCTATCTTTACCTGATATCTTTGTAATTGGAAAATTAAATGTGCGAGGTTGGCAAGGTCCATTTTGCAAGTACTTTCTTCTAACCCTATCCCTTTGATTAGGATGATAAGAATCAATCTCTTTTCTTAGGCCTGGATCATATTCAATCTTCTCTTCCCAATTAGCATCATCAACACCCGGGCAAGAATTCCCTACTGCCGTGTTGTTGACATCATCCGGTGTTTTTCTTTTAAGATACTTTTCCATAACCTACTATTTTTAGTTTTGTTACATATAGCTTAAGTTAAAAAATAAAAAAGACAAAACATATTTACTTCAATGCTCCAAAATTTCAATTCAAAACATCAATCCTAAAGCTACAATCAAGAAAAGAACACCAACAATAAGATTATAAATTATAATCAAATAATATATAAGTTATCATCCTAAAGCTACAATCAAAAAAAGAACACCAACAATAAGATTATACTTGTGCTTGGTCGATTCACTGACTAGAACTGAGAAACTGGCAATCGAGTGCACTCATTCATGGTAGTGCAGCTAGAACAGAAGTACAGAAGCGTTACTTCAGAGTTTAGGAATTACCACCTCTTGTTGTAAACTTCCAGTGCCACGGAATCTCCGATCGGTGGCCTGCTTGGCTGCTTCTGCTGTCCTTTACGCGGATCAAGGCAGCTGGCAGCACGCAGAACGGCAGACGCAGGCGCTGAGGCGCCCGCAGTCTCCAGGCTCACGCGGGCGGAATCGCGGAAAGGACAGGCAACGCCGAGACGCCAACGCCGTGAAACTGCGAAATTGCGGAAAGGACGCCAACGCCGAGACGCGGAAGAAGTTGATCTCGCCAAGACGCCAACGCCGTGAAACTGCTCGAGTGCTCGACCCTTCGGTTACATGGCCACGCGTGGCGGTGGGAGAATGGGTTAGACAGAGCTGAACAAATTTTATTGGGCTAAAGGTACATCATATTGGGTCAAGGAGGATGTACAAAGGGTGAATACTTAATAATAATAACTAATTTTTTTTAGACTCGGGTTCTTGGGAACCCCTCCGGCCCATTGGGCTCCGCCCCTTCCTCTTCCCTATTCTGTTAGAACCCGATGTATGGCTCTTCAATTGTTGCCCTCAGGCGTCTTCAAAAATAAAAAATGTTGCCTTCATGCGTCCCAGTTCTTGCTACATTCCGCAAGTGTCAGGCTCCGTTGTCAAGGCAGTCGTTTACTAGAGATTCTTGCTCTTTACACTTTTCTTCTCATGGGAATCTGTCCGGTGTCTACCATCCCATGCTGTTCAAGTCTCCATCATCAAATCCAGCATCTGAGACCCACTTCAGTCTTCTGTGACTCCTTCCACTCTTTTTCGTTGCTTCCTCCTTCCTTTTACCTGTCGGCTTTTTTCAGCCTTCTTTTCCTGCGGCCACCGGCAAAGCAGCAATGGTGGCGCGCGTAGGGCAGCGTCATGTGGGCAGTGACGATGGCCGCGTAGCGTCGCGCTGGCGGCAGCGATGGTAACACCGGCACGGTGTGGCAGCGCGACGGCAGCATCGGCCAGGCTGGCGCTGCACTAGTGGGCAGTGGCGGCTGGCGACCTTGCAATTTGCCTCAACATGCTCGGCAAGTGCCAAAATGCAATTTATCGAAGGTGTCATTGCCCAGACTTTTACTGGTACGCTGCTGGCTACCAACGATGGGTGCAGGTAATAGATCATTCGAAAACACCGTACCTCAGTGTACGAAATATACTCAGGCATACAGTACAATTGCAGTTTTCCCCCTGAATTATCTAAGGTGACATTGCCAAACCATGTTTCTGCATGACATCTTCTTTTTGCTCCAAAAGAAAATTCAAATAACCCAACTTTTTAGCAGCATTAAGCAGTCGAAGGCTTGAAGCTTCACAAAACAAGAGCCAACATGTGGTCCAAAGGTCACCTTTACACATATCCACTGCAGGTCCGCAGCTCCATCAAAAGAACAGCAGCAGCCAAACGGAACGCCCAAAAGAAAGGAATAAGAGCATATGTATATTAGACTGGTAATCAAGTATACAGATACAAACACCAAAATTGAGATAAATCAATGCTGTCCAAAAATATATATATATAGCTGCATGAAACTCCTGACACATCATATCACATCATTAAGATACAAGTGAGATTTACTCCTGATCAAAGAATCAATTTATTCCCATGAATTAGAACTACACCTACTCACAGTCCAAGTATACAAAACATGGTACATAGGGGTCTGTAAGCTTTGGGGTAAAGCTACAGAAAACGACCTCTCATGCCTTCTCTACTAACAAAGAAAGATGAACCAAAAATTATGAAGGAACCTTCAAGTAAGTTGCTAGCTATACCCGCTATGTATAGAACCTGCTCCGTTTCTTGGTCTAGCCATGTTTGATATCATAAGGCAATATACAGAGATAAAACTTTCTTATCCATACCCCAAGCTTGCGAAGACCAAAACAATATACTCTGGAAAGCAGGCACATAAACGTATCAGCAAAGAAATGGCGCATCACAGTTGTCAAAGAATCTCACCATCACTCTTCATCCTCCGAATCTGTATATGACAAAATTCAATAATTTAATGATTAGAAGTTTAGAACTAATGTAAATGCTTTTGCTATTAGAGTTTCTGGTACAATGGAAGTTCAGGTATCTATCTTGTTATGATGGAAGGGGGCTCCTAATATATGTACCAGAGCCATTTGCCAGAAGGAAATTTTGATCAATATATGATATTCCTTTTATCTGATATTGTGACTGTTCTATTCATGAAGCTAGCCAAAATAGATATGCGGGTCTTATTGTTCTAATAAGGGTATGCCACAGGGGCCTTCCTTACTGCTTTTCCCTAAAATAATTTGAAATGCAGGGTTCTCCTGTTTCATGTAGGAAATGCCAGCAAGGCAAAACCTTGTATTCTCAGGAAGGAAAAGGGTAAAAGATAAATACAACAAGCATGTAGATATCCTAATAACAACAGCCCGACTGAAAAGGCTGAATGTAAATCAACCACACAAGTGATTGCACCAAAGAAAAATTCTTACCGGATCGAACATCCTCTCCAACTTGTCCTTTATTATCCAATTGTCTCATTATCATTAAACATATGAGTTTCCACCAGTACATATGGAACACAAGTAATGTGAGAAGCATTGTGTTGAAAACATAGTACAGAGTTGTTGGGAACCTATCCAGCTTCCTCAAGGATATGATGGATTGATAGCTGGCATTGCAAGAAGAAGAGCAGTAAGTTCGAACCTTACAAGGTAAAAGAAACACAAGATATCATGTAGAGAAGTAGATACAAACCTTGAGGTTTTGATTATCCAAAACGGGAAGTAAATCAGACGCAATAGGAGCCAGGAAAAAGCAAAAAGCCCAAAAAACAAGCTAGCCCCAAATTCTTTTTCTGTGTACTTGCACAATTTGGCAGTCTCAAGAAACACATCACTCGCATCATGCAAAGCAAGAATAATTGTCCCAATTCGGAAAAATCTGCAAGAAAACAGAACTTTAGTTGTCTTAGAGCTGTGGTGAAATGTTGATCTTGAACTGACAATACAAAAGTCAACTATGTCCTATGAAAGCTCATAATCAAAAGAAGTGAAAGAAAAACGGTAGAACCCTATGCCTAACGAAGCACAGGATTTTCAGAAACATCTATTTACTGTAAGATGACATAGCTATGCTGCAAGGAAGAAAAGCTAAATTAAGGACTGCTTACTGGAAATTCAGATCAATCAACAGCAAGAGTTACATTGACCTCTCATTATCATTATAGGTTTTGCTTTTCAATTTATCTATTTTCTTTACATAATCCCATTGTTCACCAATTTATCCCAAGGAATCAAACCACTGGGTAAATTCTCTCACTGGGTAACAAGAAAGACCTGTATAATTGCCAAAGTGCAGTGCACACTGCACAATCCTTGAATTCTATTGTAAGTGATGGGTAATTGATGATTTTTTGCCTCCTAGATGCACAATGACCAATTATTGACCATAAATAGGTAACATCAGAACATAACAGAAGGAAGTTGTTGTGCAAGTGCAAATACAGCAAATACATTATTGAAGGGGCTCGAAAAAGATTTACCCAGTCAGATATGAATATCCGATCAGAATAGATGTAATTACATGATGAGACATCATTACAGCGAAATCTTTTCTGCGGGTTTCCCAAGCAATCAGAGCACCAATGCTGTAGATATAAAATCCACACTGGCACATGTAGAAAAGCATCAATGAGGACCTGAGATAGAGAAGGCAGCATATGTATTAGAAAAAAAGGAAAAATACCACTTCACCCCAAAGAACATGTTAAATGGTTACAGACAAATATGCCTGGGAGCGTATCACATGACAACTCCTGTTAAAAATAGGAGAATGAGAACTATCAATCTTAGCCATTGTGGGAATGAACACAGGAATTGGTGTTGCTAGCATTTCATGATCAAACAATGTCTGAACGGCTCAAGATCATAAGTTTGCATTCTCCTCTTTTAATAGAAGGTCACACCAGGTACACTCCTCACCCCTGGTATGCCTAGAAAAACTATGGTTGACAGAAGTAGACTAGATGACAGGAATAAGATAAGGGAACAATGAAATTTCATGGTCACAGTTGGTAATGGTGGAATTAAGCAGGATTCCACTATTAGGATGCGAAAGCTATTACAAGAACACATGTCAAACAAGGACAGTTGGATACAGTAAAGAACATGGTTGCTAGACAACACATTCTTCGTAGCTTGTACGCATGGCCCCAAAAGTCACCTTTGATTCAAATCATTACAAAGTTGATCACAAATCATAGCTTGCACTGAACCACATTTAGGTAACTCTCTACGAAGTACTAACACACCATAGCCAACAAAATGGTGTTGTAATCCACCTGATTAACATGTCTATTGAATTATCAACAAAAATACAGAGTAAGAAATGCAAATTAATCTAATTATCAACAAAACTAAATAATGTCAATGTATGAAGAGAGTAATAAATGCAGATTAATCTTTCTTTCAAGTGCATATAGAAAATGTAGTAGAGTAGCAACACTGTGAAGGACTTAAGGGTTGATAAAATATTAGAGGATAATATATCACAATGACAGTAAAGTTCTATCTCGACAACTTCAATGAGACTGGGGAAACCTATTAATGTACCAGGGCAAAAGTTCATGCCACACCAGTATGCCCGTAAATTTCAGAAATTTATAAACGAATAGTTTGCACTCACGGGATAGATTGATTCGGCCAGCCTTCGAAGTATTGCATAGTATCCAACGACCATGGTTCCTGCTTTATTATCAAGAGGACCCATGCTTGAACAGAGGCATAGTATGTCAGCTTCCAAATGGACTCTGAGAACTTGACAATCTTTGCTTGCCTGGCTTCATCGTTCATCAACTTAGAAGCCTTGCTATTGAAAAGATAAATTGCCAATGGCTGAAATGAAATATACATAAGGCCAAATATAAGACGGAAAGGTTAAACTGACAGCTATTCTAAAATGTCAAAAATATTGTTCATACTGACATTTCAGAAAATTTTGGGCAGAAACAAAAAGCATGTACATAAATATAAAGCAGAGATTACCTAGGGTCCCAGGGGCCTAGCTACACGACTATCACTTTCTCTACAGGGCAAAGTTATCTAATATATCAAAAGAAAACATTAGTTCTATTATTCAGCAGTCCACAACGTCATGTAAATAATTTTAGGCTGCACGACCACTCTCATCGTGTCTCCCCCACCCTACCCTTCACTTGCACCCATCGCCACCCTGGGCTTTTCACCTTCACATCACCTCGATTTGGTCCAAATTTCTAGCTAAACCATGTTATCATACTTGCAGCGGTTCTCAGAAAAGAGAAACCAATAGGCCAGCCATACTGCATGTGGATTTTTACACTCTGGATCCAAAACTGATGATAACAATTAAGTGCAGTGATGTATCATGCACAGCCGTTATGTAAGCATCAAATCGTTGATCCAACAATTAGTTTGCAACAGAGTACTTGAACCACCAGAAGGCATCGGAACAAACACGCAAGCTCAGGTCATTACGAGTAGTACAGGCAAAGGCCAACCACATTGATCCTAAACAGCGGCCATAAGTGAGGCAATTAATAACCAGTTTCCATTTTGGAGACAGTGGGGCGCATTGCACCACACGCGCATGGATGATCCGTCAAATTAGCCAGATCAAATTGGTCGGTTACAGACTAGCAGCAACATCAATGAGCGGCAGGCACCAGCTAGCGCCCGCGTCACCGCGGAGGGCATCGGGGGAACCGGGGAGGCGAGAGATCTCGCGGAACCCAACGCGAATCTGGCAGGGTGGGGCGGGGCGGGGCGAGGAGCCGATTCGGTACCTTGTAGACGAGGCGGTCGAGGAGGAAGCGGGCGCAGAAGAAGGCGAGGGAGAAGAGGAGCGTGAGGGGGAAGAAGGACGCCGCCTCCGGGCCGCGGATCGCCATCGCCGGCCTCGACTCCGCGGCGGCACCACCACCACCACCGCACTGCGACGCCCCCGGCCGGCCACGCGAGAGGGCGAGGCGGCGGAACGCTCGCGCGCACGCGGATAGTGTGAAGGGTTGGATTGGGCTGGGGGCGCAGGCGGTTGCGGGAGGGGAGCGAGAGGCCAAGGCGGCACGCACTCTTCCTATTCCCTCGTATTTCTACTCGCGCAGGAGAGGGGGAGACCGCACGACGCCACGAGGAAGGGATGACGACGATGCGCGTGTGGGACTGGAATATTATCTCTCCCTTCACTGTTGCATTTCATTCATTCTTTCATTGTTTGATCAGGTCGACTGATTCCATTTAATTATGGCTCAACTGGGCTCCTCGGATGTACAGCAATTATCACGTACTCTTGGTTTGAAGTAACAGAGGTCTCCCCACCTTTTCTCCCCAAAGGATGTTGGCTGGCTGGGTCTCCCTAATCAGCATTCTTGCCAATGTTCTCCGTTCTACAGCAAAGTACTACTATAGTACACTGCTGATTGAAGTAGCATCAATGTATAATTAGATAATCTTTGCTCAGTCAAATTATCTTAACCTAATTTTTATGTTTTAGCAACAAACCTTTAGTCTAAAATGTTGTTTGAGATAGATTAGTTGGGTTAATAACTAAAAAGCAGAACATACAAGGGTTAACTATGGTGTGTTAGCTTATTTCACCTTTAATGGGTTAACTTAATCTTATGTTAAGGGTTAAAAGACTTTAACTAGATTGAGCTAACCTCCCTAATGTATATGTGTTCGGCTTGTTGAATCCGTAGCTAGGGGTGGCAAAAAAAGCTCGACGTTCGCGAGCTGACTCAGCTCGTGACGTAAATGAGCTGAGCCAAGCCAGAGTTTCAGCTCGATCCGCTAACGAGGTGAGCCGAGCCGGCTCACGAGCCGCTCGCTAGGCTCGTTCGGCCCAACCCAATTGGGTCATGTTGTAGTTTGTGCAATTAGAAAATTTCAATTTTGCAGTCATAATAGTATGTGTCCTTTCTTGTGGCTCTCTTATTATTAGAGATTTTGAGTCTGTACTTGTTGATGACATAGGATACCACTTGTGAGACATACCACTTGTAATTATAAATGATATCAAGTATAATTAATTCCATTTGTAGAAACTTGATACCACCTTGATAGCATACATGACACTAAGTGTGATTGATTCCTTTGTAAAAACTTGATGCCACTTGCATGATTAACTTGTGTCTCACAAGGTCAAGTTTGGTACAACGTCTTCAATGATTTTCGTTTGAGTTGTTAAAGGAATACTACTTGTAGAAAAAGGTCACTTGAAATAATGCTTTGAGAGAAGAGAGGGATGATATCATTTGAGAAATACCACTTGAAAGAGTAGATACCACTTGGAAATCAATGATATCATATAGGTGAAAGAACTTGGCTAAGAGAAGATTTACTTGGCAAAAGCGAAAAACATATCACTTCAAAGGAACAAGGATACCACTTAATTTTCATAAGTAAAGGATACCACTAGAAGGAAATGGATGATATCACTTGTAAAGGTAGGGATAAAGTTTCCTCAACACATATATAAACTGAAGAAGGCAATCTATGGCTTGAAATAGGCCCCTAGAGCCTGATATTCCAAGCTTAGCATGAAGCTTCAGGGCGTTGGATTTATGCCATCTAAATTAAATACTTTACTGTTCATATTTCGGCAAGAGGGAATTACTATGCTTGTGCTTATTTATGTTGATGATACAAAAATAACTAGATCATCTCCTCAAGCTTCAGGTACTTTGCTTCAGCAACTGCAAACAGAGTTTGCTATTAAAGATCTTAGGCTTTTGCCTAGGTAACTGTTAGACCGACCCCTATGACCACGTACACAGGTGGTCATCAGCATCGAGTGGTCATAACGACCATGGTCAGCCATACGACCACGGCTGAGTAGCGTGGTCGTAACGACCATGGCCGGTATACGACCACGACTGAGTGGCGTGGTCGTAATGACCATGGCCGGTATACGTACGAACACAGCTAAGTGGCGTGGTCATAACCACTGAGTGGTCGTAACGACCATGGTCGGTCATACGACCATGACCAATCGAGATCGAGATGACCACACTACAGAAGATAACTTTTCTAGTTTATTTCCTAGTTTATTAGAATTCTTTTTTGGCATAGATTCAGTTTGTTTGGAAACCGTATTATCTCCTGTACTCTATATAAGCCGTTGGCTTGTAATACAATCTTAAGTGCATGAATATTTCCACCTTCATGATATCAGATTGGTTCTTTCTTGACCATCCAACCACCCGTCCCCTATCTCCCTGTCCCTCATGGCTGGCCCGGTCGAACCCGTCACCATCACTGAGGCTGCTGCCAAGGAGGAGGCTGCCGCTTAGGATGCGCTATGGGCATAGACCATCGCAATTCCGAGCGTCAAGGCACTCGTCCCTATCACCCTCGACATCACCGTTGGCAACTACGCACATTGGCGTGGGTTATTCGTATTGCAAGAGATTGACAAGTGTTGAGAGAAAACTGTTGCTTCTAATCATTGATTCTGAAATCTGTACAATCATTTATAGATGATGGAAAGGTGGCATGAAAAGATGTCAATTTGCAAAAGACATCTGTACATAGAGGGGCATCTATACATTGGTTACTTTTTGGCCTTTAACTGGTTTGTAACACTCCCCCTTGACCAATGTGTCTTCATATGATCACCTTGATTCATCATCTTGATAAACTCCTCCAAAACCCTGTAGGGAAAAAATATGAGGAGAACCAATAGAATAGATATGCCATGAAAAACTCCTTTAAAACCCAGTGGAAAAATTTAAGGAGAAAATGATATGGCATATATTTGATTATATCTCTTTAAAAACCCTTGTGGGAAAATAGAGATATATTTATGATTACGTTGTCGTATTGCCTCATTAAAAACCTTGATGAGAAACCTTAGAGGGAAAACTCATAAAGGGAAAAAGAGTACAATATTTATATTTGAACGGGTTAAATCTTATGAGATTTCTCCCCCTGATATCTGCAAATCACGTAGTCTTCACATACCAATTCCATGAACACATTTTTGGAATGTGGAAGTTGGTAACGACTTGGTGAATAAGTCTGCTAGATTATCACAAGACTTATTTTGCAGAATATTTATTTCCCCACTCTCCTGCAATTAATGGGGGTAAAATAGTTTAGGTGCAATATGTTTTGTGATATTGCTCTTTATGTAACCCGTTTGCATTTGAACAATGCAAGCAGCATTATCTTCGTAGATAATGATAGGTGATGTAATAGCACCTATACCACATGATTGTTGTATGTGGTTAATCATTCTGCGAAGCTATACACATTCACGTGATGCTTCATATAATGAAATTATTTCAGAATGATTAGTGGATGTAGCCACTAGAGTCTGTTTTGAAGATTTCCAAGAGATGGTTGTTCCACCGTGTAAAAATACAAAGCCTGGTTGAGATCTGGCATTATGAGGATCTGATAAATAGCCAGCATCTGTATATCCTATTAAATCCACATTTTTATTCTTCTGGAAGAATAGACCGAGATCTTTAGTGCCTTGAAGATATCTAAGGATATGCTTCACTCCTATCCAATGTCTCTTGGTTGGAGCAGCGCTATATCTAGCAAGTAGATTTACTGCAAATGCAATATCTGGCCGGGTGCAATTTGCAAGGTACATAAGCGCTCCAATAGCACTGAGATATGGAACCTCGGGTCCCAATAGCTCTTCATTGTCATCTCGGGGTTTAAATGGATCTTTGTCCCTGTCTAGAGATCGAACAATCATGGAGGTTTTCGATAGATATGCTTTGTCCATATTGAATTTCTCCAATATTTTCTGGACATAGGCTGATTGATGCACTAGGATGCCTGTATGAAGGTGCTCAAGTTGTATACCTAAGCAAAATTTGGTTTTACCCAAATCCTTCACTTCAAATTCCGTCAAAAGATGATTACGTGCTTTATCTATATCCTGTGTGTTACCAATGATATTAAGATCATCAACATACACAGATATAATACAAAATCATGTTGAGGATCTTTTGATGAATATGCATGGGTAATCATCATTGTTAGAGTATCCCTTTTTGGTTAGGAACTCATTTAGTCGGTTGTACCACATTCTACCCGACTGTTTCAAGCCGTATAAAGACTTGTTCAATTTTACACAATACATATTGCGATTTGCGTTTGGATTCGGAATTGAAATTCCATCGGGAACTTTCATGTATATTTCCGAATCAAGTGACCCATAAAGATATGCAGTCACAACATCCATCAACTGAAAAGATAGATGATTTTTAACTGCCAATGAGATTAAGTATCGGAATGTTATTCCACTCATTACTGGAGAATAAGTTTCATTGAAATCAATGCCGGGTCTCTGCGTGAACCCTTGTACTACAAGCCTTGCTTTGTATCTCACCACCTCATTGTTTTCATTCCGTTTGCGGACAAAAACCCATTTGAAACCGACAGGGAATACTTTGGGAGGTGTATGTATCACATTGGTGAATACATTTCTTTTCTTGAGCGAGGCTAACTCCGCTTGAATTGCATCCTTCCATTGATTCCAGTCCGAGCGCTGTTTGCACTCTGCCATAGTCTTAGGATCTGGATCATTTTGAAGGTTATTTGCAATTGTTGTGGAGAAATAAATGTCGACAAGTGTAGTTTTACGATCATATGATTCTCCAGAATCAATATAGTTAGTGGAAATTTCTTAGACCCCTGGTGACTCAATGTTATTTCCCAAAACATTTGAGTCGGGGTATTCCGATGTCCCAGGATCAGAATTTGAGTGCACTGTTATCTGGGTTCGAGGATCCTTTGGTGTCTATCAACTTGAGATTGATCTGCATTTACATTCTTTTGTTTCCTTTGTCGCTTGTTAGAAGTTGTATCCGCCATTTGTACCGTACTATTCCCCTCTTATTTTGAACTGGGAGTTGAGTGGTATTTTGCGGTACCTCCACTCTTTCAGGTACATTTTTGGCAGGATTATAGGACTTTGTGACACCCTTATAATCAGTAAATGCATCTGGCAGATTATTTGCAATGTTTTGCAAATGAATGATTTTCTGAACTTGAAGTTCAGTCTCTCTGGTATGTGGGTCTGAGGCAGGAATGCCTTGTACATTCCAATCAATTTCCTGGTATTTAGTTTGGTACTTGTTGTCTCCCCTAATGCCGGGAAAAGTTCCTCATTGAATATGCAATCAGCGTACCGGGCCGTAAACAGGTCCCCTGTGAGGGGCTCGAGGTATTTTATAATTGACGGAGATTTATACCCAACATAGATCCCAAGTTTCCTGTGCGGTCCCATTAAGGTACGCTGCGGTGGTGAGATCGGTACGTATGTAGCGCACCCGAACTTTCGCAGATGGGAAATATCTGGTGGATTTGCACGTACTAATTGTAGTGGGGAAGTGCTATGATATGCAGTTGGACGCAATTGGAGTAAGTCAGCAGCGTGTAAAACCGCATGACCCCAACATGATGTTGGTAAGTTGCAATTCTGTAGTAATGGTCTTGCAATGAGCTTGATTCTCTTGATAAGAGATTCTGCTAAACCATTTTGTGTATGGACATATGGAATAGAGTGTTGAACTTGTATCCCAAGAGCCATACAATAGTCATTGAAGGCATGGGATGAAAATTCAGCAGCATTGTCCATTCGAATTGATTGAATTCAATATTCAGGATAATGTGCTCGTAATTGGATAATTTGACCAATTAACTTAGCAAATGCATGGTTTCGTGTGGATAAAAGACACACATGTGACCATCTAGTAGATGCGTCAATGAGAACCATGAAATATCTGAACAATCCACACAATGGTTGTATAGGACCACATATATCTCCTTGAATGCGTTCAAGGAATTTAAGTGGTTCAGCTCTGATTTTAAGATAAGAGGGTCTTAAAATCAATTTTCCGGTGGCACAGGAAGTGCACACAAAATCTGAGGATTCCGGAAATTTTGTTTTGTGATATGTATGACCAATTGAATTGCTAATAATTTTCCTCATCATTCCAATGCCTGGGTGGCCAAGGCGATCATGCCATGTTTGGAATGTATTAGTGTTTTGGAAAATTACTTTATACGCAATATGTTGAACCGGTTTGATGTATGTATAGTACAATCCGGAGTTTAAAGATGAAATTTTTTCTAGTACTTGTTTGCCATATCCGTTATGTTTGGTTAAGAGGAGATATTCCTCTTTATTGTCATTTCGGGTTTCAACATGGAAACCATTCTGACGGATATCTCTATAACTAAGTAGGGTACGTGTTGAATCGGGATACAAGAGTGCATCCTCAATTTCCAATTGTGTACCCATAGGGAGAGTAATAGAGGCGCGACCAGAGCCTACTATTGTTGCATCGCGTCCGGCGATGGTTAAAACATTTCCCTTCCTCCGAGTAAGAGTTAGAAAATATTTTGTGTCCCTAAGTATAGAGTTTGTGGTACCATTATCCACAAGGCATAATTCCTCCTCCATTGGATCGACTCCAAAAATCTATATACACAAAAGTAGAATTTAATAAAATTCTTATAGTAGTATATATAGAATACATACAACTTTATTTTACAATACTGAATATATTCAATATATGATTGCAGCATACAAGCTTACAATATAGATGACAACATTATTTAGATTACAACACTATAGTACTTATTAGCTATGGGACTAGGAGTCTAACTGAGATCTCCAAACATGTCTTGAGAATGAAATTCTTCAAGTGTGTCCTCGGTGCACATGAGATCATCCTTCTGTGTAGAAGCACATGTGTCTTTGAGTTCTTGAAGGAACTTTTGAGAGCATCCGGCATCATCATTGTTGGCTGTGAGATTGAAGTGTGCTTCAAATCTCTTCTCTTGAGTATTCTTGCCTTGAGCCAAAGATTTGTGGTAGAGGTTCACAAGATGCTTCGGGGTGCGGTATTTCTTGGTAGGATGGTTGTAGCAACCACATTTTTGACAAATTTCAGTTTTGTCAACTCTTTTACCAGAATTGCCTTTACCTTTCTTGAATCCACTTAGTTTTTGCTTCTTGTTGCGTTGTGTTTACTTTTAAAGTTCTTTGAGTGGTCTTTTGAACCACTGAACTTGATGTTATTTTAATTAGCATGAACTTCAGGAAGTGGAGCAGCCCCAATGGGACGTTGCTGATTGTTCTTTAAAAGAAGTTCAGCATGCTTCTCTGCCTGAAGCATAGTATGCATAAGATCAAAATAAGTTTGGTAATTTGTAGCACATCATTGCTGCTGTAGAACCCTGTCAGATGGGAGCATAGTCGAGAGAGTCTTCTCTATTTTGTCCGCATCCGTTGGTTCCTTTTCACAAAAACGCAATTTGGAGCAAATAGTATGAAGGGCATGGTTATAGTCTCCAACAGATTTGAAATCTTGGAGTCTAAGATGTGCCCATTCATGATTAGTCTTAGGTAAGATAACAGCTCTCTGCTGTTCATATCTATTTTTGAGGGTTAACCATAATGTAAGTGGATTCTCGTCATACAGATATTCAGCCTTCAAATCCGGATGTATATGATTCCGTATTATACTCAAAACGGAATATTTCACAATATCCGGAGGAATTTGATCATCTGGATGATCAAATATCACCCTTTGCAACCCACGTGTGGTTAGGTTGATTTTGAGGTCCATAGCCCATGTAGGGTAGTTGATACCATCGAGAGCGAGGGACTCAAAATCTTTGGTAGCCATTTAAAACCTACATGAAAAGTACACCATAAATAATTAATTTACATGAGGTAAATTAATGTGTATGGTAATGTTGTAATAAAATGCAAAATATGTGGTAAACAATATGAGTATTGTAATCCGAATGAATATATATACCCAAATTAAATATAACATGTGGTTACATTTATAATACCGTGTAATCACAGTATTGGTGGTGAACACCAATTTATTGTATGGCATAGCGTACAAATAAATGTAGCAAAGTGCCATAAATTGTAATTATGGTAGTTATTGTAGGTATAATATTTTACAAAAATTCCAATTTATTAAGTACAATGGTACTCATTAAACGGGAATTTTAAATTTAAATTTGCTAAAGATAGCAAATTTAAATATGGTCGCTATTTATATTGTAAGTAAATTGCAATAAAGTAGTAATTCAACATACGTAAAAATAATATAAATGCGGATGCACATTTATTTAAATAATTACATAATTTTCAGGTCCTGTAGAGACTGAAATGCTAATTTATAACAGTACATACTGACGGGTACAATTATAAATAAGCATAAGGACTAGACTGCAAATACTACAATAGACATTTAGGTAAAAGAAAAATTCTGTATATTCCATGAAAAGAGGGGGGAAATGCAAAATTCCAAAAACTTGGGCTGGAGCCCATTCGGCCTTTTGGCCCATGTGGGAAGGTGGGAGTTTATGGGCCAAAGCTCATTTTTAGGCAGCCATATAAAAAGGAGAGGGGAATTAGGGTTTCCCCCAAACCCTAGCCAGCCGCTGTCGCCGGCCCGGGCGCCGCCGCCGCCGGCCGCCGGCCCTGGGCGCCGCTGCCCCCTCCCGAGACACCTTTTCGGGCGCCACCACCGCCGGCCGCCTCCACCGCCGGCCTCCTCCATCGCCCGGGCGCCACCACCGGGGGACGCCGCCGCCGCCGTCAGCCGTCGGGCCTTGGGCGCCGAGCGCCGGCCCCTTGGAGCCGCCTCCTCGAGCGCCGCCGGCCATGGGCCTGGGTGCCGCCGCCGCCTCCTGCCGACCGCTCCACCGCGCCGATCCGGGCCGCCGCGCCCCGCCCGGCCTCGGGCTTCTCCACCGCCGCGGGAGCTGCTGCGCCACCGCCGGCCTCTGGCGCCGCACCGGCCGCGCCGAGCCGCGCCGGCCGCATGCTGTGCCGTGGTGCGCCGAGCCACGCCGCTCAGCGCCGAGCCGGCCGTCGGGTGATGCCGCCTCGCCGTCGGGTTGGTCGTGCCGTCTGCGCGCCTCACCGAACCGCGTGTCGCGCCGGGCCGCGTGCCGGCCACGCCTTGCCGCGCCGCGCCGGGCCGCGTGCCACACCAGGTGACGTCGCGCTCCCTCCCCCTCCCCTCTTCTTTTTGATTCATGTAGAGTAGAAGACGTCCTCTGCGGAGGAGGCTGGTGGAGGGGTGCGGATCCGGAGGCCGGGACGGCGGTTAGCCGCCGCGGAGGCGTGCGCCGATCGCCGGTAAGGACCATAGCGCGGAGCCCGCGCTAGTGAGAAGACGCCGTGCGCCTCCCATGGACGACGACGAACCGGCTTAGAGCCATGGCCGGTGGCGATGACAGTGGTGGCCGCCGGACGTGGTGGTGGAGGCTGCTCATGGAGAGGAGCAAGAAGGACGTGCAGTTTTTCGCACAGGGAATCCACCAAAGCAAGCACATCCAGAAATGCTTTGTAATGTTTCTCACATAGTGCCATTACCTTGTGTGTTGTTTTCTCTGTTTCACTGTTCGTGCTGATAACGTATTGCAAGAGAGTGACAAGTGTTGAGAGAAAACTATTGCTTCTAATCATTGGTTCTGAAATCTGTACAATCATTTATAGATGATGGAAAAGTGGCATGAAAAAATGTCTATTTGCAAAAGACATCTGTATATAGAGGGGCATCTATACATTGGTTACTTTTTGGCCTTTAACTGGTTTGTGACAATTCGAAGCCGCTCTCTGCAAATATGCTCTCGAGGACCACATCGCATCGTCGTCCACGTCCAAACCCGGCCCCTAGTGGTGACGACTCGATCCCTTGCCCGTTCCTAGCTATATGGCGCCATCTCCTCCGAGCTTGTCACCATGGTGATGGACTCCACCGCCTCCGCCTACACCGTCTCACCGTCTGGACGTTCATCGAAGGCATCTACCGTGACAATGCCGACACACGTGCCATCCTCCTTGAACAGGAGTTTTACGGCATCATGCAAGGCGCGATGTCCGATGGTGATTTTTGTCGCAAACAGAAGTCCCTCGCCAACGAACCAATGGTCGTTGACACCGCCATTCTCGACAAGGGACTCATCTTCAACACCTTGCGTGGACTAAACGGGTGGCTACTATTCACCTACTGACTCAAGGAAAGGTACATCCTTGAATTGTTGGTACTCCCTGCGTTAATTAGCCTGTCATTTACAATCTCCACCCCATCACTCTTTGGACCTTTGAAAACGATTAACTACTCAAGAAGAAAAAAACACAGTCTACACTTTAGTGTAGCCTTCTGGAACATATCATAATTGGCTCGAAAACATTCCATGTCCACGCATCATTACTTTTTGGACCTTTTGGCCAACGCTGAAAAACATCTCCCGTTATTCCTAGTACCATTCTCCGAGGACTGTTCGTACGGAGGACGTTGGACTCGGAAGCGCGGTCCATGCCTCGGTTCGGTTCGGTTCAGAGCAGAGCACCCGGCACAGGCGGTCCAAGCACAGCCGCGGAAGAGCGCATCCGAGCCGTCCGCCGCGCCGCGCGCACGCGGATCCGCGCGGTCAGCGCCACCCGCCGTCCGTCGCAGCGCACACGCAATCGCTGGTGGACTTGGCATGCCCCTGGTTTTGGTTGGGCAGATGGAAATGTGGACTTGCTGGGCTGGGCCGGGCCGGTCCATCTGACCGCGTGGTGTGCGTTGACACAGGAGCGAGCATAAAATGCGACGCCCAGCGAGCGAGCGAGAGTCCAGATAGACAGAGAGAGAGAGAGGGCTGACCAGGTAAAAAGCGCTGGTTTCGACCGCCTACTCCTCCTTCCTCCCTCCCTCCCTTGGCTCGGTCCACCGGACCACCAGACGGCGTCGGCGCGGCAACGGTGCCAGACTGCCAGAACAAAAACGTCGGGCGCCGGGGGAAGAGAGGAGGTGACAAGAATCGAGAGCTTGAGAGACAGGAGGAGACAAGAATCGAGAGCTTGAGAGACAGGAGGAGACGAGAGTCGAGAGCTTGAGCTATCTGCTTCTGATTCAGCTATCATCATCGCACCTGCCTGTCGATCAGGTAAACTCCCTTTGAGCTCTGCTCTTCTTGCCGTGATTGCTCTCCTTGGGTTTCTAATCTGGTTGGTGATTAGCATCGCATACAAATTTTTGCAAGCTGTTTCCATATCTTCTCAATGTTCTAGGTTTTTAGTTCCCCTGTTTCTTCCCCCTTTGTAGACTGTGTGTGGTTAATCGTGTAGGTGGCATGCTAAGATGGTTAATTTCGTCGTCTCGACAGTTCTGAGCACAAATTAGAACTGGCTTCGCATAAACGATTCAAGGAGGCCGCGGAATTTGGCACATGGGGAGTTCCGTCAGCTGCTTGTGGGTCGGCTCCAAGGCGAGGCGAGATCAAAATGGTCAAGCCGCGGCGTCGTCTCCTCGTTCAGGTACATTTCATTTGGTTCCATTACGTCAGCTAATGATAAATTGGGGCTCCTGATTAAATCTTATTGATTTCTGCACTTCAATAGCCCTGCCTTCGAATTTGAAGAACATTTATGCCGGTTTACATGAAAAAAATATTTGCAAGCTGCCCTATTCGGCCATGTTGCTCCGGGGTATAGTGGAACAACCATTCTCTGGAGTCTGCATGCAGGATTTCTCAAAATTCCAAGTGTTATTGCCATGATTTCTTTTAAAGACAAAAGCCTGGGCCCAACACACCAAAACATTGCACAATACATGCTTTACGAGTAGAATCATAACCCGAAATAATACACCAAACAAAACCAGCTCTTGATGTTCGTTTGCGTTTCTTTCTTGTAAGCTTTATCGTCTGCAACTGAGGCTTGACTGAGCCATTCCTTACATTAGGGGTCCTGTGATCCTGTCGGGAACTGTGTCATGACCATTGGGCAATATCATAACAAAGATAAACTTTTTTAGCTCTATTTCTTGAACTAATATACAAAGGTGCTTGTTATAATTAAGCATGTGCGTGTGAGAATTTTGGTCTTGACTATGATGCCCTCATGTTCTCAACTATAATGACTACTATCATGTTTCAGTGCACTTCTGTACGGTCTTTTCTTTTCTTGTATTTTATTGAACTGCCAATGAACTGAAAAAAGTGCAGGCCCTGTATTATCAAGAGCCGGAAGGAATGTACAAGTCTTCTCCCTAAACGAGTTGAAGGCCGCCTCACGAAACTTTCACATGATGAACTGCATTGGCCGTGGGGGTTTTGGAGCGGTGTATAAGGTGAGACACTGGACTTGCTTTATGCATCATTGTTTCATTCTTACTTTATGGCCTTTCTGTTATCACCACCTGTTACTTTTACTGTAAAAATTCTCTTTTGAAAGAATTATGGTTAACCAACCTGCTAATATGGAATTAATAGCAAAGGTTCTCCTTCACTTAGGGAAACCTGAAAGATGGCACTCAAATTGCAATTAAAAAGCTTTCAGCTGAATCAAAGCAAGGAAGTAGCGAATTCTTGACAGAGATCAATGTCATATCAAACGTCAGGCATCCAAACCTTGTACAGCTGATTGGTTGCTGTGTCGAAGGGACTAACAGAATATTGGTGTATGAATATGCGGAGAACAACAGTTTGGCAAATGCTTTGCTTGGTAAGTTCAATACTGGAATTTACTTGCATAAAGTCTACCCGGTGTATTAACTTCAACCTTGTGATCAGGACCAAAGAATAGATGTATTCCATTGAACTGGCAAAAAAGAGCTGCTATCTGTATTGGAACTGCTTCTGGCATTGCATTTCTTCATGAGGAAGCACAACCACGCATTGTCCACCGTGATATCAAGGCTAGCAACATTTTGCTTGATAAGAAACTAGTTCCTAAAATTGGAGATTTTGGACTAGCCAAGCTTTTTCCTGATACCATCACTCACATTAGCACGCGTGTTGCAGGAACAATGTAAGTACCTGTGTAAATGTTTTGCCATATTTACTTGCCTTTATAGTGGAGTTATGCGAATTTAATGTAGATTTTTGCTTGACAAATATTGCACTGTACTTATTTTAGTTAAAGAGTGTTTAAAACATAGGCATTTTAGTCAGCTGCGTTCAGTTATTTTTTTTCCTAGTTGAGCCAAGTTACCAATGCGTCACTGTCAAGTCAATTAATTTAGTTTGCTTAGTCTGTAATAACAAACTTGTATTTATGTTTTGGAATATAATTTCTCCTGCAGGGGTTACTTAGCACCAGAGTATGCCCTGTTGGGACAGTTAACCAAGAAAGCAGATATATATAGTTTTGGGGTGCTTCTTCTTGAAGTAATAAGTGGTCAAAGCAGCAGCAAATCGACTTGGGGGCACGATATGCATGTCCTTGTGGAATGGGTAACTCATTTTTCTCTCTCCTTTCCCCAGAGTATCAATCTTGTAGCGATTGTTATGCTTGCAGCAACTCTGGAAAGCTGTAGGATTAAACATATGCTGATATGCACACAAAAGTACCAGCTTTGCCCATGACAGACTCATACCACATGTTGGTGATGGTGTTCCTATTTCAGTTTCAACATGGAGAAATTGTTGTTCATCTGCAAAAAAATAATTAAAATTCTAACATGGGCAAAACTGCAGACATGGAAGCTGCGAGAAGAAGGAAGGCTTTTGGAAATTGTTGATCCAGACCTGGAAGAATACCCAGAGGAGCAGATGCTTCGTTTCATCAAGGTGGCACTCCTGTGTACCCAAGCCACGTCGCAGCAGAGGCCATCCATGAAGCAGGTGGTGCATATGCTATCTAACCAAACAGAAATCAATCTGCAAAACGTAGTCCCTCCAGGTGTGCTGAAAGAACCCCGTCATCATACGAGTAGTTTGGGGGGTTTGACGGTGGACACATCCACAAGTCAAAGCACCAAAGGCAATCCAGCTGAATCCTACAGTACACAGACAAGAGACATGAACAGCTACCAGTTGAGCACGACCGAGGTGTCGCCTAGGTGATGGCGGTGGACTGTCGGCTTGCAGGCCTGCTCGCCACCTTCAGAGGGCTCACACACTGCCAGGAGGTTTTGATGTGCTGAGTGCTGACACAATTTTTCTTGAAATGAAAATTAAACAGAATATACTTGAAGTCCTGATCCATATTCATCCTGATTTAGGAACTAAACAGGATGTGAGGGACATTGCTGTGAATTGCTGTTGTACAGAAAAGTGTAGTTCACTTTGACAAAGGTTATTACATGTTCTGTAAAGCCTGGTGTAGGGTTGCATTGCGAGAACAGTATGTCTTCGAGACTGCAAAAAACTGCGCCTTGTGAGGAGGATGTGGTGAAGAACAAGCCGAACAGCTACTATACATATAAGTATATAACCCACTAATATCGCCACGTAGTCACATAATGTTCAGAGTTTTAATGACGTAATTTTAACTTTGTTCCTCTTGGCTAAACAGCTGGTGTAAAAATATGGTTTGGTCATAAATAGTTGCTTTATGGAAGTCGTTTATACACTAAACTTTTGCACGGTGGGATGTTATCGTTTTTTTTTCGAGAACACACACAGAAGTGGGTGTCATTCCATTAAGAAAGAAACAACCAAGTTTGTACATACGACCTGATTGATATAGCGTCTGTCGCTGGGGTATCATTTGTGAGAATGTTATAATGCTTTTGTTTTCTAAATTTTCAACTGTGGAGCTAGTTTTTTTTTCCAGGAAAATTGGAGCTAGTTTTTTTCCTGGAAAATCTCCTGAACGCAATCTAACTCAGCGAGAAAATGTACTTGTCAGTTGTGACTTAATATAAGGAAAACTTAACTTCTGAAATCTCGGTAACAATGAGCAGTCTCAAGAAGTGAGTTACGACACTATCCGTACAACCTGCAGTGCTTAAAACTGACAATTCTTTTTTTTTTTCGAGCACTTGGGGTATCTATCTATTGTATTATTAAAGCGATACAAAAATAAGTCATTACGTCCACTCAAGTTCTAGAAATTCTCAAGTTAATTGATAAAAAAGATAAAAATTATGATAGGTTCAGATTATAACGGTCTAGATTAAAAGAAAAAGTTCATGTTAAATACAATCTATAAGTAATTAAAATTCAAAATACAAAAATAAATTAAATTACTAATTTGATTTCCATACAGTTTACTAAGTAAAATTCCTAAATAAATATAATTTGAAATAAACATTAAAAAATAGCAATTTGATTTATATACAAATTCCAACAAACAATAACTAAAATTCAGAATAAAAATAAAATAAAATAAACAATTTGATTCTGATACAAATACCAAAGTAAAATCCCTAAAAATTGTAGTTCAGAATAAAAATTAAAGAAAAAATAGAAATTGGATTTGTATAGTAATTCCAATAAAAATAATTAGAATTCATAATAAAAAATAAAGAAATTTGCAGTAACTAAAAGTCAAAATATATTAAATATAATTAGCAATTTGATTTGTATACAAACTCCAATAAAAAATAAATGCTTGAAGTACTCTCGGAGCTTTTCCGATGGCTTCTGTTTGATGGCGAAGAGTTGATCCGCGTCGACACGCTCGACGTAGTTGACTTGGAAGTTGTTATACAAGCGGTCTCAGATCTGCTCCCACGCATAGATGAAGTTTAGCTCTATGGTAAAAAACCAAGAGAGCGCTACTCCCTGCAATGCAAGTGGCAGTCTCTTCGCCTTGGTGGAGTCATCCTCGATGGCGATTTCGTACACGCGAACGAACTCTCTGGGGTCTGTGTCGCCCTTGTACAGCTCGATGGTGGGGAACTTGAAGTCCTCTGGCCACGCCGACTGCTGCAGGCCAGTGGAGAGGGGGGACTTCGAATCGACACGTCGGTCGTCGGAGCGGGACGCGACCGAAGGTAGGAGCATCGTGTCGGAACCCGGAGTAACGACTTCTGGATCCTTTGTGTAAATCGCACTAGTCCAGGATCAGCTAGTGCACACAGTACAACAAAGATATATACCAAGCACAAATGACTTCATATATTAAATAAAAGGTACGGCCTTATGGCCAAGTCTTACGCTCTTTGGCAAAATAAATAAAGGAAATAACTGCGGAAGCAACTGATAAATAGCGAAGCCCAAGCCTGCCCACAGGCAAACGACAGTAAGACGCGGCCTATTCGTCCAAATCTTCACCGTAGTCGACTTCATCCTTCTCTGTGTGGAAAAAACAAGGTGAGTACAAACTTGTACTCCGCAAGTCACACGGAAGATGCACCGTAATGATAAAGGCTTCAAAGGAAGGTTTATAGGGTTAGTTTGCATAAAACAGCATTTAAGAAATACAATAATAGATTGAAATTGTTGAATTTAATACAGTAAGTAAAAACGATACTTGTAATTGAAAATAATACCGTTAGTGCAGGCTCCGACCATACACCAACCTATCCACGGGCATCCCACCCGGACCATCTTTTTCAAAAGATCCCGTATGGATTCCATCCATCCACACGCTTTCGCTGCGCAACTCTGATGAATTCCATCCATCCACCAGGTTTTAATCTCTCACGGATTCCATCCATCCGCAAGGTTTTCTTCTCTCGTGGATTCCATCCATCCACAAGGTTTTCGAAAATATTTTTGAAAAACAAAGTCTAATCCATGAAAAACTTTTACTCAGCATGCCCATGACCGTGGGCACGACTATCCAGGATAGATTATACACTCTGTAGAGGTTGTACAGCTTTACCCACAAGACACGATTATCCTTTTGTGCCACGCGAGTTACACACTTCCTTAGGTGTGCGACAAGGAGTCGTGACAAGGCCTTTACAATGCAAAGCCTTCAACCTGGTCGAGCCAACTCTAAGGTTTCACCCCAGTAAGGAATCCACCAGACCGGGACCCCCCTTGAGCCTAGACGAGACTTCTCATGGCTTAACCACGCTCGCCCAAGTGAGACTTCACATGGCACCAACCACACTCACTTTCAACCTACGACTTGACTCAGGTTGGGACTTTGCAAATTATTCAGCCAAGGCTGTCCCATACCAGCCATGTGGTAGTACGATTAGGGCTTTGCAACAGTAGCTCCCAGACCGGTCCTTAATCTGACTTAGGCCCAACCACATACCCCTGTGCACAACAATCAACCACTGCGGCTCCAACCAACAGGGCATGTCTGGACCCACCACTCTAACCAATTGACTAAGTCTAAACCAAGTTTGATATTTGTTTTCAAAATATTTCATAACACTCCTTGACTCACCAAAGTCAAGAGTACATATCAAAAGTATATCATTTTATGTGAAGGGTTCATCATTTTATGTGAAAGATATCCCAAAACAAAATTATATGACTATGCAAGGCTAAGCATTTGATTAAACTCTCTAGCCAACACTAATGTATTAACTAGAGTTTGAATCTAGGGTTACAAGGTATCAAGATATTTCAAGGTCAATGGAGATAATAACAAATAGGTAATAGCTAAATTCAAAAATGAATTGAAATAATTGAATAAAAGTACGCATGCAGAATAATTTAAAAATAACATAATTTTATTTTGAAAACTGGGATCAACATGATAAAGGAGTGTGACTTGCCTTGCTCTTCAACATGGTTCAAACCTTCGTCGTCGAATTTTCCCGAATCGTTGAAGTCTACACGTGAAAATAACCCACTAAATTCAAATTGACTTCAAAAATTTGAATTGAGGCTAGAAATGGATAGAGGTGAATTTTTGATGAATTTAGAAATTTGAATGAGCTAAATCGGAGTTAGGACGAAGGAGAACGGGTTTCGTGAAGTTTAAAAAAGAGAAAATGGAAAATCTGAATTATTGGAATTATTTTTCTAAAGGAAAATCTAGATTATTGCGTCAGCAGGGATTTTAATTTCAGCCGAATTATTTTTCAACTGAAAAATAGATTAATTGCGCCCTGCTGACATCAGCAATGGGGGAGGTCTGACTGACCGGTGGACCCCGGGTCTATGGACCGGTTCCACGGGCGGCTGAGGTGGCGTGGGAGGCAGCTGGCTCGGGCGTGGCGCTGACGGGGACGGAGAGCCGACGTGGCACGCCACTGGGCTGACACGCAGCCGCCACGTGGGCACGGCGGCTAACGTGGCCAATCGGCCGGGAAAGGAGCTCGGGCCTGGCAGCGGCGCCGGCGGTCCGGTGGTCGGCGGCGAACGGCGATGGCCGGAGGGGAAAGGGGAGGCCGAGGGGGTGACGCTGGTACCTTGGCGGAGCTCGGCGACGATCAAGGGTGGCCGGCGGCGAGGGAGGAGCGGCGGAGGCGCTCGGGCTTCGGCGGGCGGGGTGCGCCGGCGGTGGAGAGGAGAAATTGAGGCGGTGGGGCGGTGGAGTGAGGGACGAGGCAGCTCGGGGCGGGTTTAAATAGGCGGTGCGAGGGGTGGAGTGCGGGGGATTTCTCGCCGGAGAGTTCGGAGAGTGGGCAGCGGTTGCGGGTGGTTAGGGGCGGAGCCGGCGCGGGAATGGGGGAGGTGGGGGCGGCGTGCATGGGATGGCGCGGGTCGCTCGGGAGGAACGAAAAAGGAGGGGGAAGTGGCGGAGATGGCGGAACGGCCGTCGCGGGCGGCGGGCGCGAGAGGAGGAAGAAGAGGCGCGGGGGAGATGAACCCGACAAGCGGGCCCGGGGCGGCAGAGAAAGGAGGGAGAGAGGGACAGCTGACGGGCGGGGCCCGCGGGGCAGAGAGAGGCGGAGGGAGGGGAGAGCGGGGAGCGACTGGATTGCGGGGGCGGGGGATCAAACGGCCGAGGGAGGGGCGCGAGCGGATGGTGGATCGGGCGGCCACGTGTCGCCCGAAGAGGAGAGGGACGCGGGATGGGGCGAGCGGCGGGGATGGGCCGGTGAGGGCAGGCGTGGGTGGCATCTGGCCATCCACGTGGTGGCCAGAGGGACGAGAGGGGATTTTAGTTTTTTAGAAATTGATTTTCTTTTTCAGAAAAACTCGAATAAACTCAATAAAGCTCAGAAAAATATGAAATAAACTCTGAAATTCCCAGAAAAATTCAGAGAACCTCCTGGAGACATTTTGGACTAATTAAAAATATTTCCAACTAATATTGGTATTTAATTTTCATACTTAAAATACTTTTTAATTTCAAAAATACATTTTAAAACTCCTGAAAACTCAGAAAACCAAATAAAAGCCAAATAAATCCAGATAATTAATTTGGCATAAGATTTTTATATAAAATCAAAATATCATTTTATTTAATAATAATTTTAGGTTTTTCTGAAAATGCTTTTCAAATCCAGCTTTTTAAAAAACAGAAATTCAAGGCAAATCCAAATTTGAACTTTAGGCACAAAAATACTTATTTAACTTAATATTTTATTTTGATCAATTTTTATTTATTTTTATTTTCATAAAAACCTGGGCTGTTACACATCGTGACTGTCCGCCCGATCTAGTGTAGGCTCCGTCGCCGCTGCCGACAGGATTTGTTGGCTCCGTGCCTCCTGCTGACTCTGAGCCTCTTGCATTTCCCGCACAGCCCCTCGGAGATCCGCCAACTCGTGCTACAACATATCGAGAGGCGCCAACAGGGCGTTCTCTACCGTCGAAGTGGTTGCTCCAGCCCGGGGGTCAGCGCGAACCACTGGGTTGGTGGCGACTATGGCCTGTCCTCCGAAGCTACTCAGCGGGCCGACGCAATGGGCCCTTGGGTCGGTGACGAAACCGGTGCAGTCGCTGGTGCCACCTGTCGCTCCCGCATTGGGTGTTGGGTTGCTGGCCATGCTAGTGTGGGCATCGACATCACTGCTCCCGCCAACCTGGGCGCCACTACCGAGGCCAACCGCCGCACCAGCGGCGGGGTTAGCCGTCGTGCCACGGGTGTCAATGTCGGCGTTTGCAGCACCAGCGTTGTCATCCGTGCCCGCTGCTGACATAGACGCCTGCGGTGAGCCGATCGAGGCCCTAACGTAAAGGCTTATGGCTAAAATTGCACTGTAGCGTTGCCATCGCGAGTGCTGTCGTCGTGCTCCTCTTCTTCCTGGCTGTCGATGAAGCTTTCTTTGGTGCCATCACTTCTCAAATTTCAAGGTTTGCTCTCCGTCGTCTCCACAGACGGCGCCAACTGTAGTGGCTACTGACCAAACAGTGTATGAGAAGAGTAGTGGAGATGATGGATAATGCTTACCCCTTCCCTACGTCGAGGGTATGTATGTATGTTTTCATGAAGTATATTTTACAATCTTATCCTTATATTCATGTACCCTCCATAGGGGTATCTATGTCATTACACACATCCCATTTTGGGCTTTGCAACTTTTTAGCAGGTCGGATAAGCTTAGGTGGGGGCCACCCCTACAACATATACCAATTCCCGTTCCGAGGGCCGATCAAAAGCGTAAGGATTGATCAAGAATGGCGTGGCATTTTCCATCTTGGCACGACTACAGCTTATCAAATCCTAGGAACTGTTCCTTCAACTACCAGTTTGACAACATAGCTCCGTTCATTTCAACTTGAGCTTCTGGCTTATTTTTCACTATTCCTTAATTTAATTTTTCTGGTTTTTTTGAGCTTTTTTGCTGATTCTTTTTTCTCGTATTCATTTGCATTGTCTATGATGGGCTAACATGTTTTTTTTTCTATTTTTTTAATTTTTTAAATTTAGTTACGTCAAATAAGTCACCATTAGTTACAGTATAATTTCAGCCAGCTATAATGTAGTTTTAGCCATAAGTCAACTTAATTCAACTCAACCAAGCGGTACCTTAATAGCATGAGGTCAAAAAGAAGGTGGCTTATAAAATGTAAAAACTTGACCTTTCGAGTTTGACGAGTCTTTGATCGTTATGGTGTACTCTTCCTCCAGAAAGAAGGAAAATTTTCCCGCCGGCGAACACACGGTACGTGCATACGAGTCGCAAAATCCAACGACAGAGAAAGCAGAGCAACAGCAAAACGAGAGGTGACCATGTACCATTCAGTTGACAGTCGACACAGTAACAGCTACGAAAAACATGCCAACCACACTACCACGTGAACTTATAACTATGGTGCGGCGTATGGTGTACTCAACACCGTCACATCACTATTGGGGGCGCTCGATCCGATCCAGCGAGGTAGGCAATGTGCAGTGGCCAATGCCGAACGCTGATTGATCAATCCGGCCAAAAGTCTCGGACCCAGCCAAGCCTCTCTGGTGCCGGACAGACGAGCGAGCGAGCCACTGCATCCTGCCTCTGAGTTGAGGTCTCGCCGCGGCGAGTGACCGGCGACCATAGCCACCTAACGTCGAGGAGGGGGCAAGCAAAAGAGTACAAGGCTATGGCTATACACTAGTACTGCATGCACGTGCCGCGCGGCTAGCTGCTGTAGATGATGACGAAGCATGGAAGCACTGCTCGGGGGTTGAACACCAGCAGCTCGACGTCGTCCTCTCCCCGGCTGCCTCCGCCGCTGGGCGGCACGGGCACCATGGAATCGTAGGCCACCTTGTCGTCCGCGGCGCCGCGGGCGACGCTGCCCGCCACGACACGGCACACCAGCATGGCGCGGCGCACCTGCAGGAATTCGAACTCACGCTCCACGTCCTCGGGCAGCGACGCGTGGGCGGCCCAGCCCGAGGAGTATGTGGCGATGCCGTCCACGTCGGCCTGCTTCCCGGCGAACCCGTGGCGCAAAATGCTGCAGGTGCAGCAGTAGCGGCTCCCGCACACGCCGGCGCCCAGGGAGCAGAGCATGGTGGAGCAGTGGAACCGCAGCCGCTCGTTGCCGTCCGCGATGCACCGCTCCTCCACCACCGCGCCGCTGGAGGAGGCGCCCGCGCAGCGGCGGGCGGCGCGGGCGCGGACGAGGTCGCGGTACTCCTCGAAGCGGGCGAGCGCTCGGGGGTTGTGGTGGATCCTGAGGATGCGCCGGACGGCCGGGGGGTCGCCGGCGCGGGCTGCGGCAGGCTTCCACCCGCCGAGGAAGATCATGCTGATGATGTTCATGCTGGAGTCCAGGTGGGAGAGCTCGGAGAGGGAGTGCTTCATGGCCTGGTGAAGCTCCAGCTGCTGCGGCTTGCTCAGCACCTCGCCGCACACCTTGCACGGGAACACGTCGCCGCGGGCGGCGAACGACCGGGACGACTGCCTGGTCGCCTGTGGCAGCTGCTGCGGCGAGGACGGCGCGGGAGTAATACTGAGGGACTGCGGCGAGAGTGGGGACAGGAACGGCGACGACGGCGTGGACAGCACCACCGACGCCTGAGGCTGAGGCGGGGACTGGGCGAGCGGCGAGGACACGGTGGTCGTCATGGCCTCTTCTTCCTCTGCGGCCGGAACAGAATTCTTGGCTCCGGAGGTAGAGGAGGAGAAGATGCGGTGGAGGTAGAACCGGAGGTTGGTGGCGAGAGACGGCACGTGCCTGCGCCTGGCTCTGACCCTCTCGTCGGCAACGGTAGACGATGACGCAGCCGGGGAGAACGCGAGCGGCGATATCTTCCTCCTCTTGATGCCGCCAACGTCGCCGCCCTTCCCATCAGCGTCATGCGCAGCGTCGTCTTCCTCCTGCAGCTGCGCGGCAGAGCCGGGCGAGAAGCAGCAGCCGGCGTGGCCAATGTGGAGGAAGAGGAGGAAGAAGAGGGACACGAAGCCGCGCAGCAGGGAGCTGCAGCTGCCGCTGCCCGCCATCCCCGATCTTCACCAGCAGCTAGCTCAGGCTTCAGGGACTCAGATCATATCATGACGGCGCAAGCAAACAACGCAACGAGAGGGCTCGAGCTCGAGAAGGGAAGGGAAGGAATTCCCTTATCTGATGGGTTAGTGGAGGAAGCAAAGCCAGGGAGGAAGGTAACGAAGCGAAGGACGGTGGTGGAAAGGGGAGGGAAAAGTGGGGTGCTTACAGAGGGGAACGTGGGTCGTGTGCATCTGTGTGTTGGCAAGGAAGCGCTTTTCTCTGACCCTCCTCGTCTATCGGTGAGGCCCTCTTTTATACACCTATTCTCTATTGATAAGAACATCTACAATGTGGTTATCCCGTGGAGTCACTTAGGCTCGAATGCCACCGTAGAGGTTGGACGGGTTCTTATAGGGTGTCAGAGAGACCTACAGAAGAGGCGGTGGCTTCATGAGAAAGAGTGTGGTCCGAGAGAGAATATGGTCCAAGGAAGGAGGGGGAGTTGCACCTGGGGCTCGCAGTGGCGACTGGGATCTTCTTGAGCGGCGGTGATGGCTGGGAAGACGGCAGCTATGACTGGGATTGCGATGGCCACGGTGGCACCGAGATTTGCTCACGGTGGTGGCGACTTGATCCGGCCGAATCTAGACCTCTGTAGTCCAGATTCGGCCAGATCTGGCCACGAGCAGCGATAGCGAGCTTCACGGGGCAGCATCGAGGAGTGGCGGAGAAGGCGACGATATAAGGAAAGAGTGGGGACGAGCGACCGGTGAGAGGTGGCGCGATGCAGGGGAGGTGTCACTGTCACGCCAACATCAGCGACATTGAGTGAGAGGAGATGGGTGGTGGTGTTGAGGGGAGAAGAGGAAGACAATGGGGGTAGGGGCTGATCGGTTGAGGATGATGAGGTCACGAGGATGGGTGGGGCTAAAGGACGGGCCAGGGGTACAAGTGTAAAATCGTATACGCTTCTAGGGTATTTTGGTGAAAAGTTTATGGACTACCATATAAATTGCTTTAATATAAGGGCTGAAATGAAAATATCAATGTGGACGCATTGAAGCTATCATGGATTGTAGGAGGCAATGATTTGAGTTATTGTGAAGCACTCTCTCTTATGAGACCACAACTTGAAGCTACTATGTATTATACATACCCTAAAGGGGAACAACAAAAGGCGATCTAGAGATATCAACATGGTGTCTGAGTATGCAAGAATCAGTCACTAGCATGCACTGCCAGTGGCGGATCCAGGAAAATTTTTTGGAGGGGCTGAAGTACCTTCAGCTCGACCTCAGCCCCTTTTACATTATACATCTATGGCTAAAAATTTAGGGGGGGCTCCAAGGGTGGTCCGGTAGCGGTAGGGGGGCTCGAGCCCCCCCCCCCCCCCCCCCCCCCCCGCCCCACCGCTGGATCCGCCCCTGTGCACTGCACCTATGCATTATCCAAAGTGTAGAGTGGTGTACTGCACTAAGGGGGCAGACGCAGGGGGCTAAGGTGGGCTGGTGCACACCCTATCTTCAGTTGGACTATGGGTACCCCATAGCACCTCTAACCATCCATCCCTCCATGGAGTGTCATGGCTGCAGGTAGAAGAAGAAGACTAGGGAGATTTGGGCCTCAATTAGCTTGTGTGGGCCGTGTCAACTCTAAGCCTAGTGTTGTTTACATGCTAGGCTAACCACACTAGTTAAACCCATCAAAGCCCACATATCTCTCTTTCTTCCCAATCCAATCGGACAACCACCGAAGGACTGAACCAACTCCCCAATCGCAATTGGCTTGGTGGAGATGTGACTCACGCAACACGAGCAGCAACCCTAGCACGGCGGTGGGTGGTAGGTGGGCACGGCGGTAGTGACGCGCACGGCATGTAGTGGGTGGGCGGCTCGCACGAGCGATAGGTGTGTGAAATGCGGAGGCAAGCAATTGAGCCACAGTCACAGAGGCAAATTTGGTTCAATTACTTCGATGGTATTCATATTGTCACTGTGTTTCTCTTCTAATTATGTAAATTTTAGATCACCAAAGAAGATTCTATTATTGCTCCTTCCATCTGTCTCGCGTTGTCCGCCACTGCTGCACTCCTGCTGCCGGTCTACGCAGCAGTAACAACGCCACTGTCCTTGTACTTCCAGCGCCATGCTCGTCACTGAAGAGACTGTAGATAGAGATACAGGACTTGCAGATGAGAGAGAGAGAGAGAGAGAGAGAGAGAGAGAGGTGGACAAGCTAGCGATCAGCTTGAGGCAGCCTTGCGGGCTGAGGCAGAGGCTCGTCGGCGGGCTTGACTGGATAGTCTGGATTGGAATGCGTAGGTTTGGAGGGAACTATCATTGTTCATAGGCCTAACCTGCCCTTCTGTCCCCTCTCCCCATCATTATTCATCACGTCTCATCTCACTCCATTCTTCGTGCATGTACAGCAGGAGCCGAAAACTAACAGATTTTTTATCTGCCCAACGGGCTCGTCGTCAGCAGGGGGAGCATGCGGTCCTGCCGTGCTGCCCTCTGGCTGCTAAACGAGGCAACGGACAGCAGCTGCGCTGAGACGAGATCCGCCCGTTCCTGCCTCGCTCCCAAACAAGGGCAAAAACGTGCAAAGGCAGTCTGACCGTGCAGATCCCCTTGCTCCGTGCTCTTCGTCTCACCGCACGACAAAACACGCTGGATTTGGCATAAAATACGTGCATTTTGAGGTGAGCTGGGCGGATAAGTAAGATGTCGATGTGGATCTTAGATCACGCTCCTTGGGGATAGTGGCGGTTCTGTGTCGGAAGCCTCAACACAGTTTAAAAAACAGATGGGAAGCCACATCCACTGCTGCGTAATTATCCGCATCCAGGTACAACGTACTCAAAGTGTCTGGAATGCGAGACATTACAAAGCAAATGTTACATCTCAAACCTGCGTCCTACACAAGAAATGAATGATGCATTGGTGCTGGCGCTCGGCGCACAAAGACAGACCAGAGGTTCTTGAGAGTCGGTGCCATCACGATGTCGTGGTGGGCTATATGTACCGTCGATATATCCCTTTTCCGTAAATGAAATGTTAGCGGATGCTTTATGGTACAACTCGCCATGTTCTGAAATAAAAGGAACACTTGAGCCCATGCATGCATACAACACTCCAAGGAGACACTAGATTATGTCATTCCAGGACCACATCATGAAACACAAAAAAGTAGCAACCAAGCCAAGAGTCCAAGAATTCTATTATATGATCATGCTAGTCGAAGGACATAAGATGAGGAACTATTTAACTTCCAACTCCAAGCATAACACCAAGATAATAAAGATCAAAGTACGATATGGAATCAAGTACAATCAACAGGCCCACGACAATACACAGGTTATCTGTTGATTTATGACACGGTACCATATCCAGTGGCCCATAAAACGATATTTGTTACACCTACCTAACAAACCATTTCGGAACTCAACATTTCTACTTTGTACAACCACGAAGGCAAATATAATGTGCATCAGGTGCGTAGGCAAATTAGGAGCTGCAAACGAATAGCATCAAATAGGTCCAGCATTCAAGCAACAACTTCTGAACTCTAATGGATCACAGTTTGGTTTTTTAACGTGACTACAAAGAAAGTTATCGATGTATCACATATGGGCATGACCACTCAAGACTAGTCAACGACCCCCATTATCATATGCTGACGCTAATAATAATAATAATAATAATAATAATAATAATAATAATAATAATAATAATAAGCCCCTATCAGATATCATGTGCCTTTTTTTCTTCTGAAATCGAAGTTCTAAAGCTCAAAGAAGAAAACATGACGCTTACAAAATTCTTCACGCAATGAAATCATAGTGCATAAAGCCTACAGGCTTGCCGCTGACCCTTTCCACTATTCTATGGGTTATCTGATATTATCATATTAAGGCCTCTTGACACAACCAGACTACCAACTAGACTGTACTGATGTTATTAAGAAAACATATATAATACTAATATGATGCTGCAAATACTGTTTTGGTGGCAATGTTTACTCTATGAAATGAAGCTTTAAATATGTACGAAGGATACCTTTTAGAATCAGTGGGCTTCAGGTTTGATGTGACACAAAAACCAGTGCAAGTTCAATAACCCAATTATACCTGCACATAAGGTTTGGCATACAGATCCTCTTTATAACGACTTCTAAAAACTATTTTTCTACAGTAAATAGATTTTCTACGGTTTTTAACGTTTAAACGGAGTGTCTTTTTAAGACAATCTGCTAGTCAATTGTAGTACATATTATAGCGACTTCATTTATATCGGCCAAAATGGCACGTGAGTGTCGCTCTCTCTATAAGTTTCTTCACAAGCTACTATTAATAACCCAAAGCCAAAAGCCTATAAGCATCCTAACAAACAGCATAAATTATTGGCACATACACGAATTTCAGCAAGCCAATAATCAAAACTCAAAAGGGCATGATAGATGCCCAAGCATACTAGACCAACAAAAGACTGTACGCAGCTCTGAAGATAAGTCGGTGGTTGAATTTGCCCTTTCATAGGAACCTACATCAGCAACAAAGGAAAGGCCACTGAGGCTGAGTTTAATCTTTGAAGAAGAAGAAGAAGAAGACACCAATTATGATGCTTAGTTGATGTATTTCTTTCATGACGATTAGTAGGTTCACCCTCAAAAAGGCTTATGTTCTCTCAAAATGACATTGTCATAGAAGATGAGCATGCCAAAATTCCAGAGTTGCAAACCTGCTTGTGATAACTTTACCGACAGCAGTTGTTGTAGCATTCTTTTAAGAAAATTTCCGTAGTTTCCTCAACGCTATATCACCAACTGGTATAGAATGTGCCTAAGCTGTACAAGCTAAAGCGTCTAGCAGGGCTAATATGTCTACCCCAAGGTCTCCCTAATGTTCCAATTTGTTTTATAGAAAACAAAAACCAATTCAAAATGGTGGCTCCCTAAGAAATTTTTTGCCCGCAATTTCCTCGAGTTTGGTTGCTTATGTTCCTCATCAGCTAGACACAGGAGGATATGTGTGATATAGAGACTAAATCTTCAGGCTGTAAGGTGGACCAAAATGATTACAATATAGCACCATAAACCTTAGATGAGCTGAGCCAACCGGAGATCAAAACAATGATTGCCTTCATGGCATACCAAGCTTAGCCTTGCAGGTTAATTACATTGGAAGAACAAATCACTTGGGCGACGTTGTCAAACAGAACAGATAATCAACAAAATACACAAATAACTTCTAGTCTATGGGCTTGTCCAAAGAATGATTAAGTACTGTTTCAATTAGTATTATTTGAAATCTGAAATATCGAGTTTCTGAATTACATTTTTGCACACTATATAACCTCATAAGTCATAACCAATAAATTCTGAAAGAGAAACATAGGAAGAGATTACTTTTGGTATCAGCAATAGCTAATCTTACTAGTTCATTTAACAAGACAAGAATGATAAGTTGGTCTCAGCTCATGATGCTCTGGCAGGATAATTACAAAGTAAGCTACATAACTATATACTGCACTGCATTGAGGATGCCAGGGCTTGCATAAAGCTAAACTCTTAGTCCTAGGGGATTAGGAAAATATACTTATATCAAAGAAGGTTACTTCAATCTAAGGCATTTGCTTGCCACAAAATGCATCTGCACTTCTGCAGAAGAAAGAAATGTAACTTTACCACATCATGTCTTGGTCTCTTGGAGGGCAGATTACAAAGGAAGACCCATATTTTCAGTACTGAATTTGTGCGTGAAATGAGCAAAGATAACATGAATGTGATCCTGTACTAGAAAATACAATCTCAATTCTTTTGACAGACCGTCCTGAATGATCAGACATGTTCGCAAGAGGAAAAACCTGCTATGAGAGAGAGATAGCACCAGTCAGGCGGGAGCTCTCCCAAACTTCCACACCTTGCATTTCTTCTCTGGTCACAAACAAGCGGTCTCCACCCCCTTCCATCATCAGTATCATCCCACGCTTAGCATCCTCTTCTGTATCCATATAGCTGCTCCTAAAACCATTTCCATTAATTCCTTCCCTGTCGAGTCCCTCCTTTGCTTTCGGTTGCTCCACCGAGTTGCCTGTGTCATTGCTCTGTTCTTTCAGTCGGGACCAAACCTCCAATCCGTCCTTCCGGCTGACAAACACCTGGGACTTGTAGCAATGCAGAACACTGCCATGGCCCCCTCCACTCCCCCTTGGTCCAGACGATATATACACCCAAGGGTCATTACCAAGGCATCTCAGGTCGGCAACTCCAATATCTCCTGACTTTGAGCACACCTTGTATAGTGTCAGCTGCTTAACATCCACATCGGCATCTGCAAATGGATCCCCAAATCGGCTGCTTCTTCCAGCTCCCCCTGGCTCGCTTGTCTCCCACACCACATCCCCAGACCGAATGTCCCATAGCCTCATGTAACCAGAGTAGCCAAATGCCCCCGAGCTCACATATGACGCAAACACCAGCCCATGCTCCTGCAGGTGCACTACTCGACCCGGCACCGACGACTTAGCCGCACTCCCGCTTTGCCGGCCAATCTCCTGTGTGGGCTTCAGAGTTACAGGGTCAACAGCCAGGATACAGTTCTCCCGGTGCGGGCACTCGAACGTAGCCAAGATCGGTGAATTATTATCAGCGGAATCAGCAGGAGGACGGGCGGCAATGGCAATGACCTTCGCCTTGTGTACGCGAGGGTCGGTGGGGTCTGACCACTGAACGGAGGCGACGTGCCGACCTTCGAGAATGTCGTACACATGGAACCCGGGGGAGGAGCTGGACCCGACAACGGCGAGGCTCGGGGGCAGCTGCCGGAGGGAGGTGACGTGGTGGAGGTGGGTCCGAAAAGTGGTGAGGTGGTCCAGCGCGGGGGAGTAGTAGGTGAGCTGGCCGGCCCCGTGGGCGAGGCAAAAGGAGCCGTCGTGGTGCGCGGCCAGGGCGGTGGGGAAGGGCTCGGAGGTGGGGGAGAGGGTGGAGGCGAGGGAGGCGGAGAAGCCGAGGAGTGGAGGAGCGGAGAGGGCGTCCAGGAGCTGGCCGTGGAGGCCGTAGAAGAGGGCCTCGTCGAGGAGGAGGCGGGCGGGGAAGGCCGGCGAGGAGGAGGGGGCGCGGATGGCGGAGAGGATCGCGGACAGGAGGGCGGGGTCGCGGTCCACGAAGATTGGGGTTGGGGAGGGATCGAGATAGAGGGAGAGGGAGCTTGCCTCCAAGGCGAAGAGCTTGCCCCCCACGTTGAGCTGCTTCACCGTGCCACTCCTGCCTCCTCCTCGGCCGCCGCCGCCGGCGGCAGTTTCCATCGATGCTGGTATCGTAACCACCACCACTCTCTTGCTCGTGCCGTTGTGCTGTCCGCCGAGGCGACGACTTTTCAGACTTCAGTTCAGGTTCAGGAGCCAAGAATGACTGGATGAGAAACGGCGTGGGCCAGCCACGTCCGGCTAATAAGATAGCTTGGGCCGGCCCGGCCCAATCTAATGAGTTATACTGCTACCTTATGTCGGCCAGGATGCCCACCCAGCCCCATGACCTACGTCGGTGCACTGTTACAGCGTCAACTCTGACAAGGTCATTTGGCCGCTCAAATCCGCCACAGCATAGTGGTGATAAGACAAGACAGCAAAAAACGAGCTGAATGTCGACTTCCTTGTTACTATTTTTAGGAATGATGACTACGATGCTAACCAAACGGGTTATGGTATAGTTTGCACTTTTACAACATGGTACATCCCTTCAGTTGGGTGGGTATATTCACGTCATTCAGGGTATAACAATCATATTTCATGTTGGTATTTTATTCATGGAACATTTGTAATGTTGGTGTTGCTAGTTCATGGAGTAATATATTCACCATCTGTCTGAATTTAGTGCGAGAATTGGGCCCATTATGTTCACGATTTTCGTTGTCTTCCCAGTTATAGAAAACTGTATATGCGACCATTACAGACAATTGTACTTTAAAATTTGATCCATCTAATAGCTTCATATATTCTGCGAAATGCACATGGTACAATGAATATACAGGAATATATAGACTACATAAGACATCGTCACTTGTAGCCCGAATATGGAACCCAAACAGGCAAACGCACAGGAGTCCCATTGTTTTATCCATAGAAGTACCTGAATGAGGCACGTACACGCATGTCAAGTAAAAAAGTTCAAGAAAGCACAGCAAAGTTTGACTACGAATAGAAAATGCTCAAAGACAGCAAGAAATTCTTGCAGTGAAGATCTTTTTTTTTATAAACATATTTCTTAAGCACGAGTGGAATAGCTATTTACCTCCCTGTTTGTGTGCTCGTCACTTAACAGCTCTGTAAAAGAATTTGGTGCGTATTTCTCCACCCAAAGTTGTTCTGTAACTTGTCGAGTCACCGAACAACCCTCAAAATCTTGTACCTCTGTGCTTTCATGCAAGGCCTTCATAGTCATTATAAAAAAGGGATTAGTCAGATATTTTTAACTAATCACCTACAGCTGCCTGCAATCAACATGGCACTAGAAACAGACATAAAAATGCTTAGTCAGGCCCTTCCTCAGGCTAGTTACGCTAGTAGTGAGAAGCTGTTGTCAACTTGCTTAGGCACATACAGTAGACTAGCGAGGTTCCCAATGCTTAGCGCAGTATTGCAGTTACAGAATGATGATTTCATCTTCTAACACCCATAGTTCTGAAACAGTAGAATTATGATTTCTGAGATTGTCCATGGTAATATTTCTTTGTGAACAGTGTTATTAAGGCTCCGTTTGGCACAGCTCTAGCTCCGAGATCTATGCTGAATCTGTAGTTTGTTGACTAAATTAAAGTGATTTAAATATTTTTATTTAATATATAATATAAATGAAATGAGTCATGTAAATGTACTTAACATACCTGCAACTCTAGATCAGGATTTCCTAGAGCTAGAGCTCTGCCAAACGGGGCCTAAGTCGTCGACTAATCGGCAGTGATCACCCATTCCTATTAGCAGTCAATAGTATCCGCTACTTTTTCTAGGCTTTCCCGAATAACTATTCTATTCACTGTTTGCATTTCGTAGACACTGCTTACTTTGCTAAAATAATGTTGTGGTAAAACAATCCGGTCGTATCTTCTATTGACTAATGCTATGATCTGCATATACATATGTACCTTTGCTAGAGCCTCTTGCTCCGCTTGCCTCGTTAGTGAATGAAAGGATTCTGAGAGAAGCCCTGCAGAAGGAAAAGCAAGAGGAAACAATACAATGATATATTAACAAACTAAGTCAAGTGAATTTCAACACTCTAATTAAGTGCACGAAACAGAAATAAACTTAACAAATAACCCTTGTGGTTGGGGTTTGGGTTGGAAAAGGGAGTCCTATGCCTAGTTCCCCCAATTCCTCCACCGACCAACAACTCCAACGCAAACTTCGCATGTGACCTCTCTCCATTGGGCGAGGTCACGGGCATGCAGTCCCCCTGGATGTCCGACGCAAAACGCGAGATTGTCTTCTCAGCGACCACTTCAGCGGGAGGCGGCGAGTACCGCAGCCAGTCCTCGTCCCCCGAATCGTCCCGATCCACAATCCTCCGCTTGCTCCTCTCCTCCTCCTGCTCCGGTGGAGGCCGCTTCAGATTGCCTTCCGACACTTCATCTTCGTACACATTTGGTCGATTGTATCAGGAGTCGAAACAATCGAGGCCTAGGGTTGCGATCTAACGAGAGGGGGAGAGGTACGTACCTGCGGGTTTCGCAGGGGACGCGGCGGTCTCCTGCGGTGAATCGCGCAGCTGCTCCGCGTCGCCAGCGACCGGGGGGGAGCCCTCGTCGGGGTCGTCGAAGTAGGTGTCCTCCTCGCCTTCCGGTAGGAGACCGTGGCTTTCCATCCACTCGAGCTCCGCCGGATCTGGCATCTCCATGTCCGCCTCCATCGCCGTCGCCGACGCAGCGGAAGCCCCAGGCGGCGGACAGGCGGCGGCGGAAAGTGAAAGACTCACTCGATGGCGGGAAATGGCGGCGAAAAGGGCATCGGTGTCGGGGGCTAGGGTGTTGCCGCCTAGTGGTTTTGCGGGCACCGAGAAGGATGGCATGGATCGCCTTAGCACGCCATTTCAGCCCATAGTCTTGTCAAAGCCCATTGGATTGTTTGCTATGGCCTATTGGAAAAATGCAATCATCCAGACACGCAGTACAGAGGCTTGTGCGGCCTGGGACTAGGAACTTCAATCACTTTTGACAAGTTCAGATCTGCAAATTAGGCGCAAACGCACCAAATGTAAAGCAGCCAATCGAGTGGGTGTTCTGGTTTTTGCTTCTAATTTTTATTTTAAAAAGCCAAATACTAATCCTTTCGCTCCTTTCGCTCTCGTATCGTATATATGTATCTCTCTTTTTTACCGCTCATCTTCTTTTTCTAAAAAAACTACTTTTTTAATCAATATTATTCATTTTTAGCCGAAATCCATCACTCGTAACTAATACGAACATCCTGGGTATGTTAAACCTGCAGAACAAGATACTTCATATACTCGCTACCTATATTAATTGTCAGATATTTTTGTTATTTGAGACTAGTAGTGTGCCCGTGTTAACGCTACGATAAAATACAAAACAAGATAAAATTTGTAAAAAATAAAACGAACAATCAGATTCATTAAGATTCACGTCTCATATATTGTATAACCAAATATTTTTGTCACATAATGAATGTCACATAACGACTGATCCTTTGAGGAGGCGACAACATCATTGGACTCACCCACCGACAACTTTCTCTATCCTCACATTGTTTTAACTTGAGGCTACAAAGAAAACAAACATTTTTTCACATAAAGAAATATGAAACACAGTAAGGAAATAGGTGTTTGTGGACTATTTACTTACCACATCACCATGCTAGGACGTCTTTATACACAATATTTTTTGTGCTCTTCCCTGAGGTATTTACTTCTTTCTTTGGTTTGGCCAAAATTCTTGTCGTTTGTCTTGATACACCCCTTGATAGCGCGACATAAAGCTGTCCATGTGAGAAAATAGGCTCTGGAAGGTAGATGCCAACATTTGGGATGGTTTGGCCCTGCGCTTTGTTTATGGTCATTGCAAAACTCAGGCGGATCGGGAATTATTTCCGCTTGAACTTGAAAGGAAGTGAGATATCGTCGGACGGAGCCATAGGGATTCTAGGAATGAACACCATCTTGCCTGCATGGTGGCCACCAACTATTTCTGCATCAATTGCATTGTTTTGGAATGCTCTAACCATGAGTCTTGTTCCATTGCACAATCCGTGGTTAGGATCTAGATTGCGGAGAAGGATCACAGGGCAGTGGATTTTCACTTTGAGCTCATGTGGAGGCAGACCATTTGGAGTGATGGAGTTTAGGAAGTCAATAGGGTAACTATTTCTTGAATCGTCATCGACAGAGTCGAAGCTATGAAAAACCTTTTCCTCACCTGGAAACTTGTCAATCATCTTTGCATTTAGCTGATCTACATGTGCATTTTTGGTAGAAAGAATGGCACGTGTGCTCATATAAGCTGTTGATCTTGCATTTTCCTCAAGTGATGGAAAGATTTCTTGAATGAGTTTGTTTACTGAATCTTCGTCGTCTGTATATCCAATTACAATATCATCTGGTAGGCGTACATAATCATCTCCAATCGTCTCTTCGGTGCCATTTCCAATTCTGAGTAGGTAATCTGAAAACCATGGGTCAGATTAAGCTCTCATGTTACGTGACAATCGTGTCTTCCTTATATTGTCCCATAAATATGATCTCTGCAGCGTAGCATCTGTTACCTGTGCTCTTGTCCCACGTGTTACCACAGGAAGCACCTGCCTAAAATCTCCACCAAATACCACAACCTTTCCCCCAGATGGCAAAGAACAATCCATAATATCCTGTAGGGACCTATCAAGACACTCGACAGCTTGACGTTTTGTCATTGCAACCTCATCCCAAATAAGCAAAGATGCCGTACGCAGTAACTCAGCGGTGCCACTTTGCTTTGTGAAGTTGCATGTGCTATTGTCAGCAAGCTTAATTGGGATTTTGAACCTTGAGTGTGCTGTGCGTCCTCCAGGCAATATTGACGCCGCAATACCGGAAGTTGCCGTTGCAATTGCTATTAATCCCTTTGAGCGGACTCTAGCAAGAAGTGCCTTGTATAGGAATGTCTTTCCTGTTCCTCCTGGACCATCCACGAAAAACACTTGGCTCTTCTTATTCATGACATGATGTATGATTTCATCAAATCCTGCACGCTGCTCCTTGTTAAGGGATTTATATATATCCAAATGTTCTTGGTCGACACCCACAGAAAGTTCCTCCCTAACCTCTCTCATTATGTCGTTGTTAAATTCATCTGCATGATACAAAGCAAGACAATACCGAGAATATTTAATACACAGGAATAATTATAGAATAATATATTTGATACCATGTAGTTTATCAAAAAAGAATTGTAAGTTTTCACGCAATAAGATATGCATCTGTGTCCATTCGCTTGAGTTTTATTGGGTGGGGGAGGGATTACCTGTATCATGGACCTCAGGAAGATCATAATTTCTGATATCCTTCCCCATTGACTGAATTAAATCTCGAATGTCTCTAAGCACCATTTGTTCTACTACTGCAGTGTTAGGATTGTCTCTGCTGTAATCTTCAGACAATGATGCCTTGTGTTTGTCCCACAGACCACGAATATTGGTGGTACAAAATACAAGAATAGTCGCAAATAACCGTCGCAGAGCATAAGGCATCTGAAAATTTGTTGCCTCACTAAAGCAGTTATCTAGCGTCTCGTCCCTTTCTATGAGTCCTCTCTTCTCGCATGCTTCCCTGAAAGTAGAGTAAGTGATACCCGCTACTGTTTTTAGATCATCATAAGAGGTCGCACCTCTTACATGATTTAGAAGCACCCTCAGGAAATATCTCTCACCTTCAGCAGGGTTAGCATACACAATCCGCCCAATCTGTCCTTTTTTCTTTCTTCTTTGCCACAACTTGTTACCACCGATCCACCTGTAGTGTTCTGGAAGTTCTCTGTACAAAAAATTCCTTGCATAAGTATCCACTCGATTCAAACTGAAGTATTCTGTGAGTGTTGTCATAGTTGCAGATGGCTCATTGACAACATCTTCTAGATTTTTAGTCTCATCAACAATAACAGATTGCATGTTAGGTAGATGACACTGGAGCTGCAAGACAGCGGGATACACACCAAAAAGATGGAATCCAAAGATCCTATGTACCGCTTCTGGTGGTGATATGTATCGAGCATCCCTGTACTGACGTATTTCATTGATAACTCCAGAGGGGTCGACTGAGAATGAGGCACAGTCATGGCCTTTGTACACATATTTGAACAGGTACTTAATAGCTTTGATGCTGGAGCAGGCTTCAACGTTGATGTGACAGTTATACCTCATCAATAGCATAATTCCCCTTGGCCAAGGATATAAAAAATCCTTCCCCTTGGCGTGTTTTCCTTCCCTTGCTACCAACAAAAATATGCACCCTACTTTTGGTGGGAGAAACAGGTTAACTATTGTGTGATCGTAGAACTGTAAGCAAGACTTTGATGATTCAGCCCCAGTTGTAACTATTGTGTATGTTGCTAATGTAACAGCACATTTTATCACTGAGGAATTTTCATCTATGGATCTCTGCCTGAATATCACTGTTCATTCTAAGCTCTCACATAGCAAAATCAATGATAAGCTCTCACATAGCAAAATCAATGCTACACAATATATACTCACAGCCAGAATGCAAGTTGTGGAGCTAGACCTCTGGACTCCTACAAGTGGTGCATTTTCCTTTATAAAGAAAAGCTAAGTAGAGCCTACTATTTGTACCTAAACAAGAAATATTGGATTCCCCACAAGAAAAAAAACCCTAACTCCCATTTCAAACAAAAGTACAGCAGAGTTAAACTCCTAAAGTGGTCAAACTTGCCACATAAACACCTAAAACAGCATGCTTTTCTACGACAATTCAATAGCTGTCAGCAACGCACGGGCATATATCTAGTTATACAAACAGGCGAAACATTTAAATCCGGAAAACACTCATGTATATCACCAGCAAGTTCAGGTCATGAAATTACCAGCCTAGGCCAATTATAATGCATAACAAGGCAATAATAAGTCATGTCTCGCCTCAACCATCTAATTTCTGATTTCCTTAAGTAGGTCATGGAGTTCTTCAGGGATAATGGATTTACATTCATTTGCACTGCACTTCAAAATGTCCACCAAGAAATTCGTCCTCAGTGAATGTGTTTCCTGTGCGTGGCAGATAATAAATTAATAAGATAACTTATTAATTTGCTATTTAGTCTGCAAAATATACATAGAGAATATATATGCTCACAGTGTTGATCAATGGCAATCTTATACCATCCCACGACCGCATGAAATTGTATACAAGGAAGCCTGACAGGTTGCTAGAGAAGAGCACGTGTTAAATTGTTGTAGATGATAATAAAGATGAAACATATTATAAGTTATTACCAGTCCAATGTTTTTGGAACCCATGTTGGGAATTTACGATGCCAGTAATAAATATTGTCTTTCCATGCAGGATGTGCCAAGTCCATGCAGGATACAATTGAAGACCACTCACCTTGAGGCAGGACTTTTGCATTGTTTGACTTCTTAGGTTTATTATGTCGGGATGATGCCTTCATCTGTGTGTTCAAGACTATCGACTTCACATCCTCGTCAGTACGCTTCCTGTAGTCGTCTTGTTCTAGGTCAACTATTTGTCCGGCATCGTCTTCGATCGGCCCTTCTGCTACATCCATGTTGATCTGCAATATATAATATCAGCAAGTGGGTGCCAGCATCATCCAGGGGAGTAACAATACTGTGGAGAATGTTACTGGGAAATGGAAGACATGAGACATCATTTGCATATAGAGGTGAGCCTGTGCAAAGCGATAAGATTGCATTCTTACATTTCTGTGAGTATTGCATAATTGTTAATTCATTAGTTTTTGATAGAGGTTGGAGCCATGGTCAATAGCAGAAGTCAAGGTTTCTGGTTATTTGGAGCTCCTGTCAGTCTTGGCGAATGGATTGCCAGTTTCAGAAGAAGTAGATGTGGCTAGTGTTTGTTAGAATGATCTCAGGGGATTTGGCCCAACGGCCAAATCCCCCCTTGCTCGCGCCCTGATCGGGGGCGCCTAGCCCATTATGGCTGGTGGGCTCCTATCGCCAGCGCCATATAAAAAGGTGGGGGCCGGGGCGGCACGCAACACGAGGTTCACCGTGCCGCCGCCAGACCCACCGACAAACCCTAACCGATCTAAGAGGGGGCGCTGTAGCGACGGGAAGCTCCACCACCGTTCACCGCCGCCAGGGAGACGCCGCCGCCCGGAACACGCCGCCGAGGAGCCCCGCACCTCTTCCCCGACCGTCGCTGCCCGTGCGCAGACGTCACCGAGCGTACCCGTGATGGCCGCTTCTGCTTCCTCTACATCCGAAGGTCGGTACCCCTCTCTCCCTCTCGGTAGAACATCAAGAACCCAAGAGAAAAGAAGCACCCCGCTAGATCTATCCTAGAGATCCCTAAAAGAAACCTAGACTAACAATGGTATCAGAGCCAGGTTAGGCGTAGATTTGAGATGGGGAAAAGAAAAGAAAGAAAAGAGGGGAAGGAAGAACCCTAACCCTAACCCGAACACTAACCCTAGAAAAGAAAAGACCGGGACTCACCTGGCCGCCGTCGCCGGGTCGTCGTCGTCGCTGGCGTGCGGGAGATCGGTCGAGCCGTGGGCTCGCCGGCGCTCCACGTGCGGCCACCATCGACGAGCGGGACAGGGCGCCAACATGGAGCCGCTCGACGGCGGCGCGCTCCCTCTCAGGGGAGCGCGCACGCCGGCGAGAGGGCCCGCGGTGGCGCTGTCTTCTCCTTCTCCGGCGGCGTGGACGTAGTCGCCGCCGCCGCCGAGTTCGCTCGGGCGCGAGGGGAGAGGGAGAGGAGAGAATGGTTAGGGTTAGGGTTTCCGTCGCGCGAGCGCGTTTTTGTTCGGGCGATTTTCGCTCGCAGCCGTCGGATGGCGATGGATGGTACAGATGGCGCCGAGCGCGTCGGGCTGCCTTTCGGCCCAGGCGGGCGAGAGGATTAACGGCCCAGGCCCAGGTTGCGCGCGAGAGCGCGCCGCCGCGAGGAGCGAGAGCCGTCGGATGCGAATCCGACGGCTGAAAGGATCGCGCGTGGACGGCTGAGATGAGTTGCGACCGGAGCGTGGGGGCAGAGCGCCGCGCGCGCGCTCAGCTGGGCTGAGCAGGCCGAGCGTGGGCGCGTGAAGCCGAGCGCGGACGCTCGCGCGTGAGGCCGGCTGGGCCGGAGGGAGCAGACCGTCGAGGCCGCGCGCGCGCGGTGATCGGAGCAGGCCGCCGTGAGCCGTGGGCCGGGCCGAACAGGCCGAAATGTCTGTTTGCACAGTAAACCCGATTTTTGATATTTAATGATTTTCAGAAGCATTTTTTGATGAATTTGATTGAAAATTGAACCAAAATCTCTGCAAATTTTTGCACCAACGTGTTAATTTTTCAGAGATTAAAAGTGTACAGTGTAATGCTTCTGAATAATGAATTTATTTTTTATAATTACAGTTTCCGCTGCAAAAGTTAATGTTGATTAATTTTCATTATTAAATTCAAACCAACGGGAGAATTTAATTTTGGAAAAATAGAAATAAATCCCAGATAATTATGATATTGTTATTTTCTGACCAACGTTGATAATAACAGTGTTATAATTTTTAATTGATGATTTTATGCATTATTTCTATTTCTGCCCAACGGTGATGTAGATTTAATGTATAGATAAAATGTTTTAAATTGTATGTCGTATTTTTGACCAACGTTGAAAATAAGGCATATGATTTTGCTGTTATGTTCTCACTTTATTTGAAATATTTTTCAGGAGGATACAACTTGATGAGTTGTATTAGAGAAATCCCCACTCTCAAAGGTGATAATTATGGAGAGTGCAAGAAAAAGATAGACTTAGCGTTTATCTTGGCTGAGGTGGACTGGGTCCTCACTATAGCACGTCCCACTGAGCCTTTGGCGCCAGTGAGAGAACAGAATGAGGATGACACTGCATGGCAGAAAAGACAGAGGGATCATGCTCCCTTACAGATGTCTTATGACCTTGATCATAAGAAATGGATCACAGCCAACAAGAAATGTATGGCTGTGATAAAGAACACAATTGAGCCTGCGATTGTGGGCTCAATTGCAGAGTGTGACACTGTCACTGAATACCTTGATAAAATAAAGAGTCAGTTCACTGGCTCTTCAAAGACTTATGCTACACAGCTGATTAAGCAGCTGGTAACAGAAAGGTATTCTAGCAGTGGCAATGGCATAAGAGAGCACATTCTTACAATGAGCAACTTGGCATTTAAACTTAAACCGATGGATTTGGCTCTCAAGGATGAGTTCCTTATTCATTTGGTTTTTGCTTCTTTGCCAAAAGAGTTTGACACTTTTGTTGTCAACTATAATATGCAGCCCGAGAAATGGGACATGGAAAAGTGCATAGCTATGTGCGTACAAGAGGAGGAAAGAATCAAATCCTCACATGGTGGTTCTATCAACTATGTGAAGGATAACAAGAAAAAGAATTACAACAGTAACTCCTTCTCAAAGAACAAGGGCAAAACCTCTGTACATCAGCCTCAACAGAATAAATTTGCTGTAGACAAAGACCAGTGTCTTCACTGCAAGAAGACAGGACACTACAAGAAGAACTGTCCTGATTATTTAAAGATGATAATGGCAAAGAAAGGTGAGAACATTATTACCTTTATTAATGAATGCCTGTATGTGAAATATTCGAAATCCACTTGGTGGATTGACTCAGGAGCAACTGTTCATGTTGCTAATTCATTACAGGGATTCCGTTCGACGAGGACTACGCAAAGAAAAGAAAGATGCATTAAAGTTGCAAATGGAGTCGAAGCTGAAGTTGAAGCCGTTGGCGATCTTTCATTAGAATTAGCTAATAGCTCCACTCTTTTACTTAGAGATGTCCTTTTTGTACCCTCTTTACAGATGAATTTGATTAGTGTGTCAAATTTGGACAAAGATGGTTATGATTGCAATTTTGGAAATGGCAAGTGCGAAATAATGTTTAATAAAGAATGTGTTGGTCTTGCCATATTACAGAATGAGCTTTATTTGTTATCATTGTGTGATGATGTGAATGATCTCAGGGGATTTGGCCCAACGGCCAAATCCCCCCTTGCTCGCGCCCTTATGGCTGGTGGGCCCCTGTCGCCAGCGCCATATAAAGAGGTGGGGGCCGGGGCGGCACGCAACACGAGGTTCACCGTGCCGCCGCCAGACCCACCGACAAACCCTAACCGATCTAAGAGGGGGCGCTGTAGCGACGGGAAGCTCCACCACCGTTCACCGCCGCCAGGGAGACGCCGCCGCCCGGAACACGCCGCCGAGGAGCCCCGCACCTCTTCCCCGACCGTCGCTGCCCGTGCGCAGACGTCACCGAGCGTACCCGTGATGGCCGCTTCTGCTTCCTCTACATCCGAAGGTCGGTACCCCTCTCTCCCTCTCGGTAGAACATCAAGAACCCAAGAGAAAAGAAGCACCCCGCTAGATCTACCCTAGAGATCCCTAAAAGAAACCTAGACTAACAGTGTTGAGCTTCTGAAGGCCCCATGTCTTGCAAAGAAGCGAAATTTTCTGCTGGCTGCTGTTTTCTCTACTGGAAACAACTTCAAGCGTCGGATGGCTTTGAGGTGAACATGGATGCAATATGAGGCTGTCCGCTCAGGTGAAATAGCAATGCGGTTTTTCACTGGTCTTGTAAGTTTATTCACCTTGAGTACAATTACAATGTTTCTAGTACTTTCTTTTGCAGCAATATCTTGTTCAGTTGTGACTGCATGTTTTGGATTGAAAAAGTGCCACTTGCTTTCATCTTCGTAGTCCTAATTACTTCTCCAGTTTCCTGTTGTGGCATTATACTATTATTGGTACAAAGACTATCTTCTATGTTGTAGGACATAAACATATACTCCATTAAATAGGGCACCTCGTGTTTCTTCATGATAGAATATTAGATAACGCAACATCACAACATGTTGGGTACCTTAATAAATTCTGTTTTTGGATTCAGGAGTAATTAGTTACTACAGTCCTGCATTTTGCAGTAGGGTTATAATTTGTAACTTAATTTCTTACGTAATAACTGATTATAATAGAAAAAAGATGAAGGGAAGGAGGAGAGGGATATAGGATAAATTGGGCGATACAGATTTCATTGTTTTGCTGCTTTTTCCATCTTGAGTAGGCTTATATAGCCTTTACACCCCACTGGCCCGTTGGTCAGCAATTACATAGAAAATTCAGAATGCCTAAAGAGAACTGAACATCCAAGGCTATGTGCCCAATTTTGCAGTAGGGTTATAATTTGTAACTTAATTTCTTACATAAGAACTGATTATAATAGAAAAAAGATGAAGGGAAGGAGGAGAGGGATAGGATAAATTGGGCGATTCAGATTTCATTGTTTTGCTGCTTTTTCCATCTTGAGTAGGCTTATATAGCCTTTACACCCCACTGGCCCGTTGGTCAGCAATTACATAGAAAATTCAGAATGCCTAAAGAGAACTGAACATCCAAGGCTATGTCCCAACATCATAGCTCTTCTTTTCCCTTGGTTCTGCCTTGATTTATGACAGTCAATTAGCTTGAATTTGTAACACAGGCAACTAAGATGACATTTGTACAAAGAATAACCTATCAAGGATAAACTAAGGAAGAGATATTTTAAGCTCCGTTTTTCATCCATCACACACTTGTGTCTCCAGTATTCCCTCTAATGAATTACCTAAGTATGTTAGCCCACTTATCTGCATTACCTAAGTATGTTAGCCCACTTACCTGCATTACAAATGCTCATGTGCATGATTGTAGCACTCTTTCATTTATATTGCCGAATTACTGCTATTATTATCTTCATCTGTAACAACCTTGTGCAAGTGTGGGGATTGTTTTGTTTATTGATTAAACCATACTGCTTAGATTGGACTATTATAGTTGGTGCATCAGTTCCCTTAAAATGTAACTCCTCTCTCCTTACATACAATCAGAACTTTTTTTTGTCTAATACACTTTCCATATTCAACTGTTTTAGATGTGATTTATTCTTGTTTCATTCTTTTTTCTTATCAATTTTATGCCCAAAATGCCGCATAAGAATGAACAAGTCAATATGGAATTATGGAGAGAAGCTCAGATGTATGGTGATATCCAATTTATGCCATTTGTCAACTACTATACCACCACCACCACCATCAAAATGGATGCTTCTCTTTCCAATGAAATGATCAGAAAGTTGATTAACAAACTGAGATTAAACACGGCACATTTAGCAACTGATGATTAATTGTTACCTTCATTTGTGTGCGCTTGTTCTGGAACCAGAACTTCACTTGGAACGGCTCGAGCCCGAGTTCCCGGCTCAGCTCCTTGCGCTGCTTGTCGTCTGGGTGCGGGCATTCCGTGAAGAAACTGACCACAAATTTCCAAGAAGAAAAAAAGTATTTCGTGAGTGATCAATTAATTGTACCCAAAAATTGATAAGAAAAAAAAGGAAAGTTCAGTGCGAACACAACAATCTTAGTTCTTGAATGCCTTGTCTTCCGTTTGTTTGAAGTGGAAAGAACAAAAACGGTAACCGACTTCTACGTAAGCTTACCTCACCGCGTGTGAAAGACTGAAAGTTAGTAACCGATTGTTTTTTGCTCTGATATTTCTGGTCTCCTTGTCTTGTTCCAGGTGTTAATTTGCTACCCCAAATTGTTTCGTTGTAGTAGTTACACTGTAGTACTATTTCTTATGGTCGGAATGACATGTTCGGAATTAGCTATGTAGAGTGCCTCCTCATTAGAGTTTGGTGAGGAGAAATTAATGGTTTTGGGGGCATTTCACATTGATCCTTTGTCTGTGATATGATATGTAAGTTCATGATTATATAGAGAGTATTTGTATACTGCAACTCAACCAGCGACATCCCCAGTCGTTGGAGCAAAATGTGCAAATTATAGGAATGAAGTTACTGTGGTTGTTATTACCAGATAATAAATGACAATATGTGGCTGATGATATCTTCGTAGTTCTTATCGTTTTATTAAACAAGAACATAAGGAGTATATGAGAGTTACGCTTCTATCTCCTGGATCTGGTGCTGGGTGTGGCGGTGGTAGTGCTTCTTGCGCGGCCGCTGGTTGGGGTCCTGGTTGTCCACGGAGACGCCATCCACGTTCTCGCTGCCAGACTTGCTCTCGAACTCATCCCCAAGCGGGTCCAACACCCGGCCGCGGATCATGTTGTCGCCGCTCTCCGCCGTCATCGCCGGGATCTGGCCCACCTCGCTTGGCGCGCGTGGGCGACGACCGAGGTCGAGCAGCGGCGGCCTCGCCTGACGTGAGCGACGATGGCCTCGCTAGGCGCGCGCGCGGCGGCGGCACCTCTAGGAACCCTAGATGGGTTTTGGGAGAGAAGAGAGAACTCTTACCTTTTGGAAAGAATGATTTCTTTGCACGCCCTTACGATGCCGATCTTCCACGGGTGGCGATGATTGCGTATTGTGATGTGATTGTTTCTGTTTTTGGAAAGGGGAAATCAGGAGGAGAGGTGGCGTCCAGGTGATCTTTTTTGGAAAGGGGATTGGGCGTGGAGGACGCGCTCGGGTGGAGACGGGTATCGCGGGGTGGAGGCACCGCGAAGGGGCTGGGGTTCGGTGGGAGCGGGGCGGAGGAGGCGGCGGCGGGTGGGGGAGGGGAGAGCTCGGGCTGCTGGGGGAGCACGCGGAAGGAGGAGATCGCAGCGCGGAGGAGGCGGCGGCGGCTACGGGCGGGGGGGTTGCGGTGACGGCGAAGAAGGCGCGAGGTGGCGGCCGCCGCCGCCGCAGCCATGGTGGCGTGGCGAAGCGAGGGGAGGGGAGGTTTGGGTTAGGGTTTTAATGGGGTGGGAGGAGTGGCGGCGGAGGGGACGACGGGGGGAGCGGAGGCGCGGGGGAGAGGTGGAGATGGGGGAGCGGGGGTGTGGTGGAGGACAGGGGAAGCGGAGGGAGTGGCAGAGGAGGAGGCAGCAACAGCGCGGGATGGGGAGGAGAAGGCGAGGGCGGCGCGGCGGCGGAGGAGGGAGGGGAGGAGGCGACGGCGGCGGAGGAGGGAGGGGAGGAGGCGAGGGCGGAGCGCCGGAGGAGAAAGGGGAGGAGGCGAGGGTGGCGCGAGGAGCGATGGCTCCGTGCGAGGGAGGCGGAAGAACGAGGGATTCACCGGGGGGCGCACGGATTCGGGGGGTATCTCAATGATGTGCATGATCCAAACAATTTTGGCCTTACGATCTTCAATGAGTAAGAGAAGAAGACTTGAGGAGAGATCTAGGCCATTCATTTGTATGAAGTTGGATTACTTTGGTACACAACTCTGGGTGGACTTAGATTTGGCATGACTGTGGGGGTGGTTGAAGGGGTGGATTTAGTGTGTATTATAGAGTAGGGTAGATGACCTATATAATCAGACCCTTTAATAAAAAAGTTGTTGCTACTTGTTAGCTGTCACTATAGTATCTGATGCAGCAGGAATGCTGGCATGAGCCGGCATGGGAATCTTTTAAGTTTTTTTAATCAATCTAAGTTTTGGTTATTGGCTGAATTCTTTTTACTTATGCCTTGTAACTTATAATTTTATGTTATAGTGATTAGCTTTCAAACGATACGTTTTTTAAAGACGAGATTAATATGAAGATTATAGTAAATGTATATTGACTTCAGCTGTACCGGTCAAAATTGCATGTGACTATTTTCCTCTGCATAATGCCTCTCGCAAACAATTAGAATTCAAAATTTTAAGTTATAAGACATAAACCATAGCCCAAAAGAACCCACCCAATTTTTTTGCGCACAGACATAAGCAGTGGCAGACCCAGGATTTTACCAAAGGGTATGCCGCACCAAAATTTTCATATGCAATTCGGTAAAACCATTTGCCAATTCGGTAAATAATTGTAAAATTTGCACCGTAATTCGGTATACAGGCACTAAATAATATGACAAGTCTTAAATTTAAGGATTAAGTTGGAAACTTGCACAAATTACAATATAAATAGTTCAAACACTATACTAATAGTCTCAAATATACATAAAAAAGACTTACAGTACTACTTTTCTGACTTTTTTGGTCTACGCTTTTTAAAGGACATGAAAGTCTCGTTTATATCATCTTCATCCACTTCAAAGAAAATATCCCACTCAATGAATGTGACTAGACAAAACTAGCAGAGGTTAACTAGCTTATGCAAGTTTATGTTAATCTGCTCAAGACAAACTCAGTTTGGACCTTGGAAGACTTCAAAGTTAAAGAGGCGCTGAAGTAAAGTTCCAGCATTATTAAATGTGAGTAGTCCTAACCAGATCAGTTGTTACTGATCAAAGTCATAATAACTAAAGCATTACTACTGCAAAGACGAACTACCTCCTAGCTAATGCAAGGAATCAACCAGAAATAATAGAAGCGTAGTTATAAGAGAGAAAAAGGAACAAGTTATTTCTTACAAAGAATTGCGGCCTTTCTGCGCACAAGGAGCAAAGATAAATTAAAAAAATATTGAGTAGAATCAGAATAAAAGATATCAGAAGCAGTTCTACTAGTATGCTGAAGCTTTTCACTTGTACCAAGCAGTGCTATAATAAAGCACTAGTAACGCACATGAATATTTTTCACCTTTTTTACTTATTCACTTCCCATGATCTCGGATTAACATAAGAGAAGGCTAAACACACCAAAAGATGCAATCTAACAATATAGGGATGAAAATAAAAGGAGAAGAAACCGCAGACGCTACAGGTGGATATATTTCTACCTCAACGATGTTGCCGACGAGATAGGGAAGCTGCTTGTTGAGCTTAATCTTCTCCTGGTTCTCCTTAATCTTATCCTTGAACGACTCCAGCTCCAGGTTCGTCCGCTGCAGCTCGTCCTGCGCGTCGCCAACAAAAAACCCCACCAATCAAACTCAGACCCAACCAGAAACCCTAACACCTACCAAAAAATCGAAATCCCGCGAGATCCCTCGCTCCCGTGGAGGTAGACATCGAGGGGGATCTAGGGTTAGGAGGGCGAGGCGGCTTGCCTTGAGAACGCGGATCTCGTTGTCCAGGAGGCGGGAGGCCCGGACGATGTCATCCGTGGACATGGACGCGAGTTGGTCGTCCTCCACGTTTTGTTCTTCAAGGACCCCGTCGGCGCGGGCGCGGTCAAGGACGCGGCTGCGGGGCCTGCCGGCTGCCGCCCTCGCGGCGCACACCGAGGAGCAGCATCACCTCCTGGCCTCAACGCCACCCACTTCCTCACCGGCTCACCGCTCTGCGAATTGGCTGCAGATCTGCGTGCGGCGCGTGCGGATTCGAGGCGGCGCAGTGCGGCAGATGAACCAGCGGATTTGGCGAACAGGCGAAGTTGGCTGGGCCCCAGGGTATGCCGTGGCCCACCCGGCATACCCTGTGGGTCCGCCCCTGGACATAAGCCAATGCTACAACACCGGTTCTAGGGTGGGTTCTTTAATTCGTAGCTTATATCTTTTGGTTTAAAATTTTAAATTCTATCTGCTCACAAGAGAGTACAGAGAAAGATGCATACAATTACGGCCGATATAGATAAAGTTGAGATAATATCTACTATAATCAATTCGTAGATCTCATTTTAAAAAACACTTTATTTAAAACTTAGTTACTATAAAATTTCAAATCATAAACTAAAAAAGAATCCACCCCTAATTTCCATTCGAGGCTGAAAGCGAAAGCTTGCGATGGCAACACTCTCCTGCATCATGAAATTGAAAGAATTGCTTCCACGTCAACGGAAGCATATATGTGGGCATCTACTCGAGTGAACGACGCGGCTAAGTAATCGTGAACGACGCGGTTAAGTAATCGTGGAAGCCTTGCACGCCATTCCTAAGATTCCGTCCATTTCGACTTAAATTTTTAGTTTTTAATTTATTTTTTATAATTCCTAAATTTTATCTTTTTCTGATTTTTATTTTATTTTTTTAGCTTTTTTGTCGGTTCCTTTTTCATATTCATTTGTATTGCCCATGATACGCTAACATGTTTTTCCTATTTTTTATTTTTTAAATTTAGTTACGCCGAATAAGTCACCATCAGCTACAATGTATTTTTGCCAGCTATAATACAATTTCAGTCATAAGCTAGGTTATTTCAGCCCAACCGAGCGGCATCTGAAACTCTTACCACGCTATGGTGCTCGCTTAATTTCTACGAGAAGTCAAGAACCCCAAATGAACTGTTTGATCTTGCCTAAATTGGACAGAACTTGCACCTGTTGGTTTACATTTGCATCCTGACGACGTAGGACATGTAACAATCCAAAATTTTCAAAATTTGTTAAATTTTGGTTAAATTCAAAAACCATCTCAATTCAGAAAATCCTTGGCTAATTGCGCATTCCCTAAAATGTTTTCATCTTCCTCTAATCTCTGGCGCCAAGCAAGAATGCGCCTTCACCCCTATTAGCTTTAGGCACTTGGCCCGTTACTTCCTACTCACCGCCACCACAGCACAGCGTTTGCTGCTGCCACTCTCGTCAAGCATCGTACACCCCTCCGCCGCACTCTAATATCCTCATCCAAAACCCACCGACTCACTCCCCCATGCGCCTTAGCCACTCCACCACCGCCACAACCCAGATCATCCCGGCCGATGCAACCGCCCGCTATTTGACCGCCACTCGCGAGCTCGCTGCTACTGAGGGAAGCGGCAAGCCCAATGCGCCACCATGGCTATTGACCAAACCACCGAAGACCACCAAATACTCTCATCCACCATCTCGCCGGTGATGCGCCATCGCCGCAACGAAGCAGCTACTGCTCCACCGCCCCCGACATGCTATAAAGCCTTACTAACCCCACCAATCACCTCCACACCCACCCCCACTTCACACCCACACTCTTCCCCTCCACCTTTAGCCATATTTTCATCGTCGCCATTGCAACTTTGCTGGCAAGCCCTAAATCCCAATCATGTTAACGCCTCCACTAAACTTCAATTCCCTTCGCCCCTAACACCACCAAGACTGTGAACACAACCCCAGCCCCCCTAGCCATTCCTAGCCCCTAGCTCATCGGCAACAAAGCTCCATCGCCAACCTGAACCACCTCAATGTGGACAGCCCAACACAAACCATGAAAGCCAAAACAGATAGTTTCGCTAGCAGTCTCATCACCCCTAAATGCTTAAAAGCCCACGTTCTTCATCGGAACCCAACTAAGGTGCCATTGTGCCATGGGGAAGCCCTGATAAACCCTTCGTGTCACCGACTATCTACAATGGATTTTGATAGCCGCAAGGCCCCCAAAATGAAAGCCCCTTGCTCTCTAGAACCACAGTCATGTGCTCAGTTGCCATCGCAATACCCTCCTCGGAGCGTGCGCTAACTCCTTGCCGCCATGCTCTGTTTCGGCATATGTAGCGCTAGACAAAGGAAGATGATGGCCAAAACAATTTGGGCCTTGGTGGGCTGTGCGCACGCAAAGACAAGCCAGGGTGATCAGACCAAAAACATAGAAAGCCAAAGCCTAGCACCGTAGCACATTGTTCACAACCCAAACCGACACTATTCAAACCTGATCCACTACTGTTCCAAACCCAATACTATTCCTAGCCTGGCCCGTCATGAACATCGATAATCCGTTACTGTTCACTAAAAACTATTATATATACATACATACATATATACGATGGGACTATTCAGTGCCTATGTGCACGCTATGCGCAGGTCCTGTTGCCTGGCTTCCCTGTGCAAGCTACGTTGATTCGGCAGTAACTATTACACGTGAAGTTACCATCAAATAAATATGAAGTTACTTACTTGTGACTGGTATAAAAAACATGAATTTTGCAATGTCAAAATATATTCAATATGTATCTTGTTTTATTAAGCTCGTAATTTCAAATGCAATAGCGCAAACTGATCGCAGATCAGACTTTCCATGAAAGAGTTATTGTATTTTTAGCTTGTAAACAAAATAAAAAGTTTTGACTTGTCAAATCTAATCTAATAGCTGCTCAAATCAATTGAATATCTATAGGGTGTTTGTGTTCTAGAGGTGGGAACGGCTCGTGTATAAATGGGGGTAGTATGGAAGCGGTAAAATCATACTGAACAATGGTAAATCCACTCAGAGTCGGGTTGCAGCATCCTCGACAATGTGTGGCCCTGTCCCGGGTAGAGGCTAAAAAAGAGAAAAGCAGTGAAATACCTTTTACATCAACTCAGTCGCACGCTAGCATGTTGCGTGTCTATAGCTTGACATTATGAGTTGAGACATATTATGGGTAAAGTTAAATAACTCTGTAAAGTATAACAAATGGTATTCAAATGCGCTATGCTCTCGGTTAATAGAATTGTGTTTCGTCGGTGATTCTAATAAGGCATAAGTAGAATAGGAGGATTTGGATATTGAAATTGTGGATAACAAAGCTCCTTTTATTAATTGAGATTATTTTACCATTTAATGCGCAAATATTTTTCACCAACAAACTTGCATCCACCAGTATTGCATTACAACTAGTAACTATCCATTTGAAATCCTTACATGTTAGTTACATAGTCTTCCAATATGGCTTGCTGAGTATTTAGTGTACTCAATCTTACTTATTTTTATCAGAACAAATAATAAAAGAATGAAGAATACATCAATTGTTCGTGTTAGGGTTATAATCACACTCAAGCATTTCTGTAGCATTTTTCTTTAGATCTTCTGAATGTAAGCAAAGTTTTTGGCTTGGACGCTTGTTAAATGTCCAAGGTTAACCGTTAGGTCATATTTTAATCAAGTTAATCTATTTTTATATGATCGTGAGCATGCATAATGCTCTTTTTGTCCATAACTGAACTCCTAAATTGTTGCAGGAAGTACAACGGCCCTGTTCACAAAAATAGGGCTGTTATAGGACACAAGGCAAGAGTGACATACAATACCACACGATCTGCTATTTTGTTGATAAGATGGTAGCATTGTCCTATTCGTATTAACTTCTGTTTCTGGTTTCTGTTTGGAAAAGCTAGGAGACAATATAAACACCCGTTTTCTCGAAGTGCCTTCTCCATTTCTCTTATTCCCATATCACTTTAGGGATAAGTCAGGGGTCACGAACGCATCACACACCTTCTTCTAAGCTCGCACAAAGATCATGACTCGGATGTGCCTGATCCATGCCATCGGTGAAAGATAGGGCGCAGTGCACCGCGTTGTGGTTAGTGCACTTCTACTATTTTATCATGTATAATATCTATAGAATTAATTAGCTATCTATACAACATAAAATATAATATGACAAAGCGTTAATACAGAGAGAGAAAAGCAATATTTTATATGAGATATTGTATGTGCACATAATCTAATATCAAAAAACAACTAAAATCTATATTAAGGAATAGAGTTGTGTTCATAACCTTTGAGCAGTGGAAGGATGACGAGGAAGTAGAGGGGAGAGAGAAACACGAAAGAATGTATAATTTTATTAATTATGTCTACTGATAAATTCTATGCATTAGAACGGTAACATCTACGATTATTTCTACATGGCATGGAGTGTATAGCCATTAGTGCATATTATAATACGGTGATGGAGAACATGGGGCACCGTTTCCGGCGTCTTGTGCGTTAAGCTGCACTACCTCGCACACACGCTCTCTCGCTAGCTGCATGCACGAGTACTTGTACGCTTCCAAAAGGAAAATGCCAAGCTTGCATACATATATCTCCCTTATTTTTTTTCACCGGTCACGTCCTTCTTCTAAGTTACTTCTTGCAAACGAGTTTTTTGCTATTATAGTACTCCCCTAAGTATGGCTTCGACAAAACGGTATCCACGTCGTGGGCTTCTCCAAAACGATATCTATTTCGTGTACTCTTCTCTATAATAGTATTCCCAGGGATTTGAACTCAAATTATTTTGATTTTCGAATTTCTAGGCTGGTTCAATTCAATCACATGCGCATGAACATATTTAATTTCAGAAGGACCAGCATGACTTCAAAATATTGAATTGAAAATGCTGACAGCAGACCTCTGTGCGTGATCACCCTGCGCATGACGAAACACACCGTGATCAGCAGAGCACGCAATTGCCAAGCACGTGATCACCCTGCCGCGCGATCACCTCTGTGCGTGATCACCCTGCCGCGCGAGGTCTGCCGCAAGATCGTTGCCTGCTGTGTGGGCGTGCGCCGCGAGCGAGCACCGCGGGCGAGCGCGTCGCCTGCGTGCGTAGTTCGTGTGCCGCCGCCGCCAGAGGAAAAGTGATGCACCTGTACTGTGTCGTGTGGGAAGAAAAGAAAAAGGATTAGGTCTAAACAAATTTAGGAAAGGGTAGTTTAGTCATTTAGAGAAGATAAAATTCGAAAATCAAAATAATTTGAGTTCAAATCCATGGGAATACTATTATAAAGAGGAGTACATGAAATAGGTATCGTTTTAGAGAAGCCCACGACGTGGATACCGTTTTGTCGAAGCCATACTTAGGAAGTACTATAATAGCAAAAAACTCCTTGCAATCACTACTATTTATGTTCAGCCAAAAGCCATCCGCCGCAACCGATACAAATGCCCCCCAATACTGATGCTTTTGTCACCAGGCCTACTTGTCAGTCACTGGGCGTGTTTGGTTCCCTGCATCCGGTTGAACCAGGCTAGCCGGATGCAGGGTCTCCTTGTTTGGTTGCCTGGTCGCTGGGTTCAGCCTGGCTCTGCTCATGCAAGATTCCCCCGCAGCCAGGCTCTGGAGAAACGTGGAAATCGGGCGTTTCTGGGGAGCCAGGCTCGCGGGATGCAGGTGATTAGTCAGCTGATGATGTTATTAGTGTAGATTAGTAAATATCAAGTATTATTAACGTGTTTTGAAGAAGTTTAAGATATAATAAGATACGAGCATCTCATATAACATATCTTCATAATCATAATCATAATCTTATATTATTTTTATCTCATGCAACATATCTTCGTACAGGCAACCAAACAATATCTCTTCTCAGCCAGACTCTACTCGTACGTGAACCAAACACGACACGCTGCATGCGCTCAACCTATCCCATAAGAGCCTGGCTCTCAGATACGAGCCAGGCTCTACTTGTAAGTGAATCAAACAGGCCCTTTTAAGCCATCATCTTCACTGGTTCTCTGGAAACAGTCAGCACAAGATGGTCGTGCGCGGCGGCATGTTGATTTAATTGTGGATCATACTTTTTTTTGGCTTCCCTTGCGACGATGACCGTGATATTAGCTTCTTTTTTTGCTCAGTGTTCAACACAAGGATCCCATTCCCATCACATCAGGGCATGGAAACACCGAATTTTGGACGTTTTTGACACTGTTGGTACCCGAAAATACCAAAAATGGCGCTGAGGAGAACAAAATTCCAATTCTAGCACCCTGTTGACCGCACCACTTAACGGGAGTGTGACACGTGTCAATGGTGCGGTCGGGGACCGCACCACACCGGAGTGGTGCGCTCCCCGACCGCACCACATGGTCACATCAGAGTGAGTGGTGCGGTCGGGGACCGCACCACTCAGGTGTGGTGCGCTCCCCGGCCGCACCATTGGACACGTGTCGCGACGCGGTTAAATGATGCGGTCAGGTGGGGGCTAGAGTTGGAATTTCGTTTCCGAAGAGGCTATTTTCGGAATTTCGGGTAGCAACAGTGCCAAAAGCGTCCAAAATTCGGAAACACCCGGGGTCGCTCTCACCCCCACCAATAATGCCACGTGCAGGGATTGGGACGGCCAACCTGTGAGATGAGATTGCATCGGGGGTTTTTGTTTCTTCAATGATGCGACTGGCCCTAGTGGCCGAGCAGTGTTAAACCATCGCGGCGGTAGATAGATACAGGAAAATGCACCAGTAATACCTTAAAACAGTAGAAGATCACGTGTGAATGCTTCGGTAAGGCTACAGTAAATTGCGATCACATGAGTCCATGATCCATGTGCGCCCCAAACCAAGGATAAAGCGATTGGAGATTGCATGTGTGACCAAAGGAGTCGGGACCGTGGTAGCATGATTCGTGCTGGTCGTAACATGAATTTACAGAGTGCCTTGTCGCGTAGCTACAATTTGCATATTTAACGTCCATTGGATCAGCGACCTGCTTCGTTCCAGCTCTTTTTTTACTGAACGCGTGAGTAGATCCGGCACAGTGAAACACAAGTGTTTTGCTTGGATAATTTTGTTAACCACTCAAGTCATAGCTTGGTTAATTCATTTTCAGCGCGGAGGATGGGCTACCGATGCAGCTCTGATACATGACCCGCTTATGGGCTTCTATAGCGTTATGCTTTGGAAGCTACTAGATGTTGGCAATCGTTAAAATTCTAGCAGCATGCTTGTTTGGAAAAGCACACCAGAGCTTAACAAATTCCATTTGTTCTCTGGTTATTGCTTGCGTTGCGCATCTGTTGGGTAGCATATTCACAATGTGCGTGTTGCATCATCGGTAGAAGGGAGGAACCAGGAAACAGCCTGCCTCGCCTCTACTACATGGGGCACGACAAGAACAGAAAGAACACGACGTGCACTCTCAGGGCCCACGGGACTCGGCACATCCGAGGCAAGAGCGTTGTTGGCGGGGCAGAGCTAGGCTGGACTGCGCGGACGGGCACCGCGTTCGTACCTGGCAGCGGATGTTCCAGTCCACCCACCCGTCACCCCCGCGCTGCCCGGCGAGATTCGACCGGCCTCTTGCTGACGAGAGACGACGGGGTTTTGGGCCACGCCACGGCAAGCGATCCGAGCGGGCGAAGCGGGGGGATACACGGGGGATTCCAAGGCCGTGCGGACGGGCGGGGTTCGGTGGTGTGTGGACGCGCCAGGGAAAAGCATGTGCGTTTCCTTTACAAGTATGCTCTCCTCGTCGACCGGTGTCCCGGCGGCTGCCTTCTGAAGCGCTTGCTGAGGCTTATGTTCCGCTTTTTTCGGTTTAAACTTCTGAATTTGAACTTTTTTATTATTTATAAATTTTATCTTTTTTTGAATTTTTAGCTTTTTGAGCTTTTTTACCTGTTCTTTTTTCGTATTCATTTGCGTTGTCCGTGATAAGCTAATATATTTTTCTATTTTTAATTTTTTAAAAATTTAATTAAGCCAAATAAGTCACCTTCAATTATAGTGTAATTTTAATCAGGTACAGTGCAATTTCAGCCACAAGCCACTATTTTTCAGCCCAACCGGCAGGGTCTTAAACTGTATTTATTGTTGCTACGATAATTAATTTTTAAACAAGTTTTTAAGGAATGATCTATAGATAAATTATAGCAGTCACTATATCAAATCAAGTTATATCGATTAAAATTATGTATAACTATTTTTTATGTACCGTCTCTTAGAAACAAATAAAATTTAAAAACCATAAATCAGAAAATAAAATCAAACCGCAACCAAAAAACCCATTTTGATTAGGGCGCCACCGGTTCGAGACTTCCAGTCCCCCGCACCACATTGCGGTGCAGGAGAGAATCGATTCGATTCCCGTCCGCTTGCTCGTTCGTTGTATATCCCCCAGCTACTTCCCTAACGTTTTTTTCCTCCCATGGCCACTGCCAGTCCACCACGCCGTCGCCGTCGCCCTTCCCCACGCGCGTACCCCTCGCGTCCAGTCGTCGCATCGCGTCTCTCGGTGGCGGGCGCGCGCGCGTCCCTGTGACGCTGCTTCCCCGCGCCGCCGCCTCACTGCGTGGGGTCGAAGGCGGGGTTTGGAGGAAGGATAGGGGGCACGGCACGAGTGGGAGTAGTGGAAGGCAAGGAGAGGCGGTGTATAATTCAGGCGGTGGTGGGTTGAGTTGGGGGATCGGTGGTGGTGCGGGTCAGAGGAGGAGGAGGATGGGGCAGACTGAGGCGGCGGCGGCGGCGCTGCTTCTGCAGGGGGAGGAGGCGGACGCCGAGTGGAACTCCAGGCCACACCGCATTGCGCTCTTCGTCGAGCCGTCGCCCTTCGCGTCAGTCTCCTCTCCTCTCCCTCCCCTTAGTCTTAGGCACTGCAGTTGCTAGCCGGATTATATTAGATTAGATCAGATCGAGATGCTTTGCACGCTTGTGCAGAGCCGGGTCACTGGATGCATGATTTCTCAAACCTGCTGTGTATTTGATCTACTGGGAACTCCAAAGTCAACGGCTTTTCTTGTTGCTGTCTTGCAGTTACATATCCGGGTACAAGAACCGGTTCCAGAACTTCATCAAGCATCTGCGAGAGATGGGCGACGAGGTATCCAATCCTTGTTACGGCTCGTCTGGCTGCTTGTATGTATGTGCCTGTCTTCAAGATCCTTGTTGTACCTTGGAATTGACGCCGGCTTTTTCGGTTCAGGTGTTGGTCGTGACCACGCACAAGGGAGCCCCCGAGGAGTTCCATGGAGCAAAGGTCATTGGCTCGTGGAGGTAACCCAACACAAACTCTCTTTACCTTGCACTTTAGCGATCAGTCTACTCGAGAAATACCAAACAAGTTCAAATACAAAGAACTGCTTTCCTGAAAGCACGAACACACTCCCAATGTGAAATAAGGTCTCACTCGCTTGTTGAAACCAAAAAGAATAACGCGTCATGCAAAGTGTCCTCTAGTCAACCGCCGTGCTAATTTCGAACATTTACTAGTAGTGCGGTGAAGTTGATGATGCAATAGTTGTTTTGAAATATTTTGCCTGGTTGAGTGTAATTTTGGGATGGCATTAAAATTCAACTTGTGGATTTTTTCCCTTTTTGGCATGCACTTAGGTTGCTGAAATTCCTCTTTTTCAGCTTTCCATGTCCATTGTACCAAAATGTTCCACTCTCGTTGGCATTAAGCCCCAGGATATTTTCTGAGGTGGCTAAGTTCAAGCCAGACATAATCCACGCTACTTCACCTGGAATTATGGTAATCATCAAAAACTCAATAGGCTTTTATTGTCCTTTCTTCCAGTGGTTTCTTATTAGTTATTACCATCTATCGTGATTTCAGGTTTTTGGTGCTCTTGCTATCGCAAAGATGATTTCAGTTCCAATGGTGATGTCTTATCACACACATCTTCCAGCGTGAGTTTCTCTTCATGAAATTATGAAATTATTTTTTGCCACAAAATGAGTCCTTTTGCATGTATGATCAGATGCAGATGTTCCAAATTCCAACCCTTTAAAGTGGGGATCATCTCTGGATTTGGGTCATACTTTTTCCCTGTAGCCTCAGATGTAGTTTTGTAGAATGTGACTGTCATCGTCCGGTGAATAAACCTACCAAGAGATCATTTACTTTCGGTAAATGCACATATTGCATGGGAGAATGCTCTGCATGCAAATTCCATTTCAGAGAATCATAAACTTCCTCAACTATGTTATTCCTGCTCTTGGTAATAATCCATAAAGCGATACAACACATTTTATCACGAAATTTACTTGAACAGAGGCAGGGAAGCATTATGGGCTTGTGGTGATACCATGTTATGAATCTGGTTGTGTGCACATTATGTGGGTTCACCGGACCTCAGTGAAATGTTGTGAAGCCCACTTGATGTGGTATATTTGTATATAGATCCAAGACAGCTCTGTTGTGTGATAAAGGATGGAACCCCTTCCAGATATATGTATGTGCAAGAAACCAAATAGAAAAATGTTCTGCCTCTGCCAATGTTTTACAAACATGCTTTCATTATCCAGTAGGCTTCAGAAAAAGTTGCACCACATGTGTGTTCCTCCACTTCATTGATTCAACTAATGTACTTCATAATTCTCTCTATTGCAAATTATTTTACTTGGTTCAATTGGGTCAGGATTTGTTAATAGATTTAGTGATTTACATTGTTGAGTTGATTTCTTATTATGGTTTTCAGGTACATACCAAGATACAATTTAAATTGGTTGCTTGAGCCCACATGGAGTCTTATAAGTAAGCCCAACATCATCACTCATATTTTGTTCTAAACAAAAGAGAGGAACCTAGAAAAAAATGTTGATCTTTCTCACTTAGTTTGTGCTGACGCTCTTATGTTGTTTTAAAGGATGCCTTCACAGGTCTGCAGATCTTACTCTAGTTCCTTCAGTAGCTATTGCCGAAGACTTTGAAACTGCTAAAGTAGTATCAGGTTAAATAGTTACAATAAATCTTTATTTCTGTCTTTCTTCGCTCCATCCATCCTAACCATAATCCCCCTTGCCTCTTCAGCAAATAGAGTACGGCTTTGGAACAAGGGTGTTGATTCTGAAAGTTTCCATCCTAGATTTCGGAGGCATGAAATGCGCATCAAGCTGACGTATCGCCTATTGCTTCAAAAAATTTCAATGAGGAAAGAGTTCAAAAACTTTGCATAGGCTAACATATTTTCTTTTCCTCTCCTGTTAGTGATGGTGAACAAGGAAAACCATTGGTAATACATGTGGGCCGTTTTGGGCGTGAAAAGAATTTGGATTTTCTGAAAAGGTGAGCTCTTCCTTTATGCAAATTATACCATCATTTGTCAGTATGAACTCAACTCTAGGAGCATTTTGAACAATGTATAGAAGGAAAAATGGAGAGAAGGGAAACCTACTCGATGTTTTCCATTAACAATGGATTATTCGTAGAATCCGTGTTGTATATTTGACATCCATGATATTTTAGGTCAAGGTTCTAAAAAGCGGTATGTGGTATTTGTTTGGTCACACACCTAATAGCGATTATACGGCTTAATCGGCCCGATTACGCAGCCTAACCGGTGATTATTCGGTAACAGGTAGAGGCACATGTTCCTTGTATACGGGCTAGTATACACTTAGACCTGTTTTTAAACACTGTTTGAGGTATAATTCTATAGTAACTATTTTGTGCTGCTTATTTGCTGTTCAAACTGTTAGACCATCTAATTGTCCTTTCTATGACCAGTTTTCAGCTGTCCCTAAGTTAGCATAGCTTGCAATGGTCTTAGCCTTTTAGCTTTATAGGCGTACTCATAATATTAACTTCTGTGGTCTTGCTTCTTATTATTTTAACCAAGTAAGCCTTTCAAGTTGATCGTACCTTTCATATATCACTTATCTGCAGATAAGTGTTTGCCACATGAATGTTCTTTTGCCACGTTGCTAGCACTTCACTTATTTCGGTAACAACACAGGGTTATGGAAAGGCTCCCGGGAGTAAGAATTGCTTTTGTTGGAGATGGACCATACAGGTGTGTCATTGTTCGATTGTTAACTATTTGTTGTTTTCATTAAGATACAGACCCGATGACATCCTTATGTTCATCAGCAATTCCACGGTATCAAAATGACATAATTTGGAGCATGTGATTCTCATCTTTTGCACATGTCCGCTGCTATATGTTCTTACATAAACTTACCAAGTTTCAAGTGGACAAGCATATGTTGACTGTTGACTGAATTCTGAGAAGGTGAACCTGTTCACAAGTTGCAGTTTAGTATTCCTTTTTTTAGTTAACTGTATAAATGGCTTGGCTCTAGGATTTATTTCTCCAAGAGGTCAGAATAGTCCTGCACAAGACACTTCCAGACCAAGCAAGCTAATGTAGTAAGTGAAGGTACCACATGTCCACATAGGCACATACAATAATTATACATAAATACCAAATGAGAACTTGGGGTGGTTTGTTTGCAATGAGCAATTGAGAACCAACTTTGGTGTTTTTGACCCCTTGTAGTTTCATCTTGAGTTGTGGAGAGGTTTACACGGTCTGTTTCATCTTGGCAGGGCTGAGCTGGAAAGAATGTTCACAGGTATGCCTGCAGTTTTCACTGGAATGCTCCAGGGCGAGGAGCTCTCACAAGCGTACGCCAGCGGGGACGTATTTGCAATGCCTTCAGAGTCTGAGACCCTTGGGCAAGTAGTGCTGGAGTCCATGGCTTCTGGAGTCCCTGTTGTCGCTGCTCGTGCGGGAGGTATACCTGACATAATACCCAAGGACAAGGAGGGCAAGACCAGCTTCTTGTTTACGCCCGGGGATCTTGATGAGTGTGTGAGGAAGATCGAACAGCTCCTCTTGTCAAAGGATCTCAGAGAATCCATTGGAAGGGCTGCCAGGGAGGAGATGGAGAAGTGTGACTGGAAAGCGGCCTCGAAGAAAATACGCAATGAGCACTACAGTACCGCAGCATCGTACTGGCGGAAGAAGATGGGCAGAACTAGCTAGGCTGCATTTATCCGTTCAGGAATTCCGTTACTGCCCTGCCCACCTAGTTACTGTTAATAACCAAAGAATTTGTACATTGTACCTAACAGCTTGCGACTTTGTGTGGCTAGATGCATACATATGTCCACAATTATGGATGATGATTGACCAACCACTTGTACGCAATGCTTGTACATTAGAGAGCTCTGAGATTGACCATTACCATCGGAGTGCTAACCATGAAGGTTGATCCGTTGATGCAAGGGCTCCAGCCTCCAGCCCATTCAAGTTACTTTGGCTACGCTGAACTATTGCAGGTGTTGGCCTGTTGCCTGCTGCATGTAGCGTAAAAGCTGAATTATGAAATTTAACGGTGAGTTGCTAGCATTTTCGTATCCTTTTTGTTGCGCAACGACAACTAAAAAAATGCCAGTAACCCAAGGCACAGAATCCTCAAGATCACAGTATGTGCTCGATGTTGTTAAGAGCATTTTGCTTGCCAATTGCGAGCTATGAGCCGTTCTAAGTTGGACGAGTTACAGGCGTTGTGTCCACCAAGAGAGGTTTAATCACTAGAGACAGAGCTGTAAACTGATAGGCTTAAACAGCACACAGGCCTATCGATCATGATGTTTCTAGAGAACATAAGCAACGAGAGAAGCATACAGGAAAAACTCTTAACTGCAGCAAATAGTTCCAGATGTAATGTACAGTTGTACACATCAAAGCAGTACTTACAGAATGAATTGATTAATTCAAAGAGAGCGCCAAACTAATGTGGTTTTCCACAGGGCAGATGCTCCTTTCCTAGGTTCTGCATACCAATCTCACAAAAGGAAAAAAAAAAGAAGAGGTTCTGCATACACAAATCCCTCCACAAGAAAGAAAGGTTTGCATTCACAAGTAAAACGTTCACGCTGAATTTTCTCTACTAAGGTAGCGAGCACATGTTCTGCCTCTGTAGATAACTGGTTGGCATCTGACATACAATGCAATCAATTAAACAGAAGGGCCGTGGAAAGAGCAGAAAGACGTCAGCTGTATGTTTGGCAAGCTGAACCTTCCATGCAACGACAATAAAATTGCAAGTTTTCAGAGAGATTGTTGTTGTAGATGCCTGTGATCTCATCATCATGTCAATTCAGAAGTATGGGCAACAGGCAAGTCGCGGAGGAGATGCTATTGTTGTACCCTTTTGAGATTTGAAGCAGTACTATTGTTCATCTTGCAGCACGATCATGAGTTCCCCACCTTGACTGAGAACGCTGTCTAGGAATGCAATTAGTTTCTCTTTGTCCTGAAATTGCTTGGGTGCAGAAAAATCACTATCCAAATTAAACCAGACACCATCAATACTTCGAATTGCTACCCAATGCCTGCCAGTCGTCCAGAGCCCCCTCAACCTCCTGACAGGCACATTGATCATCAGACCTACCAAAGCTTCTGAATCCAGATTGATCAAAGATGCGCCCTTTCGACGATCATGCCAAACAACCTTCTTCTTTCTAGCTTCTAATGCCGCGATAAGAACATTTACATCATAGTTCCCAGTGAATACATTGTGGTGGGGCTTAAAAATCAATGATAGAGGAGTCCATTGGTCCTTGTTTGGATCAGTAAGAACAAGATTTTCAGCAATCCCATCCAACCCAGCTCGGGTGAAAGATTCCTTTTCCTGAACCATAGAAAACATAATTGATACAGTCAAAACATGGTAAGCCCAGATTAACCAAGATGGTGTGGGAGCAAATAAATGGACTATGCTGTTTCCAGTAAGATCATGCTGCTTGTAGCATATGTTGACAAGGGAAATTGCCAATTAATTATCTTTGTGAGGGCAAGTTGTCTTCTACTGATTAGGTGATATTGACATATTAAGGCCAAGCAGGTAGCAGCTGAAGTATTTGCTATCTGTGTGTGCTCTTGCGAGTACAAATTGGTCTCTCAAATTCTGAAATTCACCTCAGTAGCGATTTATAACAGCATTAAGAAAATCGACAAGGCTGAAAGATTTGTTTCGACTGGGCTATCAGCTATGAATCCATATGATTCACGAGCACACCTAGTTAGCCTTCACTCCATAGGGTGGAACGTTAGCGTGTAAAAAACGGATGGGCGATACACATAAATGTGCCGTACAGTACATGAGCTGATGACAAACAGTGCCCACTGATTGGGCCAAGAATTGATAAGAGTGACTTGTTTGCTGGAGCTTTCTGACGAGAAGGAGCATCCTTAATCCTTCCATATTGTGATAAGAAGGTCGAATCACATGAAACATATGCCTACAATCGCCAGTACGGATGGAGTGGAGCACAAATCCCAACTACTAACAATTCCTGCGAGTAATTCGACTGCTGCGTTCGCAGATGGGGGGAGCCGATGTTACTTGATGGGAATAATCGACATTAGTCACATGGACCAAGGAAAGCACCAGAGACGGAATCGGAACTACGGACTGTAGAAAGCTTACGATTGTACTAAATTCTCAAGAAAAGTATAAGCGTGAGTAGAGAATTGGTAGGAACACAAGAAGATAGTAGCAGCAAAGAGAAAGAGAAGAGCCACCTGCATAAGGTTGTTGAGGGCGTGGAGGAGGCAGAACTGCAGCCTTTGCCTTTCGTGATACACCTTGCTGCTGCTGCTGCTGCTGCTTCCCACCGCACCCGATCTTTCCTCGCCTTGTTTTGCTTCTGATTTGCCTCCCGACTCCATGCCGCGATGGTGTAGGAATTAGCAAAGAGGGGGTTTGGATTCAGCCGCGGATTCCTTCCCGCCGCGCCAAACTAACGCTCGCCTTTCGCGCCGCCGCCGCTGCCGCCGCGATGGAAACCCACCTCGTCCTCCTTTCTTCACCGACGCAAATAATCAGGAGATTCACCGATTCGGGACACCGTTCCCTGCCTTATTTCCTATTCTCCTTTTGCGAGGAGACGCGAAAAAAAAAACAATGGGAAAAAAATGCAAATAACCCCTCAGCATTCACCCTAAGTGTGATTTACCTCCTACTAGTATATTTCTGACAAACGCCACCTTATAAGTGCAAAGCTGTTTGATTTATCACTGACGGACTTTTTCCCGGATCCAGGTGTTTTTCCATTGATGTTAGACTCTATGGCGTGCAAGGTCGGTTATAGATAAGGTGCAAAAAATTTACCTACACCCAAGTCATATATTTACAACTAGTTTAACTAAGATCAAAGTAGATTGAATCAAACCGAACTAGTTGAGTCTTCGTCTCCAGCTCGATGCAAGCTAGGGTTCCACATAACTAGAATGAGGGTGGGGGTAGAGAGGTCACAATTGCCTTTTCTCCTGCCTCCTACCTTCCTGCATTATCTCCTCTTGTTTCAGCTTGGTGCATGAGAAAAACATCGGCTGACCTGCCATATCCGACCTGAGCTACACATTTAATTCTAATGGCCACGCTATATCATCTCATATCCAACCTGGCAGAAGTCCATGTTAATGAAAACCACTCGAATCAGCAGGAAAAGGGCCACCAAAGTCCAGAGGGTAAATCAAACAACTCTACGCTTGTGGAAGTGTAGACATTTGCCACAAATATGCTTATAGGGGTAAATAAAATACAGGCTGATTTCTAAAGGGTTATTTGCGATTTTCCCAAAAACAATGGATATGCGTTGAGCATCCATTTCGTCTTATTTATTTATTTGTTCATTAGAACCCTAGCCACAAGAGAAAACGAACTATTGTAACACATCTCGTTTTAAAATAAAAATAAGATGTGCTTGCAACACCTAAATAAATTGGTACTCTATGATTTTTTTTTTGCATTCCAAACCGTATGCATGCTCACCGTTTTATTTGGCAAACTCGCAAGTCGCAAACGATACCACAAAGTACGATTGTGCAAACAAAAATTCATAGAAGAGTTTCTCGATTTTTTTAAAATAATTTATTTTTTATTTCAAATTATAGTAATATACATTTATTTTTTATTTTATACTAATGATCCTCTGTCACTCTACCATTGAGCGATTAGGGCTAGTCACCCAACGGTTACGCACAAAGTGTTTAAGTCGCTCAATGGTGGAGCGACACCTCGACAAGTCGCACACCGGTTGGGTGATTTTGAATCAGTACTGTTGCTTCAGGTCCTGTTTCTGCTGTCAAGTCTTTACTTCTCTTCTCGTAATTATTCCTTGATGTTACTGGCTTTACTATGAAATTTTTTGTTGCACTATTTCAGGCACATTTGATGCAATCACAAAGATGATACGTTATGAGGGTCTGCCAGGGCTTTATAAAGGAATGATCACAAAAATAGTGCAAAGTGTTTTTGCTTCTGCTTTCCTTTTTATGATTAAGGCGGAGCTGGTGAAGGGTGCTCGATTATTGGTAACTGGTGACGCCAGTCTGGTTAAGAAGTTACCATCAAAGCCGTCAAGATGATCTAGGTCTTTGTACAAGTGCTAGTATGTCTACTTATGATGCCGATTATTTCCATAAATTGTGAACAGAGTTGACAAGCTATTGAGCTCGCCTCTGTTAGGTTATATCAAGCTATCAACTTAAAAAAAATGGAGATGTCAACTGTAGGCTATACAACGACCACTAAGATCCTTGTAGGAACCAAGAATTATACATATTGGATAGGTTATTTATGTCATTCATGCAAAATATATTCTGGAAGATTGAAACATTGGAAAATAAGTTGGCAATGAGAATTGCAAGCGTCAGTGATCTATTCAGATTTCTTGAGTTGCTTGTTTGTTTACGAAAGGATGGCTGATATATCTGAAAATCAACCAGCATGAGAATTGGAATCGTCAGCCATCTCTTCAGATATCTTGAGTTGCTTCAACTATGCCAAAATACCCGTATCTTCAGACGTCTTGAATTTGTTTAGGTAAGGAGCCCTCTGCACATGGCCATCACCAGCATAACAAGATGACATTTTTGTCAATAGCATAATTATGCCAAAATACCCGTAGTGTCTCATCGACATATGAGCTTGAGCCAGTGGGCCTGGTATTTTAGGGAGCTGTAAGTAATTCCTAATAGAAAAGTGGAAATGAAAGACCTGATAAAAAAGTTCGAAATGAAATTTAATCCCAGTCTCTTCTGGGTTCATATTTAGGTCTCGCTCATTTTCAGCTTCAACTTCTGGTTTGTTTTTCACTATTTATAAATTTCGTCTTTTTTTCTGAACTTTTGGTTTTTTAAAGCTTTTTCCCTGGTTCTTTTTTCCCGTATTCGTTTGCGTTGTTCGTGATGAGCTAGCATATTTTTCTATTTTTAATTTTTTTAAATTTAATTACGCCAAATAAGACACATTCAGCTACAGTAAAATTTCAGCCGCTACAGTACACTTTTAGCCATAAGCTACAACTTTTTAGCTCAACCGCGTGGGGCCTTAGCTTGTCATTTGGCTCTTAAAACCTGAAATATACATAAACAATGAAAGTAAGGATACCAACTCCAATATTTATTTCAAGGGTTTTTTTTAGAATGTCTAGCTCTATTTATAGAGGAAAAAGGTTTAACTTCAAAGACGTTAGACTCGGCGAATGCGCAACAGGGACTAGTGACTAGTACTGACTTGGCGCGACACGAGCGAGATTCTCTGACTTAGAGAAGCTAAGTCACCGCGTGACTTAGCTTCTCTAAGCTGTCAGATCTCCAGATCAACCGCCCAAATTTTTTTTAGTTTTTGATTTTTGTACTTCTAATTTTTATTTTTTTACTTTTATCTTTTTCTAGATTTTTTCTTTTTATATATTTCTTTATATTATCTGTGTTCTTTATCTATTAAATTAAAAATAGATTATTTTAACACAGATAATATAAAAAATATATAAAAAGAAAAAATCTAGAAAAAGATAAAAATAAAAAACTAAAAACTAGAAGTACAAAAATCAAAAACTACAAAAAAATCTGAACGGTTGATCTGAAGATGAACGGCTTAGAGAAGCTAAGTCACACGGTGACTTAGCTTCTGAATCCGCGCCGGGCGCGACAAGTAGCGAAGTGTGCGACGAGCCGACGGCTACTACTGTGTGTGTTGTGCGTGTGGCCGGACGGGCGGATAAAGAGATAGCAGCGAAGCCGCCACAATGCCCGTCTCCTCCATGGCCTCGCCTCTCCTCCTCTCGCTTTCTTCCTCCTCCGCCTCCTCCTCCTTCCTCCCTTCGTCCTCCTCCCGGCACGCCGCCGTCGCCGCCGGCAGGAAAAAGCCGGCCGCCTCCGTCCTCCGTGCGCTGCGCGCCGAGGCGGCCACCCTCCCGGTGCTCTCCTTCTCCGGCGAGAAGGTCGGGGAGGTGGCCCTCGACCTCAAGTCCGCGCCGCCCTCCACCGCGCGCGCCGTCGTGCACCGCGCCCTCATCACCGACCGCCAGAACAAGCGCCGCGGCACGGCCTCCACCCTCACCCGCGGCGAGGTCAGCGGCGGAGGCAGGAAGCCTTACCAGCAGAAGAAGACCGGAAAGGCGCGCCGCGGGTCGCTGCGTACGCCGCTCCGCCCCGGCGGTGGCGTCATCTTCGGCCCCAAGCCCCGCGACTGGTCCATCAAGATCAACCGCAAGGAAAAGCGCCTCGCCATCTCCACCGCGCTCGCCAGCGCCGCCGTGGCCGAAGACGCCTTCGTCGTGGAGGAGTTCGACGAGGATTTCGCGGCAGGGCCCCGGACCAGGGACTTCGTGGCCGCGCTGCAGCGGTGGGGGCTCGACCCCAAGCAGAAGGCCGTGTTCTTCGCCACGGAGTTCGCCGACAATGTGCGGCTTAGTGGCAGGAACATCGGCTCCCTCAAGATGCTAACCCCCAGGACGCTCAACCTATACGACATCCTCGATGCCCGCAAGCTCGTCTTCAACCCGGCCGCCATCGACTACCTCAACTCCAGGTACGGTGCCACCGTTTTTGATGAATATGATAACGACACCGATGGCGAGGATAATGGTGAAGAGGAAGCGGTGGAGGAGCAAGAGGAAGAAGAAGGCACCACAGAGGAGGCTGCTCCAGGTACATAGCTATGCATGAACATTCTAGTGATGGCAAGTGAATTGCCTGCTTTTGCTGTAAACAGGTAGTGCAGTATATTGCATGAAATGGCTATGGCTCAAAAGGTGAACGAAATTTAAGAGTGTATACAATTGCATTCACTGGAATGCCAAGAGTACACTATAATGTTACAGTAAAATTCTATATATTCCCAATGGAAGCACCTTTGATGTTAAAGGTCCTGGCTTAAGTAGGGGCAAAGCAAGACACCAAGGCAAAGAATTATGAACATCATTTTCTTTCTTAAGGATGGATAAAGGCGTCATGAGCTTATAGGATTCTGTTATGTTTGAGACGGTTACCAAATTCTTTCCACCATATTAAAAAAAGTCTGTCATGCTTGGATCTCTTATTAATCTGCACTCTACAGCATAGTTTTTCCCCTTTGCTTTACTATGGCAAGTGTACACTGAAGTAGTGAACTTAAGTTGTTATTCAAAAGATCTGACTGATTCAAGGACATAAAGCGCTTAGAGATCCACCAATCCACGTACGCCAGTGCTAGCTCTGGCTAGGCCTGGTATGTATTGTGTACGGTTATATGCTAACTCTGTACTCCTGTTAGTCCTGTAGGGTGTGTATCCCCTGGATTTCGTGTCTAGCCCTCAGAGGGCAGGGGGTTCCCTAAATCCTAGGGTCTCCATTCCATATTCAACACTCAGGAGCTCAAGAATTTTAAATAGAAAATGACCTCACCTGGTGGAGTTTTAATCTTTTAGATCCAAGGTGGAGTTAAGTCTCAAGCATTAAACTGAAAAACAAAAAGAGATGAGACCGTGTGGTATCCATGAACTCCACTTAAGTAGAAATCAAGGAATCCCGATGCACTCCTTGTAGCGGCGCAATCTGGTGTGCCACCTGCCTACTGCCTGTCACCTATTCGCCTGAAACACTGTTAGCCATTGGTGCTGTTACCATGGGTTCAGATCCTCTGCCTTTAGTGGGGCAAAGGCAGTGTGTGCCTTTGGTGCATTTCAACCGTTGGATCTAGATTTGGATGGTTAGGATTGATGTGGAAGAGAAATTATGATTATCTCGTGAGAAATTGAAAAGCCTCAAAATCTCAGCTATGCTGATCTGAACCACTGAAATTGCATCCAATGGCTATCCATGTCGTGCCGTTCGTGCCTTTTGCATGGGACGGCAGAGGATCCGAATCCTGTTACCATTCACTTCAAAGATGTTCTGTTAGAACTTGGAGCCACCTTAACAAAGCAGTTAGTAATAGTGAATATGCTGGAAGCAGTAAAATAAGAGCTAAACCTGGTTAAAATACATGTTTCTCCATTTCTCAAGCACCTTTTGCAAATCTAAGCAATAAGTAGATAAGTAATTATTTAATTTTTGATGCAATTTTTCGTTACTCTTTAATTGCTGTTCTACTAAAAATTTCTATTATTTTGAAAATTTCTCAGGACCTTCTTTTTGTGTAATTTTCAGATGAGACTGAAGAGACGTGAGGCAGCCAGCAATTCCTAGGTAAGGGGGGTGTAGATCCTAATGCTGGTGTTTTTTGTTTGTTGGTTTGGAATTGCCCCCAACGAAGAAGCCTTTTTGGTTTGCTTTTGTTGTAAGTTGATTATGTTTTCTCACTGATGCTCTATATTAGATTTAAACTTCACATATACTTTCAGACAGTGGCGAAGCTAGGCCAGAAGATGACCGGGGTCTTCCTCTTTATCTAATGGGGTCATTAGCATCTATGAACAGTAATTTCTACTAAAAATAAGAAATTTCATTGGGGTCAGCTGACCCCGGTAAACAAGGCTAGCTCCGCCCCTGCTTTCAGATACATCCTCAAGTTTCAACTACTGTATCTTTCTTTGCAATTGCATAGTGCTTCCCATCCTTGCTTCCAAAAACTAATGTTAACCAGCTGGTTGCCGCTAATTTTCAAACATCCTGTGGATTGACGGGATTCAATTTCTGATTCCTGAATTTGTTGAATTATTCCATATCATGACCAAATCTTTGGTGCGCATGAGCCCGGTTCTACAAGCCTCTAAGGTTGACTCACTACATTTTGTACTGTTAGAACAAAACCAGGCCAAGTGCATGACGGGCTTGGCCTTGCTCAACTTGGAGCATGAAATTCATAGCCTGAGTTAGCTGCTAGTTTTGAAATTCTAAACCCGAGCCATCTGGTCCCCTGGGCGCGCTCGTATCAGCTTCAACTTTTGGTTTCTGGTTTTTAGATGCTTCTGTGACACTCATTTCAGCTTGTGGCTTCTGATTTTTAATTTACTATTCCTTTATTTCGTCCTTTTCTAGCTTTTTAGTTTTTTGAGACTTTTTTGTCTTTTCTTTTTTTTCCTGTATACCTTCACATTGTTCATGATAGGCTAATTTGTTTTTTCTATTTTTAATTTTTTAAATTTCATTATATCAAATAAGTCACCATCAAGTACAGTGGAAAATAAGCTAGCTACAGTAAAAAATCATAAATCATCGCCAAACTAAGCGCCTATTCTTTTATTTTGTCTTTTTCTGGTTTTTTGATTTTCTTTTTGTCTTTTCATTTTTTTCCTTTGTTCTTTCGTATTAGTTGTAATGACCTATATTGTTTTTTTTCTATTTTTATTTTTTTAAAAAAATTAATTACATTAAATAAACCATCATTAACTACAGTAAAAAAATCAATCAGTTATAGTAAAAAAGCTATAAAACTAAACTGAGCACCAACTAAATACCAGACTATGTTGCTTAGGGTCCTAGTGGACACAATCAGACTAAGGATGTGCTTGGGAACAAAGAATGTGCACATTTATGCCTCATTTAAATGACCCTGGATTTTTTTCGTTCATGCTTGGGTAGTCGGGCACCTGGGCTGTGCAAGAAGAAGAAAAGTTTCTGGGCTATCCTTTATAAAGCCCACACGAAGAGTTTCTTTGACCCATAATAACTTTTCCAATTATCCTTACATTATACTGCCAGTGATTACGGCCAGAGCTGCCTTTTTCTTTTAAAAAGGTGCAAACTTTGGTCTTTTATAAATTTTAGGTAGATTCTATCCTTTTATCTGTCATTTTTTTTAGCTGGTGCTATTGGTGGACCTTACTTGTAGCTTGCCCCTTTTACTCTGCTTTCGAGTTTCGACGATAACTAACAAATAATCTGTGAGATTATGACTGACATAATAATCCACTATGATCTTGAGCGGAAAAGAGAAGAATCTTACTTAGGTTGAGCCAGCATCCTTTACATTGTTTTTTTTAGCTTTTGCGGGATCCTTATAATATTAGTCCACTATGGGTAAAAAGCATGCAAAATATGGGTGGGACCTGAGCACAGCATCACTCAATTCTTTGGGAGACTGGTCATGCAGAAAGTTTGTGCAGTTGGTTGGTTCCAATTTGGATCGAGCAGATTTTTTTTTTTTTGGGCTACACATTGTCTCTCTTGGCCTCCATTCTTTTCTTCCAAACGAATCGTTAACCGCTACTGAAAAAAGCTTGCCACTCCACTAGATAGTAAATAATACTAATTGTATCTACGATTTAACTATCATATTAGGCCCCGTTTGGCAGAGCTCTAGCCCTAAAAAATCTGTAGATTTCCTAGAGCTGGTCATCTGTAGCTCTAGGAAATCCTGGATCTAGAGTTGCAGGCATGTTAAGTGCATTTACATGACTCATTTCATTTATATTATATATTAAATAAAAATATTTAAATCACTTTAATTTAGTCAACAAACTACAGATCCAGCATAGATCTCGAAGCTAGAGCTGTGCCAAACAGGGCATTAGTCTCATGCATATATGCAGGCTGCAGTAGTCTTAAAAGAAACATTTAACCATTATGTTGTGTCACTGGCTGCCGATGTGCAACTGAATTTCCTGGGTTGAAGTCTTAAAAGAAACATTTCCCTGGTCATCTCAGAGTCTTCTGCAATTAATTGGAAAATATCTGTCGTTGATCCAACGTTCCGATCCAGTGACTTTTAGAAGACAAACGCCAGTGAAAGCAATAACTTGATTATAGAAAAGTTGGGGTAGGGGGGTGGTCATCCTTGTTGGGTGCTTTTCGGCTAGTTGGTTTGGCTTTCCTTTGGGGCTAGCTGGCGGGCTGCAGCTCTGCTATCTTCCTTGTGTCGGTGAAGTTTGTACATATCGCTATCATTTACTCCATCCACAGTTTTTCTTTCCCAAATTATTCTCCTCCGGTCCTCTGGATAATTAAGTGCGAGCTTATTGAATGCATTCTGTAAAGTTTAAGCGAGGCCTTGGATCATGATAGCCTCAGATCTAGTGTTCATTTAAACCACTAGCCTCATAGGCGCGGCGGCACGTCGCGCCAGCCACCGTGTGTACCGAAGTAAAAGAGGCGATAATCCGTGAGGAGTTTGTAAAAAAAATTAAAAAATCGAGGGCACATGTGTATTTTCGAAAAAGTCAAAGGTCATTTTCATAAAAAACCGAGGGCCTGTACGTAATAAACGAGAAAGTCAAAGGTCTTTTTCGTAAAAAATCGAGGGTCTGTACGTAATAAACGAGGACCCGTACGTAATTTAGAAAACGCGGGGCACTATCCTGCAAAGTGGAGGGGTTTAAAAAAACTGGCAGAGATCTTTTCGTGAGGAAAAAGGACCTCTACGTAATTTCTGGAAAACTCAGGGAAATCGGCTCCCCCGACCGTACGCGGATTCCGCCCCACACGCCGGCCGAGGGAGCGCCCAGGGGTGACGTGGCCAAGCGTCCGCGCGCGGAGTCCCCCGGAACTCAGGTTCTGATAGTATTTCTTTGTCCTTCAAAGGTGCATGGTGCACCGCGCTCTGAGTTTGGTACAAGTACAGCCCTACGACTGGCTTGGGAGGCTCCAAACGGCTTTTAAGTCACTGTTTCTGGTCTTATTGGCCTTTAGCTGAAAGTGTATTGCAGTGACTATTAATTTTTTTTTCTAATTCATCTAATTAAAAAAATTATTATATGACAATGTAAAGGAATAAAGAAAAAGATAAAAAAAAAATCAAAACTAAGAAGCCGGCATATTACAAGTGGGTTCTGAAAATTAAAAGCCAAAGCCATTTGAGGAATTACGGCATATAGTTTTACAAGCATTTTTTTAAATGATTCTCTAGCTATAACTACTCGCATATGATTCTCAGTTTCTCACTCACTTCCGCTCTAGGGAATTTTGTAGTATCAATAACACATACGAGCACGGTAGCATTTACAGGACCGATCTATCGGTAGGTGTTGCAGGATCTAGTAACGAATTCCGTTGGCAAGTGCACTGTCCGGTGACCGGTGTTTCCCAGCGCCAGCTTTATTCTCTCCCTACATCGTGCAAGCGTTTGTGGTGCGAGAGTGACCGTGCGCGGCCGCGAGCTCCCGTTCTGTTCTGCCTGGCCATTTTTCCCGCAGAGCTTCCCATTTCAGGGCTCGGGTCGGGACACGCAACCTTTCCGAGCCGGGAGGACACCAAAAGGCATCCGCTCAGATCGCCTCACTCGCCCAGCCATGTGGGCGTGCCGTTACCGCTGCGCCCGGGAAGCACGCGCGGGCGTAGCCTTTCGCCGAAAGCATCCGCCTTCCCAACGAACTCGGCGGCTGCCGCTTTCGACGCCGTCTTCCCGTGGCTGGCTGGCACCGCCGGCCCGCCCAACGGTCGAAAAGCACGAGCCATCCTCGCGCGCGCGCCGGGTACGCACGCCTGCCGTGCCGCCTTGCCCCTTTCTTGCTTGCCGCGGCTTGCTCTCTCTGAACTCTCGACCGGCACCACGTACGCGCGGGCGCGGCGCGACGAATCAACTGGCCGTACGTTTTGGTTGGTTAGGTAACATGAGTGAGATGTGGGCCTTGCCGCTGTTCGTTACGAGAAGATTCTGGTTAGCGTGATGGTCCCGAGAGCGTTGCTCTCTGGTTCCCGAGTGAAATAATAAACGGTTTTGTTATTGCACAGTCGGATAAAATTTTTTTATCTCTCAGTCAACTAAATTTGTATTTTTAGTCATTTACAGTTGCAATATACTAAATTTTCTTCGCCTGAAGTTGCACTCTCAGTCACCTAAAGTTACAATATAAAAAAGTGACTAAAGATGAAAAAACACAGCCATTTATGCAATAGTCACTTCCCTCTACAATATGTCTGCCTATTTTCCTACCCTTCAAGCAGATGCATGTACAACACAGCAGCCTCCTCCTCATTGCATGCAATTGCAAACAAACCGCAATTAACAAACCGCAATTCTAGGACTGGACGTTAGTAGGACCACCGATCCATCTGTGCAACCATCCTTATCATCCACAATTATATGCGAGTGATAAGAAGAGACCCGTGCATGCAGGTGCGGTGGTGTGCATGCATAGACGCGTCCATTGTAATCTCAAAAGAGGGGAGAGGTGCCACAAAGTCCGTGCACTGCGGCCGCGGCAAGACCGGTTGAGAGATTACTAGCATGCGCAAGCAGAAAAGTCCGCCTCGTTCCGGCCATGAGCGCTCGCAACCTACCCGCATTCTCCTGCCAAGAGGCCACTTGCCTGGTAGCCATGGAAACGGATTAGGGAAATGTGCTCAGATCTGTATATTACTGTATCTATCTGTTGGCTAGAACTCGAGCAATCAAACGCACGAATGCAAGAAAGATTTGGCACTGCCCAGAACTACAGCTTTTCATGTTTATTTCCTCCCTTCATATAGCAATTAACAAGAGAAACTGAACTACTAAATTGCCTGAAAACTGAACTACTAATTGGCTGAAAACTGGACTACTAATTGGCTGAAAACTGACCTGCACTATGTGAACACAACATTAATTCTGGACACGAGAAATTGAACACAATGCATCAATTCTGGATGTATTATAGATGGCATACATGCAGACTAGTAACAGACATGCAACTAGATTAGCTAACATTACTCCCCCTAATCTAGTTGTGGTTGATGTCGACGACGTCGAGCTTCGAGCGCAGGTGTAGAAAACGCACCCGGTCAAGTGATTTGATCAATATGTCCGCCAGCTGATCATCGATGTGGATCTTGCGGATGGTGACTTGGCCACAATTGACGCACTCCCGGATGTAATGGAAGCGTGTCTCAATATGTTTGCTCCGGCCATGGAAGACCGTATTTTTTGCATGTCGAGGATGGCGGTGCATCCGGAACAAAAAAAGACATCACTGTAGTGTTTTAGTCGAGCACATGAAGAAGAAGACTCTGGAAAGAGATGACATAGTGCGCTGATATGTGGGACCGGCTCTCAGATGAGTGACACATTGTGCGGGTAAATCAAGCTACTGCAACGAGCTAAGCCAGAGGAGTTGGGCCGCACGGAAAGATGGGCCGAGCGCAAAGCAAAGTGTATCAAACTGAGAGAAATAGGACTAGGCCGAAGGAATAGGGATCGGACCCAAGGAGAATTTCTGGATTTTTCTAAGGTTTCTAATTCTAAAAAAATTGATTTAATTCAAATTGAGTTCTAGAAAATAGTAAATAAATCTAGAAAAATTCAAGAAAATACATAAATTGATTTTCATTTAATTGATGTTTACTTTAGTCACATTAAATCTTTTAAATTTCTAAAAATTTAAATTAAGGTTTAATTATTTTCAGAAGAATCCAAAACATTTATTTTTATTTTGAAAACTTCAAAAGGCACTTAAAATCAAGATGTTACAAGTAGATCCTCGTATTTAGGGTTACATCTTGCCCTATGCTCTGTAAGATGCTATGACTTGACAGATTTTCTAGATCTAAGACTTACAAAGACATAAGTGCATGACATAAATACTTTCCAACTTAGCCAAATCTCTATATTTAGCATCCTTGCTATTCGAAGTAAACCTGTTGAAAGGATGTACTCTTGTGCCCATTGGAGGGGAAATGTTGTTAGCAACGGCGTGGTATGAAGATACTTCCTCTGTTCAAATTTATAAAACATATTTTTTAGCATATAGACCAAGTAGACAGTGAAAATAACTAGATTACCCTTAATTATTATCTATAAACACTATATTCAATAAATATTTGTAGAAAATAGTAAATAAAGCTATATATTTATTATGAATAAAAATATCACACTAATTTTATATTAAAACATATAATACTTCATACAACATTTATATATAAGAGAGCCACGTGTCAGCTGTGCAGGCCGATGGCACCAGAAATCAGGCATCCCCATTGGCGGAGAGAGCCACGGCACGGTGCCGGCCTGACGGCGGGGGAGGCCGCCCATTTATATATAAGAGAGCCACGTGTCAGCTGTGCAGACCGATGGCACCAGAAATCAGGCATCCCCATTGGCGGAGAGAGCCACGGGCCCACGGCACGGTGCCGGCCTGACGGCGGGGGAGGCCGCCCCCATCGCGGAGCCGCACAGCACCCGAAGAAAAAGGCTTCGCTACGTCCGGACCCGAACCCCTAAAAATTCCCCACTCCCTCCCCCTTTCCTCCCCACACACCACACTCGCCCCCACCCCACCCCACCCCACGGCACCTCACCCTCACCCCCCCCCCCCCCCCGCGAATCCGCGGCGGAGCAGATCGGATCGTGACAGATCGGCCGGCGGTGCGGCTACCCCGATGGATGGCGAGAGCGGCGAGCGGTGGCTGAGGCGGGCGCTGAGCTTCGGGATCCCGGACGTGGCGCTGGGGCTGGTGATGGGGTGCGTGGAGGACCCCTGGGACCGCGACGCCATCTCGCTCGTGTGCCGCCACTGGTGCCGGGTCGATGCGCTCAGCCGCAAGCACGTCACGGTGGCCATGGCCTACTCCACCACGCCCGATCGGCTCTTCCGGCGGTTCCCCTGCCTCGAGTCGCTCAAGCTCAAGGCCAAGCCCCGCGCCGCCATGTTCAACCTCATCCCCGAGGACTGGGGCGGCTCCGCCTTGCCGTGGATCCACCAGCTCTCGGCCTCCTTCCACTTCCTCAAGGCGCTCCACCTCCGCAGGATGATCGTATCCGACGACGACCTCGACGTCCTCGTCCGCGCCAAGGCGCACATGCTCGTCTCGCTCAAGCTCGACCGCTGCTCCGGCTTTTCCACACCCTCCCTCGCCCTCGTAGCCCGCTGCTGCAAGTAATTTCTCCTTTCCCTTTTCCTCTCATTAACTAACATTTAAGTACTAGTTCGTTCACAGGTTCCATTTCTTCGTCTAAAAATTAATTTATAGTTTCACTTGTTCTAGTTAGCTGATGTTTTAAAGGGATGGTGTGTTTGCAAAAGCGATAATAGATGAGATTTTTCCCTCATAAAAGGGGAAAGGTGCGTCTAAATGTGTTACTTTTTCATGATGCAAAACATCTTGGTGCTCAACTTCAACTTTTGAGAGAATTCTAGCTTTGCAATAGGAATTAGGAAGTGGTGGGCTTTAACAGCAATAGGATCTGATCCTATAGTGAGGAGTGACGACTTTGCATAACTTTGATTCATATTATACTTGGAAGGGGTAGTTTTAATTGATACAAACTACTGCGATAGTACTGTAGATTTTAGTAAGCGAACATGCTTCTCTAGATTATTAGTTAATCAGCCATGCCTGTTGTTACATGCAGGAAACTGGAAACATTGTTCCTGGAAGAAAGCCCAGTTGCTGAGAAAGAAAACGATGAATGGCTTCGTGAGCTTGCTACCAACAATACTGTCCTCGAGACGTTGAATTTCTTTTTGACAGATCTCAGGGCGTCCCCAGCGTATCTTACCCTCCTTGTGTGCAATTGCCGAAGGCTGAAAACTCTTAAGATCAGCGACTGTTTCATGTCTGACCTGATCGATTTGTTCCGTACAGCAGAAACACTACAAGACTTTGCTGGTGGTTCCTTTGAGGATCAGGATCAAGCTGGGGAGAGTAGAAATTATGAAAACTACTATTTCCCTCCTTCACTGCACTGCTTGAGTTTGCTCTACATGGGAACAAATGAGATGCAAATACTATTTCCATATGGTACCTCACTCAAGAAATTAGACCTTCAGTTTACATTCCTTACCACAGAGGATCACTGTCAGCTAGTCCGGCGCTGCCCGAATCTTGAAGTTCTAGAGGTATTTCTTGGCAGATTATTTTACATGCTTTTCATATTTCCTATTTGGAGGTTGGATAGTGAATATGCTATTTCAAATGTTTGTGTTGATCTTCTTTTTTCTTGTGAAAACTAACAGGTAAGGGATGTGATAGGGGATCAAGGATTAGAAGTTGTTGCACAGACCTGCAAGAAATTACAGAGACTCAGAGTAGAGAGAGGAGATGATGACCAAGGAGGTCTTGAGGACGAACATGGTAGGATCACACAGGTGGGATTGATTGCTGTAGCTCAAGGCTGCCCTGATTTGGAATACTGGGCGGTACATGTCTCTGACATTACAAATGCGGCTCTAGAGGCCATCGGTATGTTCAGCAGAAATCTTAACGATTTCCGGCTTGTCCTGCTTGATAGAGAAGTGAATATAACCGACTTGCCCCTTGACAACGGGGTTCGTGCTTTGCTGAGAGGTTGCACCAAACTCCGAAGGTTTGCATTTTATGTGAGACCTGGGGCTCTATCAGATGTTGGCCTTGGCTATGTTGGTGAATTTAGTAAGACCATCCGTTACATGTTGCTCGGCAATGTTGGGGAGTCTGACCTTGGACTGCTGCAATTCTCAAAAGGATGCCCAAGCTTGCAGAAATTGGAGCTAAGGAGTTGTTGCTTCAGTGAACGTGCATTGGCCATTGCTGCGTTACAGCTGAAGTCACTGAGATATCTATGGGTGCAGGGATACAAGGCATCTCCCACTGGCACTGACCTCATGGCAATGGTACGCCCCTTCTGGAACATTGAATTTATTGCTCCAAAACAAGACGAGCCTTCCCCAGAGGGTCAAGCACAGATTCTGGCATACTACTCTCTTGCTGGGATGAGGACAGATTGCCCTCAGTCAGTAATTCCCCTCTATCCATCAGTTTGAGTGTACATACATTTTGATGCCAGAATGCAAAACTCACTTATAGTGTAGGTTCTATATTGTTTGAAATATCTGCACAGCTACACGGTTCCTATTCTGCTTTGCACCGAGGACATTCCACTGGACAGAACCAATTACAGAACTGAAAGCAGAACAGCTGTTAGCTCGAGGAACAGATTATCCTTTTGGGAGGACTAAGAACTGTCTTCCATATCTGAGGGACTTCACTTCTGCGTAAGCTCAGCCCAACTGGGCAACATGGACATGTAAACTTTTACCATTTTGACTAGGTTCGGACACACAATTTTGTAATAATGTGCCCTGTTCAATGGTTCTTAGCATTTTCCGGTTCTTCGGCTTTGCCCCCATTGTCAAATTAGTTGTTGTTCCGTGGATTTACTGTGATCCTGTGGACAGTGTGTTTGTCACCCACGTTTGTCTGGAATTTTCCTGTGATTAGTCTACTGCTTTACTGCTTACGGTTTTGCAACCTCTTATTTAGTCTGTATGCTGCGCAACAGTTCCCATCTGGATATGGTGGAATCATGCATATGCACAATCACACATTCCAACAGAAGAAACCACCACTAACCTCGTTTGGCTAAATTGCTTACTCGCAAATCCTAATTAGTGAAGAGGTGGTGCGCGTTTCTGATATTATCTATTTAGTTTGGTTTGGAAGTGTGTGCATAATGTACCAGCTTTAGTATTGGTCACCATTTTATACGTGTGGTTAAGGCTTGAAGCATAAAAATGTCGTTTGGCAAGAAGCATTTTAGGGGGCACGCGAATTGCGGTGCTTTTGTATGAGCTATTTCAAATTGGTGAAAAACACCGGTACAGGGAACCTGGCCCTCGCGATGGAGACGGCCAGAAGCATGCGTTGCAATGGCACCAGTGAACCACGGTGGTGCTGCGTGCCGTACGAGCTGGTTCGGAGGCTACGGGCGCTGGAGCTGGAGCGAGACCAGCGTTACATCCCACTCGCTTCTGACGTGCTTCGACGATGAAGTTCGCATGACGTGGAGGAGCAATGTTCTGATTGCTCAGATGCCGCGGTCCACTTCTCTCGGAGTGCCAATGGGCGCCCACTGGTGGATGCTTAAGTACACGTACGACTGTACGAGCAAGCTTCCTGCTCGCAAAAACAGCTTGCTCCCACCAACAATACCAGAGTTAACAAATATAACCATTCCTTCACCAACGCCAAATAATACGTGAATACGTAAATAGCGACTTAGCAGTATCTGATACAACATAGGCAGAACACTGTAGTGTGTAGACGGTTTACAACGTTGTAGACTGTTTATAAGTTACAAGACAATATACTGTAACCACACGAGATATAGATCTAAGTTACGATAGGTGCAGCATTTTTTTTATTTTTTGACCAGAACATCAAAGCTCCCAACACAAGACTCAGCGCTCCCTGGAGACGGACCTTGAGCACGAACTGCGGCTGTGAGCGTAGCTCTCTCTGGAATACCTCGTTCCAGATGACCTGCTGTGAGAGGGTTTCCTATCACCGTATCCTTTCCTCGGAGAAAGACTCACCGATCTTTCCAACTCTGGGGAACAGCTGCGAGAATAGCTCTTCTGCGGCGATGCGGTGCGAGAATAGCCCCTTCTGCCCCTCGAAGAATAGCGCCTGCTGTAGTACGGCGAAACAGAACGGTCATAGGAATCTGACCTCCGTCTTCTGTAACGGTACGGAGATCTTGAACGGTAGCGATATCCATGGTAAGGTGAGTATGAGCGATGCCTATCATACGGTGAGTATGATCTGCGCCTGTCGTATGGAGAGTATGATCGCCTTCTGCCGTAAGGAGAGTAGGCCCTGTCATAGGGAGAGTATGACCTCCTACCATAAGGAGAGTAGGACCGTCTCCTTTCGTAGGGGGAGTATGATCGCCCTCTGCCGTAAGGAGAATAAGACTGTTCTCGCTCAGGTGAGTAGCGTGAACTGTAACGATCCCTCCTAACAGGCGAGTAGCTTGGGGAATACCTCCGTGCTGGTGTCAACACACACACAATCAAATGGTCACAATGCATGCTTCTTTTGGTAGAGAAATGGTGGATGGTGCTAAGGCATCCAAAAGATAGCAGCAATTAGTTCACAACAACTTACCACGTGATGATTTTGTGCCAAGATACCTTCCAGGTGTTGGGGTTCGACCACGTCTTCTCTTTGCCTGTGGAAAAGGGGAGCAAAATAAGTAACTGTGTTTGGCATCGAAAGCGGGACTGCAAAAATCATTGGGAATTTGAATAAAACAATTAGTATGGAAAATATATAATGCAGGGCATACAACCCTTTGGTTGAGGTGGCATGGTTTGGTTGTTAGGTTGTATATCTTTTGAATTTGATGCGGAGCAGCTGCGGACATCTACCCTGCTGCTGTCAACAAAATCTTCAAACGAAGAGTAGAGCACTCAAATATTCAGCTCAGAAGGCTAAATGAACATATAAATTCCACTCCATATAGAAGTACAGAAAGATGGGCAAAGATCACAAAGTGATAATATTGTGATAATACCTTCTCAACAGTTATGACACGACCTTCCAACACAGAACGGTCCAGATATTTGATGCAGCAATCTGCCTCCTTGACAGTAGCCATGGTAACAAATCCAAATCCTCGGGATTCCCTTGTCCATGGATCAAGCACTACGCTTGCATCGATCACCTGTCAGCAAGACAGTAGTAGTCAGAACAATTGTTAGCAATTTTTTCAGAAGTGTTTGCAGATGTTTTCTGTAAAGGTCACCTCGCCCTCAGTAGAAAAGTGCTTCTCCAGATCTCGATCTGTTACACGAGCTGATAAACCAGTCACATAGAGGTTGTTACCAGGGTTTTCAATGTCACTTGAATCCACACTCCTATCAATGTTAGATAAAAACCAATTACTCCTCAGAATTACGAGAGCCAGAAATGTCTAGACTCTTAAAGCATAAGACAGGCGGAAACAAATTAATGAGTTAGGATAAAGGCCATACCTTGAACGACTCCTATATCTCGATCGGCTGCTTTGCCTGTAAGGCAATGGAGAATATGAACGAGACTCATACCTTTCATTACAAACCAATCAATAATCGCAACACCAAGCTTGAGCTTTAAAAACATGCTGAAAATGTTCGAGATTTTAAATAATGCGTACCTGGATCCTCTTGAGTATGACATCTGCAAGAAAGATAAATGTATCAATTATCCACTAGGGGGCTCATATATACAAAACACTCAAATGAGACATCGTTTGTGAAAACACAGTTATAACAAATTAAAACGAACAATACATTTTAAGCAAGTTGTGATTGCATAATATATCACTGCAAAGCCAACAAATCATACAAAGATCCTGTATTGAGTTATGTGGGGCCAATAAGATTGTTTTGTTTTCACTTGATTCTCTGAATATTTCTGGTCCTTCAGAATTAGTGTGATACCCCTAATTCCGAAAATTTGTGGTCCTTCAGTATTAGTGTGATGCCCTTAATTTCACCATTTTTTATACATTGAGTACACGGCACATAAAAATGAAAACACAACCCCCACGCCGAAAATGGGTAAGGAACTGCTACATCAGGGGGTTCTTAGTTCAATTTCCTTTATGTCATATAGATTTAATGCATTTGCAAACCCAGAATTGAGATCAATAAATCTCTAAACCCTGATCCCTATGTTTTTCTAATAGCATGTGTGCAGCTCAGGGCCCTCTACACGTTTCAAGCCGTGTACGAAACTTCAACAAGATTCTAACTCTAGGTCGAATGATGTCACTGAGATAATCAGATATTTGTTACCTTTCTTCTTTTTTTAATTTACAAACCTATTTTTATCTCTCGAATGAGCACGCCCTAGCAAACAGATATGCAGAAATCAAACAATTTTTACTTGTAATTGTTATCTCAGTTACAAGATAGCAAAATGCATGGGTAGAACGTTTCGAACTTTCATTCGAAATTTCAGAAAAACCAAAAAAGATTATAAGAAATGGGTATGCAACCTTGTTAAAGCCATGAGAAAATATTAAGAGGCTGTTTGGATACAAAGTATTTTTGGAGTTTTGAAAATACAATGGTTTCTCAAAAATACCATATTATCAAATACGAGGTGTTTGGATACAATCCTTGCTTGGTTTTTAAAACCTACCATGGTATTTTGGAGTTTTAAAAAATCCACTCCGGACCTCTTTTTTCCTAAACCGAGTTCTCTCTTGCTACATCCCTAGTACAAAGTTCTTCTCTATTTTATCTAGCGAATGCATCATGATGTTATTGATTCACAAACAATTGACGTCATTGGCTCTCGGCCAGCGGCTGCAGCATGCGTATGCCAGGGCTACATGCACTGGCCACCGTTGCTCATGGGGTTGAGGCGTTGAGCAATTCACCAAAGGTTGCCGTGGAATGATCACATATGCGGTTGTATTATTGAACCTCTCCATGAGATAAATTGATTGGATCCATTGATCTAAAAGTATTGAACAAGGCTTCTAACTTTCATGGAGAGCGTTCATATGTATATTCTAAAGCATTGACACTAAATACAACTTTTCTTGAGACATAAAAAAATTCGCATACAAGCATATAAGAACATTTGGGGAAAACACTCGGTTCATCTCATGCTAGTTCATACGTTCCTAATGATGACTACTTGGTTTTACAACTATCCTTTTTCCAACAAAATACCATGTTAAATGCCACAAATCCCAAACACTCGGTGGTTTTTGCTAAAGCTGTGAAAATCTATGGCATATGAAAACTGTATTTCAGGAGTGACGCATATTTAACTATAGTTTCTGAATACTGTGGTATAAAAATGCTGTAACATACAAACAGGCCCTAAGGGATCGGAGGGCATACTAAGAGCTATCATCACACTCGAACAAAAAACGAACGAATTCACAGCAGCATCACATCATCCTACCAACGATACATGAGGGAACCGGTAATCGGAGGCAATACCTTTCGTCGCCGCAACGATCCCGCCCTCCGAAGCCTCTCTAGATCTCTCTCGCCTGCCAGCCTGCACTGCCTTCCTTTCTTCCCGTTGGGCTGCGTGTGCCTGTGAATAAATAGCGGTGGCGTGGGGGAAGGTTCTGGAGGACGCGGACGCGAAACTTTCTCAAATCCGGTTGAACCGGTTTAGCGCACGCACCACGCCACCTTCCGCTTCACACATGGCGCCGCTCGCGCCATCAGTTTTTCTCTCTCTTTTTCTCTCTCCATTTCCTGGTTATATTTGTCTTCGTTTTCTCTTTTTTGTGGCCCGTTTTGGGTGGGCTCCCTTGACGTCCAATCCGCTTTCTGATAACTGACGCGAGGCCCAATCACCCTGAGAAAAACTAAGGCCTGTTTGGAATGCGGGAATTTTTCCTGATTCCTGCGGGAATTGAATTGTTTCCTGCAAAATTCCTGTGAAATTCCTCTGTTCCAAACAGGCCCTAAGCTCGGTCGTTTCAAGGGATAGTGCATTTGTGAAGAGAGTTACTTAGATACTAGTCAAGTGTACGTGAGTTGCAATGGAACCTTAAAACTGATCCAAAACTGAGATTTGGTAAAGGGCTAGGAATACCATTCTAATCCCTAATCTTAACATCTGCAGGAAGTTAATCTAAAATAGAGATGTGGGTAAAACTATACTGTAGGTTTAAAGATAAATTACTATCCATCCGGAACTAATATTGATGCTACAGACAAAACTGACTGACTTTTTTTTTGTAAAAGTCAATCATACGTCAATAATGTGAAACAAAGAGGACTAGCATTAGCAGGATCATAAAAAAAGAACTTCGATGTGTTCCCTCTAAATGGTAGCAGAATTCTTGTGCTTCAAATCGCCCATAATCCTGCTGTCTCTATCTGATTGCTTTGGAGAGCTTTCATTGCTGACAGAAAATAATTAAATTGGTATGTCTTCTGAAAGACCACATCTCACTCCAGCCTCTCTGAAACATATCCAAAGAACCTGAGCAGCAAAACATGGTAAAAAAAAGGAGATGATTCCTGCTCTCCTTGCTATTACGTATTTCACTTGTTTTTGTGGTTCAAGCATTTCACATCTAACAGATTAAGCTTCTGTATCTTCTACTTGTTCTAAGGCAACACTGTGTGTGCGTGCATGCCGGGGCGTAGCCACGGGGGAGCTTAGTGAGGCTTAAGCCTCACCTCCCTCATGGCAATTTTTTACATAGTGAAAAAGAGAGATTAACAAACATAAAGAGAATCTAACTCTCCTTGATGGGAAGGTTAACAAAAAGCACAAAATTAAAGAAGACGATGACGAGGAGTAGGAGGAGAAGTGAAAATCATAAAATCAAAGAAGAGCTAATCAATCAATAAAAGAAAGAGAGAAAGTGAAATAATATATGTAAATCATAAAATTAAAGAAGAAGAAGAGGAGGAGGAGTGAAAACATAAAATTAAAGAAGAGATAATCAATCAAAGAAAAAAGAAGAAAGAAAGTGAAATATATATATGAACCTTTTTGAGTTCGGGAATGACAGTGGAGAGCTCGATGAACCTCTGGTTGATCTTCTCCCTCCGTCGCCGCTCCACGATGATGTGGTCCTACACGTGCCTCAAAGGCACCGCTGTCGCCGAGCCCCCCGCCGTGAAAATGATAAGAATATTGGATAGAGTGTGGAAAAAGATGCCGCCTTTTGTTTCTATTGTCTCATAATTCAAATTAGCTTAATTCTGGCATGTTTCATATGATCTAAATTTTCATTATCACTTATAATTTTCTATTAGATCACTAATTTTGATATGTTTTATACATAGGTGACTTATCGCTACTCCGCACTCATGATGTTTTCTATTATCAAGATGCCTACCTTCTATTTTTCTCTATTTTTCATTGTTTGTCTCCATCCAATTTATAATTTTTATATGAATTTGAAATTTTATAAGAGTAAAAGACTAATTTTGTGTTAACTTAGTTTAGATTTATAAATAGTTCAGCCCACCCTCAATTTTATTCCTGGCCTCGCTACTGCGTGCATGTATTTTAAAGCTTTTTATGACTAAGAAAATTGAAAATTAACAAATTAGCTGATGCTACAACGAATGCTATGCTCCGTTATCAAAGAACCTTTCTTTCACAACTTAAGCTGACAAAGGATGCAATTAATTTAGTTGACACACATGCTGCCTGTAACGCCCCCATTTCTGGGGACAGTACGAAACATCGTAACCGTACCAGATGAACAGTTACGACGTTCTTTAGATACGAGTGATCATCACAACAGTACCAGCTTACAACAAAAGATCCAACTTTATTACAATATAGGGTTATCATTGTTTTATACAGCGGGCGCGCAAGCCCAATACCACAATACATTACAAAAGGATCAAACGGCCTGAGCGTAAGCTAAAACCTAAGACCAATCATCCTCAGAATAGATTGGTTCTTCGGGAGCTTCATCTTCCGCAGGCTCTTCTTGATAGCATTGACCTTCTGTTAATTGTGTTTACCATGTAATAGGTACAACCGTACTCGACAAGTTACATGGGTAAACCCTAATTTACTATTTGCAAGGATATTCAATGGATGGGAATATATTGGGTTTATTACATTTAGTGGATGCAGTTTTATTTTGCAAACAAATAAAATTTAAAACATTTGCTCTTAAGATCAGGGAGTTTTGTTAACAGATAAAGTTCATCATTGACCAGATTAAAATTATTACCAACCCTACTTATGCCTCGTTGTTGGAATCACCCAATTAACACAGCTCCATTAACTGGAAGCACGGCGTATTCGAATACTATTTATTTTGCTCTGCATAGTTGCTCAACTTTACCCACACGATCCCTTAACTCCCGCGACAGAGTTAAAAAAGCCATGTCGTTTCACTGCTCAATTCTCTATATAGGCTTACCCAGTAGCCTCACTCAGTCACGGCCAAATATAAAACATAAACTTCACACTGCCGTTTTAAGTGAATGCTACCGTTGTTAGGTACCCGCAGCATACCTAACTCCCCGGCATCCTGTCATCTCATCATGTAGAGTTTCAATCGAATCGAGCAGCTACTAAACCAGTGTTGACAAGTCAACTCCTGTGGTTTGAGCAGTCACTATGTCTGTTACTTGGCACAAGCTTCTTGTCCTTATATTTTTCACCTGAGGTAATCAACCACAGCTTCCCATGTGCTCAACAGCACCCACCACCACCAAATCATACCAACCTCCTATTCCAGGGTAAAACGATGGGTTAAATCCGCCGCACGGATTCCCACCAACCTCTCTACCCGCAGTTCAACCCCTAGGGTAAAGCGGCGGGCTCAGTCCGCCGCACGGATCCCCACAACTTCCTTACCCTAGGTTCAACACATTTTAAATTCTACAGGCCCGCGGCCAAAGTCACTTAGTAGTGTAAAATGCTGCATGAGATGATCTTATATACATTTATACAATATTTAAATTCTTACTAACGGTGTCAAGGTGAATATGGCCATCAATTAAGGCAGGGCATTTTTCAGTAGTAGGATTTATCTAAATAGCATATCATTCTAAACATTTTATTTTAAGCAATTAATATTTCATAAATAACATTAATGGAAATAATGTAATTAAATAATTTAAATTTCCTGCGATCCAAAACGATCAAAAATATGTAACTTGCCTTGCTGATTAGGAATTTCAACTAGGTCGTATATTTGAGTGAATGGCTCGGGCTCCGGGACTGCGACTTCGGCGACTAGCGCAAACACATAAAATAACAGCATAAGTCCAAACTTGAATCTAATCAAGTTAGGGAAAATAATCTAAATAAAAAGGAGTAAATTGCATAAAATCTCAAATAAACACAAGGGGAACACACGCGCCCGCCCGCCCGATGGGCGACATGTTGCTGGCGCCGATGGGCCAGATTTTGCGAGCGCGACCGTCGGATGGAGAGGCGGTATCGATTGAACGGCTGCGGTTTAAACAGATCTGTACGGCTGGATGAGATGGACACAGACGCTCACGATACAACCACGTCGCTCTCGGGAGTCGTCTTCAACCTCTGGACGGCTCCCGGGGCGGCAAAGCAGAGCCCGCCATTTTTGGCGAAGCGGTGACGTCCAGTCACCAGGAGCAGAATGGGTTTCACAGAGAAGAGTTCTTGGACTTAGAAACTCATTTTGATACTTGGGAGGGTGGGAGAAAGGGCGACGATGACTAACGGCGGCCGGGAAGGCAGTGACCCTCGCGGCGGCGCCCGGGACACCTAGAGCTTCTCTGGCCAAATTAGCCGGTTTTTCACCATCTATAGACCGTAGGGAGCATGATGGAGGTGGCGATTTAGCTTGGGAAGGCTCCAGTGAGCTGGCCGCAAGAGCGGCTCTTCGGCCAGCAGAGGTCTCCGTCGCCAGGACTCTAAGCACAAGCTTGAGCTCAGGCGATTGCACCAACATGTTCCAGAGACAATGGAGACCGTGTAAGAGCATTGAATCGAAAAATGATCGGCGGAATCGAGCAATTGCTTTTAGGGCTCACCGAGCTCAGGGGTAACAATTGCCAGCGGCAGGGGCGATGAGCGTTCAATCGGTTGTGGGAAAGGGTTTGTGGGGATGCCAGAAGACTCTAGGTAGCGGGATTGAGCTCTTATAGGCGGCGTGAGGCGGTAGCCACAGCGAGATATTTTTGGCCGCGTTCTTCTCATGCAAGCGGGGAGAGGGGGATGCACTGCAGAGGTGTAGAGGGAGTGAGGGGGAGCTGGCACTATGCCTCTGCTAATCCCCTGCCCGAGGTTTGACTCTCTGTAAGGAGAAGCCGCGAGAAAGAGATGGGTTGTCACAGCGGCGGGAGTAGCACGCGGTCGCCGACGCTCTACGCGAGGGGAGGGAGCAGAGGGACGGGTGACCGACTGGTGGGGCCACGGGTATGGAGATGACGCTGGGTGAGGGAGAAATGGCGCCGAAATTTCTTGCGCGGGGGTGACGACTCATGCACAGTGTCGGCAGAGGCAGCGAGGAGAAGCGCTGCGCGCACAAGAGCGCTAGCTGAGGGAGAAGGCGCATTTGCCAATTTGGGAAAGCGTAATTTCATTGAGACTTGCCAAATTGGGGAAGAAAATCAAGTTCAAGCAAACTTTACAAAAATTTCAAAATTTTGAAATTTTATGGGTGTTTCACTGCCATCAGAAGAGGCTTTAGGATCTTCTTGCGCTTTTGTAGTAAAGAAAACCACGATAAAGTTACAGTTTCGTGAGAAAGAGATTGTTTAACGCACCCCATATTGGGCAGTACAGTGAATATGAGATGTGAAAAAAAAATCTTTGTAATGCACAATGTAAATCGAGCTACTGTAAAGCTTTCTGAGGTTCACTGCATTGCCATGATGTATAAATCAGAAGGCTACTGGAAATGATGGTTTATTCGAAAAGGTCAACATTGGTTGTTATTAGAAATAATTTTGACTTAGAGCCCATCTCCGTGTGTAACTCAAGTTGAAGTTATGTCCAACTTGAAGTCCGAATACATATACTAATAGGAGATTATTAGTCTATATATTGAGGAAGCTTGTAACCAGTTTTGTAAGAAAAACAAAAGAAAAAGGGGGAGCAATAAGAGAATAAAGAAATTCAGAAATCCTCATGTGTTCTCTCAGTTTATTTGCGATGTGTGCGTTTTCACCTGGAATAAAATTAACAAGTGGTATCAGAGCCTAGGCGAGAACCAAGTTGCTGAAAAAAATCGTATCTGCGATTCTGTTTCACGCTCGTCTCGCGCTGCGCTCCTAGCGCACGGCGCTCAGTCCGATGGAAAGTTACGTCATGGCAGCAGCTTGTTTGTGCGGCGCATCCGTCGGTTAAGCAACAAAACACGTTTCTGCAGCAAGGGGAAAAGGTGCGCCACTTCCGAGCACAAACTAGCAACGCAGTGGAAAATTTCAGCGCTCTCGGCAGCGTCACGGTTTTTCTCAGTCTGCACAGTGCCAGCATCATCCAGAGGCGCTCATCCCGAGGACTCCGCACGTGTCACTCTGTCAAGTCTTCGGTCGAAAGCGCACGAAGAGCAATTTGGAGACCTAAAGACAATGACCATAAAGGAGATCATCGGTCGTCTTAAGGCGTATGAGGAATGCATCCGCGATAATAGTAACAACGGCGACAGACAGATCTTGTTGACCCGCATTGAGTGGGAGATCCGATCATCAAAGCTTGAAGGCAAAAACACTTTCAGGGATGGTGACCAAGGTCGTTAGAATCGGAAATTCGACAAGGCAAAAGTGAGGTGTTACATCATAACATGGCCTGATTAGATAGCACAACTAGTTCGAATAAGTTATCATACTGTGTCATATCGGCTCATGTGCCTGCTCTGACCCATGTATTACAGAGAGAGGTAAGGCTGTGCCAGGCAAGCACAGACACACTTAGCTTAACAGATCACCGATAGCTTATTGAGCACGGTCGCAAATATTTTACTATCAGTCACAAATAATTTTACCGTCAGTTATAAATAGTTTTACTGCTAAGTCATTTATCCAAACTTAAAAAAGTACAACAACTCTAATACAAATAATTTTACAACCAATTATAAATAAATTTATTATACTACCACAAAAATTGCTGTGCGTGTCCTACCGGACTAACCGGCCGTGTCGAGGTGCTAGTCTTGACGGCACACCTCTCGTATCAGGCCAGCATGCATGTTTATTGTTTGTACCGCGCCGTATTTGGCCGGACCAGTAAGGGCCTGTTTGGGAGAGCTCCACCAGCTCCAGATCCACGAAAAACAGCTTTACTCCACGAAATTTACCCAAACGCTCCAGCTCCGCGAAATCTGGATCCACCAAAACCCTGGATCTGAGGGCCAGATCCATGGATTTCATGGAGCTCCTCAAGGGGTGCTCCACCGTGGAGTTGGGTGGTAATTACCCACCAATACCACTGGTTACACACTCTATCCCACCAAAAGTGGTCATTCCCACCAAAACCTCAATTTCGTGGATCTGGAGCTGTTGTACAAGCCAAACACTCCATGGTGGGATCTCAGATCCACGGTGGAGCTACTCCATAGTGGAGCTGCTGCTCCAGATCCATGTTGGCAGAGCTCCACCAACTCCAGATTCACCAAAAACAGCTCCACTCCACGAATTTTTACTCAAACGCACCAGCTCCACGAAATTTGGATCCACCAAAATACTGAATCTAGATCCAGATTCATGAAATCCATAGAGCACCTCAAGGGATGCTCCACGAAACCTTGTTTCGTACCTACTCGTGGAGTTGGGTGGTAATTACCCACCTTTTACCACTGGTTACACACACCATCCCATACCACCATAAAACCCATGGGCAAAATAGGCTATTTCCACTAAAAACTCAGTTTCGTGAATCTGGAGCTGCTGTGCAAGCCAAACAGTTTTGTCTAGCTCCATGGTAGGATTCCAGATTCACGGTGGAGCTGTTTTTGGTGAATCTGCTGCTACAGATTTATTTTTTCAATAGTGAAACTTTACCAAACAGGCCTAATAGAGCTCTCCCAAATAGACCATTGTGCCCCGGATGGCCCAGCCGATTTGGCCACGCCTAGAGTAATCCACCGCCGTCTCACCACACCGCACCACTTCGCCGTTCCAAACTTCCAATTACCCCGCACCCCGACCCGAAAATTCCAGGAAACATACAAGCCAAGCTCGCCGGAGATCTCACTCGCGCAACCGCGCGCCCCCCACGCCCGCAGCCATGGCTTCCGGGCAGGACTCGTCCGGCACGACGCTGATGGATCTCATCACCTCAGATCCGTCGGCCGCCCCGGCCGCCGGGGCGGCGTCGCAGCCGTCGTCCTCGGGCGGCGGCTCGCTGGGGAGGCCGGCGGTCAATCCCAAGTCGAAGAGGGGGACCCTGATGCAGATCCAGAACGAGACCATCTCCGCCGCCAAGGCGCTCAACCCCGTCAAGGCCTTCCCCCAGCGCAACAAGAAGAAGAAGGCTCGCCCATCTCTCCACCGTCGCGTCATTTCTACCCTCTCTGTAATCCGATTCCAGTCTCACGTTGTAGTCTCTGCTTATCGTGCAGCCCGTCTCGTACGCGCAGCTGGCCCGGAGCATCCACGAGCTCGCCGCGACGTGCGACCAGGTTCGTTGTGCTGCTTCGGTTGGATCGAATTGCGTGATGTGAGCTTGGATCTGTTGGCTTTAGCTGCTCTCCTGTGCTCTCCTTCTTGCAGAAAAGCTCCCAGAGGCAGCTTGTGAATAGCGTGTTTCCCAAGCTTGCCGTGTACAATTCTGTGGATCCTTCGGTGGCTCCATCTCTTCTCATGGTAAGTGCGCTATCCTCTACTGCCTTCGCTCTTCTTACGGTTTCATATCCATATACACAGCGCATTTACTTTGTAGAAATGGAACTGGGCTCACTCCCAGAAAATTCAGCTATGCTAGTACCACAATGCGTTGTCATTGAAATTTGAGAACACCTTTGGATGTCTAAAACAGATAACTTAGATACTTACATATGTATTGTAACTGAAATCACACACATAACATAGTGCATGGTTACGATAGCCTAATGCGATCTTCTTTACTTCAGCTACCTGTTTTCTTACATCCAGTCTGCTTCTGTATGTACAGCTCCATCAGCAATGTGAGGACAGAAATGTTCTGCGCTATGTATACTATTATCTGGCCCGTATATTGTCAGATAATGGTTCACAGGGTTTAAGTGCTGCTGGTGGCATACCAACACCAAATTGGGATTCTCTTGCGGACATTGATGCTGTTGGAGGAGTGACTCGAGCGGATGTTGTACCCAGAATAGTTGATCAGCTTTCAGCAGAATCCTCCAGCGATGATGTTGAGTGTATGCTTATATACTGTGTTCTCATTGTACATCAAAGCTCTAGTGTGCAAAATATGTTTTCCAATCGAACTGTTTCCCGCTGATTGGAACACCTAAATAATTCATTGGTACTGCTTTCTGTCTGCACCAAAATCAGTTGCCCATTTTCATGTTTAGTTTTCTCAAAACCTAAACATATCACCTCACTTCTATGAAAATTGGTATCCTCTTGGAAATATTTTTGCAGCACTATAATGTGAATTTTATATTCCTGGCAAACATCTTTTCCTGCATAAAAGGGAACCATATGAGCAAGTTTCTGAAATATATTACATTCTTACTTGATTTAGGCATCATGCTGACAGCCGACCATGTTCTTTATTAGCAAATAAACATTTCATAATATCTTCGTGCAAGGCTCAAGAAAAGCAAGACAGTTCTATGTCAACCAAATGTCTTCAGTCTTTTTTATTCTTATTTGTTGTTAAGTCACATCGCATGGTTCTTCATCGTACTTAATTGTGTATTCTGGTTTTTGAAGTTCATGCACGGAGACTTGCTGCTCTGAAGGCCCTTGCCTCCTCTTCCACAAGCAGTTCTGAGATGCTGGAAAAGCTCTATGAGATTGTGTTTGGCATTTTGGAAAAGGTTGGTCATTGACATTATCAGTTATGGCTTATACCTTCACATTTGTCCCTCACGCTTTTACTTTCTAAGTTCCTTGTCAATTCCTGTTTTCTGGCTTGAAAGTTGACAGTGTTCTGTCCATGATATATTTTGAATGCTTTCAGGTGGCAGATACTAAACAGAAACGGAAGAAAGGAATTTTTACCAAGCAAGGTGGTGATAAGGAGGTATTATTTAAATTTAAGAATGTGCATTTTATTTGTGCACTGCTAGGTACTTATTTTTTTGTGTATGCACTTAACCCTTCTCTTAAAGGTGTATTGCCATTTCCATTGTGTATGTTGCTAATAATAGTCATTGAAATTCACTTACTGCTACATTATACTTAACCTGGCAGCTTTTCTACATTATCCAGCAAAGATGATGGCGCAACTTCCAGTTTTTTTGAGCTGAAAATTAAAGTTCTTCTTTATATGAATACAATCCCTCCTTGTGACACTTTTCTAATTTGTATTAATTTCACAGTCTATTATACGGAGTAACTTGCAATATGCTTCTCTAAGTGCCTTGAGAAGACTTCCACTTGATCCTGGTAATCCAGCATTTCTGCACCGAGCTGTCCAAGGGTGAGCATGACCTTATTGTCTCTGGAAAGCTAAATGTTGGTTTATTTTCCACCTTATATTTTGCACCTATGTTTAATTTACCAATTCCCAACTGGGTTTTTGTTACACTTGAAAACAAACATATTTGGCAATTTGTAGCATTGTTTGGTAGTGTCTTTCTTTATCTTTCATAATATTTATTTGTGAGAAACAAAGATTAATGCATGTCCTGTAGTTACTGATTTAGATTAATTTCTTATGTTTTATTCTTCTTATCATATGTGTTATAATGAACACTTATTGTTCCCTTTCTGTTCTATGAAAACTTGACTTTGCTTCTGCAACAAATTTATTAAAGTGATAGTCGGATCGGATTACCGGCGGTTACCGGCCGGTAACCGGATTTCCCGGCGGTGAGCGGGATAAAAAAAACCGCCCGGGTTTTTTCGAAGTGCATTTATATTTGTGAGTCTTTTGTGATTGCATAATGCATCTTCTAGGTTGGTTTAAACCCTTTTTGTATTAGATTACCTATTGTATGAGCTAAATATGCTTCGAAACATCCGAAATTCAACTTTTTCTTGTGTTTCCCGGTTTTTTAGCGGGTTTTCCGGTTTTTTGGGGCGGTAACCGGCCGGTTTTTCCGGTTACCGGTTTCAAATTCGAAATTTAAAATTCAAAATTTGACCGGGTTTTCCCCGGTTTTTCCGGTTACCGGCCGGGAACCGGTACCGGCCTCCAACCGGGATTTAGGCCGGTACCGGTTTTTGGAACCTTGAGTCTTATACATAAGTAGGAACTAGGAATGTACTATTACATTATTATCATTTTGTTCTAATCAAGCTTGATACAACTGCAGGGTTGATTTTTCTGACCCAGTTGCAGTGAGGCATGCATTGTCAATAATCTCCGAAATTGCTGTGAGAGATCCATACTCTGTTGCAATGGCATTGGGTCAGTTTCCTCACATACTGCTATTGATTGTTCAGAATTTTCATTTTCATTTTGTCAAGTAGATAAGCATGGGTTATTATGATTTAGAACATCACTGATCTTTTATGCACTGGAAAATGGGCAATACTAGAAATGTCAATTAATGTAGTAGATAATTAATTTTGGTATGTTTTGTCAATTTTTAACAAATCTTTTACCATGTTATTTCTGTAGTTTGTTAGTCTCATGTATGGTTTAATGTTATGCAGGCAAAAACGCACAACCCGGTGGTATGTTTCCTTCTCCATTTTTGTGTTCACGTCTTTTTAATCATTTGAGCATACATACTTTTGAAGGGCTTTCAGCTTACCTAATAATTGATAAACTTCCTTCTGCGGCTGACATCTGGCCATCTGGGTAAAGCATTACTGTTCTAATTCAATTGATTTAGTTGCAAGTGTTAAGGGTATTTAGGTCATTTCTTATTATCTAAGGTTTGGGTTCTTGTGTGTGTCTCATGTACTATATAAGCCCTATGGGCTATTGCAATAAACTCAAGCTTCGTTCATATTAACATGGTATCAGAGTCTACGTTTTGAATCTAGCCTCCGTTGCGGCCGCCGCCGGTCACCGCCAGCCACTGCCGCCGCCACCGCCCCCAGGATGAGTGTGCTCCATTCCCGGGGGCGGCCACTTGCTCGACTCCACCGCGTGCCGCCGTTGCCTGCTTGCACTGGGCCGCACCTCCCGGTCGTCCGCGCTCGCGCGTCTACGCCGGGATGCCACGCCTCCAGCCCGCGCTCGCGTCGACACCCAGCCGTCCCCACTCCGAATTCGGCCTTCTCCGGCCGTCTCCATTTGCATTGCCCAGGCTCCCTCTGCTGTGGCCGCCGCCTCCTCAATCGGTTGGATTTCGACGCCTCCATGCGTCGGCCACCCCGACGTCGCCTAGGCCGCCTGCGCCCGCATCCAGCCACCCGACGCCGCCTCCCAGCCACCTGTGGCCGGATCTGGCCGCCTTCAACGCCGCCAAGTCTGGATTCGGCCTCCTCCGGGCCGGATCCAGTCGTCTTCGCCGCCGCCGAGCTTGGATCTGGCCATCGCAGCCTGGATCCGGGCTCCTCTACCTCGGCTCCCGCCAGATCTGGGCTCCCCTTCGGCCGCGCTTGCCACCGCCGGATTCGTACTCCCCACTGCCGCGCGACGCGTCGATGCAGAGGATGCCGCCGCTTCTCCTCCCCTCCGGCCGCCACGGACGCTTGCCTCGGATCCGGCGACTACTGCCACGGATCCTGCTCCCTCCTGATCGCCCGAGGCGTGCCATGACGCCTTCAGGCCGCCTCTCACCTGGATCCGGGTGCAGCGCCTCCGGCTGAAGCCGCCGTGCCCCTGCGCACACGCGGCCGCTTCCGGGCAACAATTGAGTCAGGAGAGGGAGTGAGTTGAGGGGGTGAAGAGAGAGGGGAGAGGAGGGGAATTTGAAGGAATAGTACTTTTGCTACTGCTAGTATTTGTTCATGAGTCTTTTTCGTTTTGCGTCTTCCGTTGCGTCGATCTAAATCTGTTGCCATCTCTCTATCAGTTCGTCAAAGCCATGTGAGTCCGCAAATTCTTTGTCAGTCAGTCGATAGCTGTGCTAACCAGTAACCACAGTTCATCCTCTTGGATGAGTGTGGTCTTCTCCTTTTGCAAGCCGCAGCCGCTGCTCTTCTCCTTGAGCCGTTGTAGATCGTAGAAGTTTTTATGATACTGCCGCTTCTCTTTGAGCCGCCGCCCCGTGCTTTTAAGGCAGCTGCGCTTCTTCTACACCATGCCTCCGTTGCACTTCTTATGCACTGCGCCGCCGCCGTCCCGGGCTTCGATCTGTGCCGCGATGCGTCTATATCCCTCTTTGACTTGATTTGACAGCTCTCTACTTGTGTCACCTTCCACATTCTCTTCGTCGTGTTACCGCGGTCGACTTTGCTCTCGCTTACCACTACTTTCCTAGCCCTTGCATTTTGTGCTTTGTGGGTTATTGCAAGATTCCGGATGGTTGGTACTCGATACAATTTTCCAAGAGCTGCATGCTACAACGACATCTTCAAAACATAGATTTTGGATTTTCCTTATTTTAGTGTCAGCCCTTTTCAAATGCAATGCTATTGTATATATCTTGCATTTAAGGGAGGGTATTTAGGTCATTTTCTATTGTCTAGGGTTGGGGTTCTTGTGTGTGTTTCATGTACTATATAAGCCCCATAGACTATTGCAATACACTCAAGCTTCTTTCATATTAACAGTAAGAACCATTGTTTCGAAGATATTTCCTTCTTTATACAAAATACAAATAGTGAGATGAATTGTATTTTTGTGGAGAACTGAATATATGTTAACCCCCCTTCATAATTATCCTGGTTTACCTTATATTGGCCCTGTTCTTTAGGGCTTCTAAAAGCGGCTTTTGGCTTTTACTACAGTACCTAACTTTCAAACGGAATATTTTCTTAAGACGGGGTCTACAAGTTAATTGTAATACGCGTTAAAAGCTCAACATCTGTATCAACCAAAATTCAAAAATTTCAGCCAAAAGCGGAAAAGCCATAAGCCGCAGCCAAAAAGAATAGGCCCATTTACTCATTGGCGCACCCACATGAAATGTAAGTAATAACTTGTGGAAAAATCTTACCTTCCTGACAATTGCTGATATATTACATGCTCTAAATAACAACAGGAAATATCATACATCTAACATATTTGATTCAGTGATATTTGAGGGCTCGGGTGACTTAATAGCTGCACTATTGTTTATGCTGATTTCTGACTATGATACATGACTTCTTAGGAAGCACTCATTCACCATTGCTGTGGTAAATGCATATGAGTAGTTTTGGACAGCATTTGGTTGATTTGACTGATCATAGTGTTGATTGTTTTCCGTTCCACCCAAAGGGCATTACCTGCTCCTGTCTATAAACAACTGCTTCCAATTTTGTCAACTTCAATAATGCATGAATTTTTCTTCTTTCCACTTTGATGTACTCATTTGTCTACGGTATCATTGTGTCAAATTGAAACAGGAGCTCTTCAGGACATCCTTCATTTGCATGATGTTCTTGCCAGGGTTTACCTTGCAAAATTGTGCCATTCAATATCTAGGGCACGTGTATTGGATGGTAAGTGCAATTTGTTTTTGTGCCTGCCCTGAATCATGGCCGCTTTGTATTTCCAGAGTGCATGCATCTTATTGTGGTTCTGAACGAATATGATCTATGCAGAGAGGCCTGACATAAAGTCTCAGTACAGTTCTCTCCTTTATCAACTTCTTCTGGATCCCAGTGACAGGGTCTGTTTTGAGGCCATACTATGTGTGTTGGGAAAAGTTGACAACACAGAAAGGTAACGATGATGTTTCATCAAATTAGCTTTTTACATGTCATCTTTATTGACCTCAGACCTTAGTAGGAATTGTAAAGATGTGTTGTTTCATGTCCTTGCTCATGCCTTGTAGCACGGAGGACAGAGCTGGTGGATGGATTCGGTTATCTAGAGAAATTCTCAAGTTGCCTGAGGCCCCTTCTGTAGCATCAAAGGCTGGTCTGTCAAAATCTAGTGAAAAGTCTTCTAAAGCAAGGCGTCCTCAGCCTCTCATTAAACTTGTAATGAGAAGGTTTGTCGTATCTTCTTGTGTATATTTAAGTGGTTAATCTCTCCATTTTCCTGTATGCAGTCTCTGGTTCATGGATGCTTACTGTTTGTTTCTTATTCTGTCAGATTGGAGAGCTCTTTCCGTAGCTTCTCTCGTCCTGTTCTTCATGCTGCTGCAAGAGTAGTTCAGGAAATGGGCAAAAGTAGAGCAGCTGCTTATGCTTTAGGTGTTTATGATGAGGGAGCCAATCTTCAAGCTTATTCAGATAATGTTGAATCTCTTGATTCTGATCTTAATGAGAACTCACAACCTGAAGGTATTATGATGCTATTATAGACTTCAATTATACATCGACACCTTCAAAATCATATGCACTAAAATCGTAAAAACTGTTCCATAAATTGATTTCCGATTGTGTTGGCTGGATAACTAGGAAGTTAGCAAATATAGGTAAATGCATCTCTTTTAGAAAGACCAAACTAATACGGCAACTCTTTTGGAAATTGTAAGCATGAATTTGGATGTATTCTGGCATGCCTATATTCACTAGTGGGCTTTTTTTGTTTTTAACCAAACTATGGGTCTTTTGCTTTTTATTAATTTCACTTTTGTAATATAATCATATAACTCTCCATGTTCATGCTGTAGCTACCCGGAAGGCTAATCCACTATCCAACGGACATGGTGGAATGGACACAATAGCAGGTTTATTAGCATCACTAATGGAAGTAGTGCGGACAACTGTAGCATGCGAGTGTGTATATGTTCGAGCGATGGTCATCAAAGCTTTGATATGGATGCAAAATCCACATGAATCTTTTGAAGAACTAAAATCCATCATTGCATGTGAGCTGTCTGATCCATCCTGGCCTTCTTCTCTCCTGAATGATGTCCTCCTGACCTTACATGCTAGGTTCAAGGTATTTTATCCTTTTCAGTGTTTATAATATATATTTTCTTATTTTGAACTTTTTGTTATCAAGTTGCTCTTTCCCTCCATTTTGATGGCTTTTTATCAACTGTGCGCCTCAAATCAGGGCATTTGAGATTGGAAGCAGATTTAACCAATCTGTACTCTTTAGTGGCTTAAGAGTTCCCATATGTTCAATGATTAAATGATGGTACCTTTTTATCTTGGCTTAAAAGCAACATTGATTTTTAAAAATAATAAATGATGGTACCTTTTTATCTTGGCCTTTTGATTGCAGGATTGTATTTCTTGCAATTAAATTTTGTTTGAAGGGATGTGCTTCCATGCCTTTCTCAAAGTGATTTGCACAACTTTTAAAACAGAACTGAATGGTGGATAGTGATTACTTACCCTTTCGTGTGCTTTGAGATCAGTACCATTCTTGTTAAAGTGAAAAGCATGGAATCCTGAAATACTCCAACCACCCCATGAATTGGTTATTCCTAAACGAGTCGAAACCAAGTTTCTCAGCTTGAATCTACTCACAACTTTAATGTAGAACTGAAGAAGCACAATTTCCTTTAATGACGAGGAATCCAACCGAAGAGAAGCGAGCATCATAATAGCTTGATAAAAAGATATTTAGTCTAAGAGGACCTTAGCAGCTGCTTCGCCCCTATATACTTTCCTAAAACGCTCGCTGTTCCTTGAAAGGAAAGAGGAATCTGTGTACTCAGCAGCATTCCCCGGAATCCTTCGAAAGATTCAATGGAGGAAGAGCATAATAGTATAGGATAGCAAAAGATAACAAAACAAAATAATTATTTTGATAAATAATCATAGTGGAATCAATGGCGCAGAGTCAAAAGAGGATTCTGACTTAAGGCTATTGATGAACTAATTCAACGAATCCACTCGTAACAAATTCATTATAGGATTTATTTTTAATGAATTAGGAAGTATTAAGTCAAAATACGATAAGACCCCCGCTTTCGCGTTTGCTTCCCTAAGGTTTAATACAGTCATGTTGGATCTGCTACTAAGTGGCGAGGGTAGAAAAAAGGTTTGAAATTCCAGGTTCCCGCGGTATTAAACAAAGGACATAGTGGATTAGGTAACACCTCTTTTGAGAGGAAAGATCTATGAAAGCTGAAAGCCCATTCTCATTCTATTCTCAATTTCATCTACTTTCTTGGCTCAATCTGAGGTTCTTTTCTCACGTAATTTTGCCCGCCCGTTCTACTTCCGTGCCGGAGGAAATGGGATTCGAACCCATGTTTTCCCCGGTCTAAGGTTGTTTATGCATTTTGCAGCTATTATTTTGATTAGTATTGATCAGTTCTCATTCACTGGATTTCATGAGTGATTTATTATTCTGGTTTGTTCTTACATGATAGGCAACCCCTGATATGGCTGTGACTCTGCTTGAGATCGCTAGAATTTTTGCCACTAAAGTTCCTGGAAAGATTGATGCTGATGTTCTACAATTGTTATGGAAGGTAGGCCTTTTATCATAAAGTACTTTCAACATATTGAACCACTGACGTTTACTTGACAAAAGGGACCCAACCTTTTGTAATCAGTTTGCAAAGCTACCACTACTTTATATGTATATATATGTGCGTGTGTGTGTGTGTATTCATATAACCTTGGCCTTTTTACACTTTAGATATGATATCTTTGTTGGTGTTTCCAATGCATGGCACTTTTTTATATAACGACGGTTTTAACTTAACCAAAAAATAACAATACTTGTCTTTCCAGACATGCCTTGTAGGAGCAGGACCAGATGGAAAACATACAGCCTTGGAAGCTGTGACAATAGTCCTTGATCTGCCACCACCTCAGCCTGGTTCAACATCTGGATTCACATCCGTTGATATGGTATCTGCCTCCGATCCAAAATCTGCAATGGCACTGCAAAGATTAGTTCAAGCTGCTGTAAGAACAAGACTTCCACTTGGTTAATTTGTTCATTGATCATGGAGCACAATAGACTTATATTTTGGCCCTTCAATTGATCAACAGGTTTGGTTTCTAGGAGAAAATGCAAATTATGCTGCATCTGAGTATGCCTGGGAGTCTGCAACGCCGCCCGGTACTGCACTAATGATGCTAGATGCTGATAAAATGGTTGCTGCAGCTAGCTCCCGTAATCCCACGCTTGCAAGCGCTCTGACACGGCTCCAAAGGTGTGCATTTAGTGGCAGCTGGGAGGTATGCACCTCTGAAGAGGACATTTTTGTTTCTTTTAACTTGACAACTTGGGCTGAGATGGTATTGCATCTTCTTATGTTAGTGCCTTTCCAATTTTCTTATATCTTACCGTTTACCTCTGTAGATCCGTATTGCTGCTGTCCATGCCCTAACCACTATTGCAATAAGGTCTGGTGAACCTTATAGACTGCAGATATATGAGTTTCTTCATGCTTTGTCTCTGGGGGGTGTGCAGTCAAACTTTTCAGAATTGCAGCTTAGTAATGGGGAAAACCAAGGTGCTAGTGGTACTGGTCTTGGATCTTTGATAAGCCCAATGCTCAAGGTCCTGGATGAAATGTATCGAGCTCAAGATGATCTTGCTAGGTATGTTGTCCACAAATTCCTCTTGGCTGCTGGGGAATTGTCCTCGAGGTGACTGCTTTGTGCGATTTTTTGCAGGGATATTCGTCAGCATGATAATAGCAAACAAGAATGGAGTGATGAGGAACTTAAGAAACTTTATGAAACTCACGAGAGGCTTCTTGATTTCATTTCTTTATTCTGTTTTGTTCCAAGGGCCAAATACTTGCCTTTAGGTCCTACCAGGTATGTACTATTATAATCATTGGGGTTCTAATCTCCTAGAGCAGTCAAATTGTTGCTGACTTGAAAGGTTACTTCATTGCGTAAATTGCCTATGAAGTAATAACTGCTCAGTTCACCAGTCACCACTCACCACTACTTGCTATCTTCAGTGACGTCCGGACTCTGGAGCCATGAACCACACAATAGACCAGGGTATTAGCCTGTGTGATCTGTATCATTTGGTCCACATTACACAATTAAGTGTGGTGTTGTGCCACTACCCACTGGCTATGGTCCATGTTGGAGTGAATGGGCTCCACTGCTATACCTTAGGGACCTTTTTTCCATTGAGGTTAAGTACCGGCTTCAGTAGTTCTCCTTTACTTGTAAACATTCAACCAACCTTGGGACTTCCATAGCATTGGTGTCATTCGGGAGATATTGGGACTTTGGGAGGCAGCGACGGACGCAGAAACTAATACCTGTGGGGTCAATACTTTAAACTTCTAGAGATTAATATGTAAAAACACAAAAAGCAAAGGGCTTTTTCAAAAAGCTAGCTTCCATCTAAATCTGCCAATGGAGGTCTCACATATTATGATGTTTTCTTAGTGATCATATCCTCTCTAGCAAAGGGCTGGATGGTAGCTAGCTGTCAACTTTCATTTGAAGCTTTCTGATTCACGCATTTGTGTTTACCTACGCTGGTTTGCAATCGAAAATGTGTTCTAAATCCTATCTTGTCAATTTCTTTCACCTTGGAAGATGTAAGATATTTGAACTGTTTTTGAATACCTGTTTGAATAAGCTGTAATAGTTCCATATAATTGATTAGGGTGTAGGGTGATTGGCTATGGACTTATTGCTCGTGTATTTAGTGCATCACATCTGCTTGAATATCATATTTTAAAGCACTCCATAACAAGAGCAACTTTTATAGTATCCCATAAGTTATAGCTGTTTCTCATTAAAAAAAGGCAGTTGAGTGTAAACGGATGCCTGTATTGTATAATTATCCTGTCCCTTGACATCGTGTAATGCACGTATGTACAGTTCCAAGCTCATTGAGATCTACCGCAACCGCCATAACATCAGTGCATCTGGTGGTCTGAGTGATCCTGCTGTTGCTACCGGAATATCTGACCTCATGTATGAGTCCAAAGATGTACATAAAGAGACCACTACTATGCAGACCGGAATTGACCCTGATCTGGCAATGGCCTGGGCAGCAGGTTTGGAAGATGATGTTTGGGCAAACAATGCACCAGCTGTGGACAAAGTAAAGTTCTTCACTGTATTCCCTACAAGTTTCTGCTTCATATATGTTCGACTAAGAGAGCTTAGATAACTTAGTTGCTTAATCATTTCCTCATTGCATGTGCTGAATTTGAGAATGATGCGTTTTTGCCATTGGGGTTCTGTGATCCTATGATAGGTAAAGGACTTCCTTGCGGGTGCTGGAACTGATGCTCCTGATGTGGATGATGAGGAATACATGAACTCTAGGCCGTCAGTCGGTTATGATGATATGTGGGCCAAGACAATTCTCGAAACGTATGATGCAGTAAGTGTTACAAAACTTGCTTAAGCTAATTGACTTCAGAATTCAGACACTCCTTAAAATTTTACATAAACAGTCTAATTTGTTTTTATTTGTTGCAGGAAGATGATGGGAACTCTGGTGGGTCCTCTCCTGAGTCAACTGGTTCTGTTGAAACTTCCATATCGTCTCATTTTGGTGGCATGAATTATCCATCATTGTTTAGCTCAAAACCATCAGGCTATGGGGCCTCACAACAAACGGTATGTTGTTGTTGCTGTTGCTGTTGTTGTTATTATTATTTGGGGGGCTACATTATTACTACATTTAAGTGTTTTCCCCATAAAAATGGGCACTTTGAACTTAAACTGTTAAAAATTAATTTCTCAAATCCTGTGAAATCAAATGTATGCATGCCGATATTGGCATTGCATAGGATAAAAATCCCATGCACCAGATGGCAGGGTTATCATCCAGCCGGTCGGAGGACGCCGGGGACGGTCGCCTAGTGCGTGAAGACTTAGACGATGCCAGGTGACGTCTAGGCGTCCATGGCGTCGCCAGGACGTCGAGGTGGCCGACTGGGGCGGGGGGGGGGGGGGGGGGGGGGGGAGTGGGCTTCAAAAGGCTGAAGCGGTGAAAGTGCGAAACGGAAAGGCAAATAGCCGAAGTCCCGAAGTAGTCGTCTCGCCGCCGCCGCTGGTAGGATTTCTTCGAAAGATCTCCCGTCGCCGGCGCCGTCCTGCCGAGCTGCTACTTGCTCCCGCCGATCTGCTGCTTCCACTCGCCGATCTGCAATCTCTTCTCACCGCCGCCGCCAAGCTGCTGCGTCGCCTCCTCCCGCCGCCTTCCCCGAGCTGCTGCGGTGGGAGGAGGCACCGGGCGCGGGGAGGCGGTGGGGGGAGGAGGCGGTGGGGAGGGGAAGCGCGGCAGCGTCGAGGGGGGGGGGGAGCGGGGGCGGGCAGGCTGGCGGCGGCAAAGGTTAGGTGTTATATCGTTGGGTTTTTTGCGGTTAATTCCTCGTACGTTTTGAAAATTACGAACAGACCCCTTCCTTAATAGATTTCTTCTAATTTAGACCTCTTGAGATATTGTTATTTAGATAATTTATGTTATTATGTTGCATGGTTATTTAATTTTCAGTCATATAAGGTATTATTTGTCGTCTAACTATTATCGTCTAACTGTCGCCATGGCGGACGCCTAGTCGACTAGGCGTCCAGGCGCGCCGGCTTTGCCGCGACTTGCCGGAGCGCCGTGACAACCTTGCCAGAGGGACACATGAAACCATGTGGTTTCTGACTATTTTCCGGTCTTCTGTTTTCTTTTTCTTATGTTTATTGTCTTCCCTTCATCATGTATAATCATCTTCTCATACATCCTAATCTGTTTCGATACTACTGGGCATCCCACCACTGACTGGGAGAACTGGAACCCTTGGCCTACCCAGCCAGCATGACTTTTGTGGTTTTCTAGAGTCACAGCGATCTGAAGTATGCGTTACTGCTCTCCCAAGGATATTGGATGAGCTGAGGATCCATACCCAGCAAGTTATGGTTACAGATACAAATGCCTGGGTTTGTCCATGGAACAAACCCACATCATTATATGGCCAGCTTCAACTGATACTGGACCAGACAAGTTAAAAAAACCTGTATATTTAATTATAATTGAATCTTAATATGAATATTAAAGTTAATACTTATTACTATCAGGAAAGCTGGTCATCAAATAGCAGATATAGCAATGTTGATGTACAATCTTTGGTTGCTGCTCTCTAAACTTGATTTCATAATGGCATCATTTGTTTAACAAACACAGTTCGTGATATCCATTTGCCTTTTGTTTCAGATACGTGAAGAACCACCATCATATTCAACATCAGTTCTACAGAGGCATGAGTCGTTCGAAAACCCTCTCGCGGGGCGTGGAGGTCGAAGTTTTGGATCCCACGAGGATGAAGACAAGAGTTCCAGGAACCCTCAATTTGGGAAAGCATTGTATGACTTCACAGCAGGTGGCGATGATGAGGTATGGAGGCTACCTATCATCTTTTGTTTGGCTGCATCTTAACTTCCCAAAGTTCAATGCTTCCTTCTTCAGTGCTTGATGGGATATTGGTTGTTCTGGACACATATTTTATTTCTAGACTGAAAATTATTTATTTCACTAATGCAAAAAGTGTTGATTTTCTCAGTTGACACTGTTGTTCACTATCTTAATTGGTTGAAAGAACTATTGTTAACATATACTTTATCAAGCCAGTTCAATAGCAAAAAGGGAAAGTTGCTCTGGTAGCACTACTTTTAAGCTCCTTTGCAAACATACCACTCACGTTTGCCATTTTGCTAAAATATCACTATGCAACGTTTTGGACCATTTTGTCCCACCTTCCTCCCCTAAGGCAGGCCATTCCCACCTTCTTCCTATCCCCAAGTCCGGTGACCTCACTGGCAGACCAGTGCCTCCTCTCTTCCGTTCAAATCACACGGAGCTCGTGATCGTGCTGCTCAAGCTCGGGACACGCACTCCAAATCCCAGACACTATTCCCCATCTCCCCTTTTACTCCATCCTCCCCCCCCCCTCTCTCTCTCTCTCTCATGTCGTCTTCTGCTTCCCAATCTGCATTCCCCTTCCGTCTTTAGTCCTGTGCCGCCGGCTACAACTCTGGCGAGGTCGCCGGTGCTTCTAGCGTCGCCGTCGAGCCTCCTGCCGTCCTGTAGCTGCCGTCTCGCTGTCGAAGTACCCCCTCCATGCCGCCTTGAACGAGATGCGGGCTGCCGCACCATTATGGCCGTCACCGCTGTACTTGCAGCGGCGTCGTTGGCAAGGGCGCTGCGGCCTCGATGCCTCCTTGACGTTGCCCGGTGAACGCGCCCTCCCTCTCTTCTACTTCTGCGAGATGAGCTGGGACTTCCATTGCTGGTGGTGGGGGATGTATTTGCAGCAGCGTCATTGGCAAGGGCGCTACGGCCTTGGCGCCTCCTCGACGTTGCCCAGTGAACACCCTCCCTTTCTTATACTTCTACATCTACGAGATGAGCTGGGACTTCCATTGCTAGTGGTGGGGGAGAACACGAGGGAAATGAAGAGGTAGGGGCAAAAATGTCCATAGTGCTATAGAAGCAAGCTATGTTTGTTTTTCAGTGCTATTTGAGAAAGGCCATCGTCAATAGTGGAACGAGAGCAAAGTCCATATGAGAGCAAGGTCCATTTTCTATAGTGCTACGAGAGCAATTTTCCCTAGCAAAAAAAAAACCTACACGGAAGTGAATGTCAAAATAATCAAGCTAACTCCTTTTCCTTGGCCCAGAATGCAAACAAAAGACACTTATTCATGTAAATTGTTTTCAGCTGAGTTTAACCGCTGGAGAAGAGGTGGAGATTGAATATGAGGTTGATGGTTGGTACTATGTAAGTACTCATCTCACCATTTTTTTTACTTGTTCTTTGGTCATGAATGAATACATTTTAAAATCGGTAATTGTTGCTATTTGCTATTTGCTCAGGTGAAGAAAAAGAGACCTGGAAGGGATGGAAAGATAGCAGGTCTTGTCCCTGTTCTGTATGTGAGCTCATGATTGCTGATCTTGTGACATATTACTATGGAAAGGTGGTTGGAGTACATCGACTTGAGAATGGCACGCGGGGAAGTATTTAATGCGGCCTTCACTGCCTTTCTGAGCACCTAACATTTTACAGGCACACAGCCTTGTGGAAGGCCATGTTCAATCGTCTTGCCGTTTGTATCATGCGGCAATATTGTCGCTGGTCGTGATTTACGTGCAGATTTGTTTGCTTTACACACACCACGAGTCCATTCAATTCGTAGTTTATGTGTATATGGATATTTTGTCTGTGCCATTCTGCTCCGTCGGTTATGCTTGAAAGGAGTCATCTTACCCCGCCAGTTCTCCATCGGTTGTGCAATATAATCGGGAACCAGTAGTTGTGAAGAGGTAGTAAACTGCAGGCTGCATTTTTCTCCCCACAATTCGTTTGGTCGTGTATGGTGTGTTCTAATAGTAAGTAGCCTTGTTAATTTGTGTAAGTTTTGCTTTCTGGTGGATTATGGATACATGAACATATACCATAGTGAAACGACATGCACCGATTACTTTCATGTCGGATGTGCTCTGCGTTCTTTTTCAGATGATCTGCGCGCAGATCATTAACCGTTATAATAATTTTGTTTAGCATGTTGTGAAGTTTGCAGCTAGCCAGCAACATATAAATGCAGCAATACTTGATACGGCGTCTAATACTACTATGGCCGAGTTCTTTTCTACTTATAGCACATGCTACAGTAATTAGTTTTCAAATGGTGTATTTTTTAAGGCGAGGTCAATAGGAAGATTGTAGTAAAAAGTATAATAAGTTTGGCTGTAGCAGCTAAAATTGTATGTGACTATTTTTCTCTGTATATTGTTTCTCACGAATAGTTAGAATTTAAAATTTTAAATTATAAGTCATAAGTTATAGTTTTAAAAAACCTACCTAATATCTATGGAGACCAAGAGGGAGGAAGAAAAACTGAAAAAGGAGGAAGCTGGAGTAGTACACGCATATGTGCGTGACTTTGGTCGTGGTAGTGCTAAGCGTGGACGCGTAAGCCAGCGGCCAGATGCAATGCAAGGCCTGGTCCAGCGCGTGCGTGAGGTGTGCGAGCCAGGCATGAGAATAGGCTGCTGTTGTGCAGGGGAAACAGATGGCATGCACCAGCAGAAAATCAGGGAGGAAGTTAAGCGCATGGGAAGCAAGGAAAGAAATCAGACCATGGTATTAGATGCAAGGAGACGAGTTTTTAAGAGTTAAGAATATGAATAAACCAGAAAAGGTCCAGTTGGATGCCATGGCGATTCTTGTGCTTTGTCCTTAAGAGGGAATTCGTCTTGTTACGCAGGCTTTGGTCTTTGTATCGACTTCTGCGTGCTGATCGTCATCGATCTCCTCGGCTGTTCTTGTATTCCCAGTACAAGAGTAGTAGAGTTCTATCTAGGGTTTTCATTGAGCATATGTAATGACCTGAATTTTTCAAAAATTTGAAGTTTAATTGAATTTTTAAATTCTATTGCAAATTTGAGTTTTTGAACATAATATACACTAATCTTCAGGCAAATTTTCACCAATCTTGATGCCATTTCCCTCCATCCAGCTGTCCTCGCGCGTCTACTGTGCATCCGCCGAAAATATCCACCGCCGCCTCCACCTCCACCTCCCGTCCGCTCTCGTGTCTTCCTCTCCCCTGCCACCTTGCCAGTCGCCACCTCACCCTTCGGGAGCCCTCCCCGCCAGCTAAGGCCCCAGCTGCCCCTTCCCGAACCGTCTTCCCCATGAGTCACAGCCGCCGCCATGGCCTCTCCTTGCGCCAAGCCACCTCCAAGCTCATAGGAAAGCCAATGACCCCTCCGACCTCCTCGTGACACACCAGTGAAGCTCCCCACTCGCCTAATTAGCCCCTTGCGCCCTACATTGACGGTGATTGCCGAAACTCCCAATCCCGAGCCCTAATCCAATGTACCACCTCCGGCCAATTTCTTTTCAATTCCTCTTGTTGGTAGAAGCCCTAAGCCCCTAGGAACCTCCCCGCGCTGCCGCCTTAGCCTCCGGAGCACCGCTCTTCTCCGGCGCCGTGAGCCACTTCACCGCCGCCCACCCCCGCCGTGGCTAGCTCGGCACGAGCTTCCCCAGCCTCGGCCGACCTTTCCCCGAGTTCCCCCACCGCACAAGGATGCTCTAGCACCCACCCAATTGCCTAGAACCTCCCCCGTTAGCACACAAGCTCAAAAATGGCCGTGGGAGAAAAGTCCTCGCCGCCGGCGAATGCCACCTCCGCCGGCCCTCCAACCGCCAAAAATGGACTCTTCTCACTGCCACGAACCCAACCATACCCTTGGTTTGTGTCGCAAGTCACCGGAGCGCCGCCGCCAGCCGCCGCCACCCTCCCCTGTTCCCTGCGCGCGCGCGCTCGCCTGAGGAGGAAGAAGAACAGTGCCTTTCGGCACTGTTCCTCCGACCCGGCCTGCCCGAGCTGGCTGAGCCAAGCCGCCTCCGCCCGCACCAGGCGCGCCCGACCGGGCCAGGCCGAGTTGGCTGCGCCGAACCGCCTCGCCCGAGCCCAAGCAACAGTGACACTGAGCCCGATGAATAGTACGACCGAGCCCAAGGAATAGTACTTGACCCAAACCCAAAAATACATGTTTATACTCCCCGAATCCGTTTCGAGCCCGCCAACCCATTTCTTAGCTCCAAATATTCATACCAAGCCTCCAAAAATCCACAAGCCCCAAAAATACCAAAATACACCATTTTGACCAGCTCAATATTCTGACTTCAAAAATAATCTCCAATTCTCCAAAATTAAATCTTATAAATTTAAGTTTCTCTTGGCCCATATAATTAAGCTTACTAAATCTCAATTCCCCGTAAATTTAAATTCTTCCATTTTACCAAATTAAATCTCGACGAAGCCCACATCATCTAGTTCAAAGATAGACTATTTATTTCTAAGAGTCTATCCCCTGCTCCCAAGATTTATCCGACCCAAGCAAAACCCTAATTCGGTCCGAACTTCTATCGTTCACCGAAACCCTAGTAACACCTAAGCCCTTGTAGTAGCTCAAACCTGTCTACACCCTGTCCACCCTCGCTCTACCACTAAGGTCCTAAACAACCTTGAGAAATATTCTAACTCAAGAATCCGACACCATCCATACACTCTTATCCTTCGGCGAAATCCATACAATGCCTTTTTGCATTGTCGATTATCCTAAAATCATAGCCTAAGTTCAATCCCGTTAAGCCCAACTCTTCACCACCTAAACCCTGGCCACCCCGCCTATTTTCTTGACGTCCTTTTGGATTGTGTGTTTATGTTTTGTTCCCAGCTTGCATTCTGCAAAGCAGGAACTGATGTGTGTTCGTTTTTCTACGCTAGTACTCGGACCACGCGAGTTGGTCAACAGAAGGACTACAAGAGCAGTTAAAGAAATCGATGCTCACCCCGAAGATCAAGTGAAGATAATCAGAGCCTAAGGACCAAGAGGCAAGTCACATGTTTTTGATCATATTAAATCCCATTAAATTACATTATTTATTTAATGTATTTTCATTATTGATAGTTGCGAACTGATAATTGCTTAAAACAAAGATTTAGAATGGCATGCTATCTAGATAATCCTACCACTGATAAATAGCCATGTTTACCTTGATGGCCATATTCACCTTGACAACCTTAGTAAGAATTAGCATATGATATAAATGTATACAAGATCATGTCATTCAGTATGATACACTACTAAGTGACCCTGGCCGTTGGCCGGTAGAATTGAAAAACCCGGAGAGGGTAGGGTGGTATGGGACACCGTACCCTAGGCCGGTGATGCTGGTATGTACTTCTAAGGTGTTGGCTGTGGGCCGGTAGGATTTGAAAACTAATACTAAGGTAAAGGTGTACTGTGGGAAATCACGCGGTGATCTACGCCACGACTTTACCTTAGAGGAATTGATACTAAGGTAAAGGTGTACTGTGGGAAATCACGCGGTGATCTACGCCACGACTTTACCTTAGAAGAATTGATACTAAGGTAAAGGTGTACTGTGGGAAATCACGCTGTGATCTACGCCACGACTTTACCTTAGAGGAATTGATACTAAGGTAAAGGTGTACTGTGGGAAATCACGCGGTGATCTACGCCACGACTTTACCTTAGAGGAATTGAGACTGGGAAGGGTGTACTGTGGGAAATCACACGGTGATCTACGCCACGACCTTACCCTGAGCCTGAGGCTGCGGACCTCAGGAAAAAGATGAGGACAAGAACCTTGTGCCAAGTAAAAGACACAGTCATCGCCCAACCACAAGTGTTGATACGTCAACCCTGGTCTAGTAGCTGCTCAAGTTCGATTGAACCTCTACAGACGCAGTCGGGAGGCACCGTGCGAGTCTATACGGAAGGGGCTGAGTAGGGCCGTATGGAAGTTGGTTATTTTATTTGAACAATCTGACCGATCGATCTGAACCTCGATCATGTGTTATGTGAGCCGCACAATAGTAGGCTGAGATAAGTCAGAGGTATCTTGAGCTTATTGGTGTAAGTCAGGAGTGGCCTGGGCTTATTGAGGAAGTCTACTAGGTAGAGGCTATATAAAGAATTGAGCAGCGAAAAGCCATGTTTTCTTAATGCCAGACGTGGGTTAAGAAATCTTGTGGGTAAAGCAGGGCAGCTCTGCAGAGTGAAATAAATGGTATTCGAATACGCCATGCTTCCGGTTAATGAAGCTGTGTTAATTGGGTGATTCCAAAAACAAGGCATACGTAGTGTTTCTGATGTTGTTAAATTGAGTAATGATGAGATTTTATCTGATAACAGAAAACCCCTGATCTTAAGGAGCAATTGTTTTAAAAGTTTATTCGTTTGCAAATAAAATTGCATCCACCTCATAATAAAACCACTATACACCCTCCACCCGAGAACCCTGGCAATTAGTTATATAGTATTTCCACATGTGATTTGCTGAGTACGGGGTGGGAGTACTCAGGCTTGCCTAACTTTCCCCCAACAGATACCAGAAGAAAAAGGAAGCAATTCAAGATTTCGCATTAGGGTTACGACCACACTCAAGCGTTCCTGTGGAGTTTTCTTCGGCTCTTCTGTATGTAAGTTAAGTTTTGGGCTTGGATGCCCTTATTGTCGTTAAAGCTGGCCATTAGGTCTTACTTTAATCCAATTAACTCTTTTTAAATGGCTATAAACAGGCATGATACACTGTTAAGCCGCAACAGAACTCCTGGGCTGTTGCAGACCGTACGACGTCCCTGTTCCCAAAAATTGGGGGCGTGACAGCATATGCTGATGCTGATTGTTGGATTGTGAGGAGCCGCCTCTTGATTACTTGACGTGAAGGTTAGACGGGCGGCTGCTGTTGATCGAACTGCTACCGCTGTTGTTCCACGACTGGTCAAGAAGTGTTGGGGTTTGGCTGCCGTGGTTGCTGGTTGCTGCTGTGGTTGCTGTTTGGACGTGGTGGAAGGCACCCAGTGGCGGATCCAGGATTTTTAGGATGGGTGTTCGGACTTCGGAACTAGGTTGTTCAGATACGTCAATACCGCAACACATCATTTCCCCCAAAAACAATGATACAATACGTGTATATAGATATAATAAAATATAGGAATTATAGAAAAATATAGAGATGGCCCTACGTCTTTGTTTAGCATCTCAAGTTAAAGAGGCATTTGAATATAGCAATATTACTACGAAACTATGCATGAGTGATGTAAAATATTACAAACATATCAAATCTAAGTATCTAACTATCTAAGGTAACACGGCCTCACACACGTAATACATAGCAGAACTGCAGAATCAATCCTCCAATCTAGCATCAACAATTCAACATCAATACATGAATACATCATGCTCGTCTTTACACATACATTACAACATTAAGCCACTAACAACAACAGCAGTATAGCACAGAAGACAAAAGTACTCACCGAGCTGGTTGCTGGACGGCGGTGCCGGCGTCGACGTGCCGCAGAGGCAGAGGCGCAGAGCGGAGGCGACGAGGCGTGGCCGCGCGCGGCGCGCGCGGTCTGGCCGGCCAGTCGTGCGCCGCGGTGCCGGGCTCGGCGGGCTGTCGGCGGAGGCGCGGAGCGATTGGCCGAAGCCCGAAGGCGCGCCTGGAGCCTGGTGCGGTCGCGGGTCGCCGGTCGTGGACTGCGGCGGAGCGGAGGGCCCGAGCGGCGGAGCGGCGAAGCGGAGGGCCGGAGCTCGGAGGGCGGAGGCGCTGCCGATGGTCGTGCGGTGCGCCGGCGCGGGCACGGAGCTAGAGGCCTGGAGCCCGGAGGGCGGAGGCGGCGAGGCGCGGTCTCCGGCGGAGCGGAGGGCGGAGGCGGCGAGGTGTGGCCACCGGCGGAGCGGAGGACGGAGGCGGCGAGGAGGTTAGGGTTAGGGTTCGCGCGATTTGCCGTTGCCGAACGCAAATGCCAATGGGCAATGGGGATCGGCCGATCGGGGATTCGGGGGGAGGGGGATCGGGTATCGGCAGGCCGCGGTGCAGCAAAATGGGCTGGGTCACGCGCGGTCGCGGGGCGCGGGCAGCGGGCTGCTGCGTTTCCTCGCCTCTCGGGCCGAATTGCAGTTATAAATAGTTAATTTGGCCCAACTGTATGTATATATATGTATTATACTTTATATATACTAGATTTTTGATCAAAAAATTTGGGTGTTCAGCTGAACACCCATGAACCACTGTAGATCTGCCCCTGAAGGCACCGAATGTTGCTGCTGCTGTTGCTGTTCGGATATTGAACGTTGGTTGTTTCAATACTATGAATTGCTTCGATCGCTTGTACCGTGAAAAAAAAATATAAGAAGACACTGCTATTGATCGCTTGTGCCGTGGAAAAAACAAAAGACACTGCTATTGATCACTTGTACCGGGAAAAATCGGATCATCGTACATGTGCCCACTAGTTTACTAGTTGATTCGTATTATCTTGGTATCAGAACTATCGTTGCTCATGGCGCCGTTTATTTGGGTTATCGGTCCACCCAACCAGGTTTCCGAGCTCAGCCCAGAAAACAATTAGGGGCCGTTATTTTATAACACTTTTGGTCCTTAAACCTGACTTCCAAGCGGGCCCTTAGTGAAAGATAAATTAGTGAGTGATTAGTGCAGATAATTAATTAGTGTGATTAATTAGTGTAGTATTGATTATGTGAAGTGATTAATTAGTATATGTATTAATTAGGTGAGCAATTAATTAGTGTACATTAATTAATCTAGGTAATTGCTAAAGTTTCCTATAGAATACTCGAATGCCAATTTTGGCACAATGGCCTAGAAGATAAGCTTTCGAGACGGCTGCTATTGGTATGAGACAGCAAGGCCATCGAGGTTGAAAACAAGAGTTTCGATGACGAAATATTTAAATTGTGATAACTAGGCATACATGAGTAAGTTTGTGTAGATTCCAGAACTCTGATTGCTTGCTATGTTAGGTTTTGAGATTGATAGATATGGATCTCTAGCTACCGGGACAACGGGAGGCTATCCAGTGAAAGAGTGTTGTATGCGCTAGGTTTGTGCGTAAGAACGATGCCGTTTGTATATGTGCATGTATTGCTATGGTGTATTGAGTCTGGATGAATGCTTGTTCAGGTTGAGGTTCTGGTTCGGTGCCATCCACACGCCATTCCGCTCCACTTGGTTAAAAAAACAAGTGCATGGTAGAGCGGTAAACGGTAAATGTTATGGAAGATACGATGTTTACATTATATGATGTTGCTTATCTGATGATGATAATGATGATGAAACATGGTAAGTAATAATACTTACCTGTAATGATGATAGTGATGAAAAATATTTATGACAATGGACATATGCATTGGCATCATGCGCACTCTTATATGATGAGAAAGAGATCCATCGTGGCCGTGGGTGGGTAAGAAAGACTTACCTCGGTAGGCCTCCACGGGAGCGGAGAGATCCCCGTACCGATAAGGACGGGCTCATGATGGGTGAACATCGACGGGTGTTCACTCGCTTATACCGGTATATGCACTGTGTTGAGCAAATGAGTATGTAGAGTAATTTTGCATTGTACTAATGGAAGGATGATGGTGAGGCATGACAACGATGATATAATTATGTTGGGACATGTGGAGAATGATATGTTTATGTTGAAACATTTGGGAAATGATATGGCTAGGTTAATGCTTATACTTATGTTAGTGTTTATCATTTTATTATGTGCTTGCTTTGTTTTTGGATTTACCCTTACTTATTTGTTGGTTTTAGATGATTCTTGGAGTCGTCATGCAATGGGAAAGGGAGATGGCACATCCACATCATATGCAAACACTAATGCTATCTTTAATTCCTAGACAATCACTTTTGAACGTAGTATATCTAGTTTGGTAAACTAGCTTTTTTTGTGTGAAACTTAGTAATTGTTCCAGAAAGCATAATGTTGAACCTTAGAATGTTTTGTGCTATGATGAACTTATTATTATTTAGTTATGATCGTTTCTTAGGGGCGGGTGTCCTGAGCGTTCTTGGGCGCAGAGTCCTAAGTTTTATTATGTTATGATTATTGTTGTTATAGAATCAGTTATCTTTAATGCATTTTGTTTAATATATGTTGATTGTCCCTATTTGTAGTCGTATAAATATGGGAGGTGCTGAATTTTTTAATAGCTACGCCAAATTGAGATGGTTATTGTGTTAGCCGAGTTTTTTTAATAGCTACGTCAAATTGAGATGGTTATTGTGTTGTGGTAGCATTCTGGGCTCAGATGTTGAGCCGGGGTATTACATTATTTCTCTTGTGTTTGGTTTGGTTACAATCCTATCCAAAGTGGGCGTGGAATTCTTACTACATTTTCTTAACTCAAAATTCTTCTTAGGTTAGTTAGAAGGACTTGATCAGGTTTGATAGTTTTTGAGAGTCTGAACTAGCAAACGGCGCGCTGTTGAAAAAATTGATCGACTGCTAGACCATGATACAGTGCTGTTTTATTTCCTGTATGTATGTACTTGACACCCAGAACACAGATTTCCAATGCGATCCTCAAGTTTTTGAAGCACAACATTACAAGAATATCGAATTATCGATGCAGAACAGTAAAGTAAGCACATCCTTTTGTGAACAGCCACTGTGGCTTCTTATTTGCTGGTGGAAGGCAGGCATCTGAATATCTGATGGCTTTAGGGAGCACTGCTCAGCTGTCGCTTCTGTTAGGCTTGTCTGACGCCGGATACACCTGAAAGAAGCAACATATTTGCTCGTGTGACTGTTACTGATGCACTCTTGAACTGAATAGAATCCTATCACTCGTTGATGAGAATTGCAGAGAAGCCGACATATGGAAATAGCCTTGGAGAACGTAAAATAGAATCTGCCCTACCGTGTCAGCTGAGGGGATCCACTCGTTGGTGGCAGGATTTCCCTTGCAGGAAGCATGACGCTCTGTCGCATCTGGGTCTTCAGAGAGTTCAAATGAGGCGCCAGTGGGTTTGTCCATCTTGATGAAGCCAGTCCCAGTCTGCAGGATGTTGGCACAGGCAAAGATCAGTGGCCATTATAATACGGAGTAGCTCACAATCAAAACCACGGAAGCAGGAGGGAATTAAGGCAGTGACCGTGTGGTGCTGCTTGCCGACGCAGCCCAGATCTTTGTAGTACTCCGTCTCCACGAACTCCTCTCCTACCTTGCCACCATCGCACACCAATTTCTGCAGCAGCATGACCATACGGATCGACTCCTTAAAGCTCAGTTTTCATCAAGGACAGGGCAGGCGAGTAGTACAATTCAGCAGATTTTTGGACGGGAAGAGGAGAAGGGAGACCTCGGTGTGGGCTTCGAGTTCTTGGAACTTGTCGAGCTCGGGGTGGGAGCTGTCGCCGTCGTCGTCGGGGACGAGCGCGTCGGTGTAGACGGCGGAGTGCTCGCTGCGGGAGGGCTTGGAGTGGCGCTTGGGCGCCGCGTCGTCGTAGAACTCGCGCACCTCAACCTCCCTCGTCGCCTCGTCCTCGGGGGACAGGTGCGCGTCGCTCCTGTTCGGCCTCGACATCTCCTCTCCGCACTGGCCGATTCGCCCGCCGATGCTAGCACGAGTAGTATCAAGCAGTGCAGGCTGAAAGCGCCGTGCTATTATGGTGGCTCAGCTGCCGCGACGGTGGCGTGCCCTGGCGCGGGGGCCAACGAGATATTTGTGTAAGAGAAAATATCTCGGGGGAGGTTGGTCGCTGGCCTAGCGAGAAGTCGACGTGCGACAGGCCACGACACGAGTGCTCAGCCGCTCAGCCGTCGCGTCCGAGAAGGCGAGACCCTGTCCGGGGCCCAAGGCGGCCGCGGTGAGCGTTCCGCGCGCGGAATGCGACCGTTTGTAAGTTTTGCGGCGAAAACACGGTAGAGCCGGCGCTAACGAGAAGCTCTCAGCCGGCTTTCAAGGCCTCGCTCGTTTTAGCTTCAACTTCTGATTTCTGTCTTATATTTTATTATTTATAAATTTTATCTTTTTTTGAACTTTGGACTTTTTTGAGCTTTTTTATCAGTTCTTTTTTCTCATATTCATTTGTGTTGTTCGTGATGATCTAGAATATTTTTTTTCTATTTTTATGTTTTTTAAATTTAATTACGTCAAATAAACCACTTTCAACTACAGTGAAATATCAGTTGCTACAGGGCAGTTCCAGCGGCGAAAACACGGTAGAGCCGGCTTTAAGTTTCGAGTTAGTCCGAGCGAGAGGCATACGCATCGGGGGAAAAACAGGAGCTAGCTCATTTCGAGCAAACCACGGAGACAGACCAGGAACCATTTTGATCAGTGATTACACAAAGGCACACATGTTGTTCACAATTCATATTAGCGATTCAGACTTCAATTAGGACTGTGGCAGAGGGAAAAAACAATCCCTGTTTGGATACACTTAAAATCCGATTCTAGTAGAATTAAGCGAGAATCCCACCCAAACGTTTTGATTATTTTTCGATTCTTTCAACCGCCGCGGTGGGAAAGATCGGCATTTGCATTGAGAATCCAAAATCCTATACCGCGAGCCCAAGGGGTCGTTTCTTCCACCACGACGATTCTTCAGACTGCAGATTCTTCAGACCGCGATTTATCAGAAAATCCTGATCAAATTAAAATCAATTCTCAGATAAGCGTATCTAAACAGGGCCAATGTCGCTCAAATCTGAGCAAACGAAACAAAGCTGAATGAAACCTGCACGCGGAGAAGGGTTCCCTCTTAACGTCTCTGGGCCTGGAACGCACGTTACGCCGTCTCGGCCGAAAGCCCAAAAGCCTCGTCCGCCGGTGGGCCGTCGCCCGTTTCCTCACCCCGGCTGGCTTCCACGTCCGCACCTCCAACCCAAAACCGCCACCCCTTTCTTTATCCCTTCCGCTCTCCTCCGCAGCCGCTTCCGGATTGCGGTCGAATGGCGGCAGCGGCGCGGCCGTCCAATGGTCGGTAGTGCCCACTCTGCTCGCCGCCCTTGCAGGCTTCCTTCCACCTGCTCGTATCGATCGTATCGTATGGCTTCCTAGCTCCCACGCGTATCTCTGATTCGTTGGTGGTGATTGTCTTGTCGCAGCCACACTTCTCGCGCGGCTCAGAGAGGGCACGGCCAAGTTCGAGCTCCTCGAGGACTCCGCGCCTGCTCCTGCGCCGCCTGTTTGGCCCCGCCTGCACTGCTTCGCTAGGATTGCCCCCTCGCTGTTCGTGTGACTCTCTCTCTCTCTCTCTCTCTCTCTCTCTCTGAGTCGATTCAAGTGAGACCAGGGCTAATTTGCAAGAACTGGTTCGGGGGTCCAGGAGGGGCGGGTGGTCGGCGGCGCTGAGCAAGGTGGAGCATTACGGGGTGCAGAGGGTCACGGGCGATGGCCGGTGCATGTTTCGAGCGCTGGTAGGTCGCGGCATGGTCTCCTGCTGCACTGTGCACATAGGAAGCGGATTAATTGTGAATCTGTGTTGGAATCCATTCTCGTTCGAGTTTCGATTTCAGTAAAAACAACTCCTGTTCAAGTGTGTTTCTTGTAGGTTAAAGGAATGGCAAAGAATAGGGGAATTCCATTGTCCCCAAGGGAGGAGGTACAAGATGCAGGTAGCCTAAAATTGTGCCTAGTTCACAGATAAATCTTCGCATTGTACTTTCTCCCTTTGTTTAGTCTTATGTAGTCACATTTTTCACGGTTGGTTTGGAGATGCTTTGATCTCTGTAGAGCTTTGGTTTGCATTTGATATGGGGAGAATATCTTCTTTAGGTGTTGCTGTATTCCTGTGAATGTAGATCCTCTCCCTATTTCCACTAAATAAACCAGATTTTAAAGTTGTATTACGAGAGTGCACTCCCGCTATAACAACCGCAGCACTTCCCAAAATAGAACATCCATTACAAAAGCAGCAACCTGGTCAGCAAAAAAAAGAGAGCTCTATTTAATCTTATGAGATTTGAGGAGCATCTCTACATCCATGACATTAATGGAGAGCTTCAGGTGCAGTTCTTATCTTTGGCTTGAAGAACGCATTGTTAAAGCATGCATTATTTCAGGCTTTCCAAACAGTCTGATAGATCGTAGCAGTTCCAAGTTCCAACCATAACCTTTTGTAGGAAATTAACCTAACCAACTGCTGAAAACGTCCAAAGTTAATTTAGGCATAATTACGTGGCCCTGTTTGGAATGCAGGAATTTTTCATGTGCAGTTCCTGCAGAATTGCTGTGAATTTCCTGCGTTCCAAAAATTTCTGTTCAGTGACACCTCAAGAAGATATGGACATTATTTCAGTCATAGGATAGAATTTACAGTGCAGAATGTACATTCCCTACTAACTATCCCTCGGTAAAATTGCCGTTAGTAAGCATAGCCCACCATCAGCCACATAAAGTCTTTGATTTTCATGAGCAGCTTTACCCTCCAGATAAACCTGTGAGAATACCCGTCTATCATCTAGTGAGCTGACCATTTTGTACATTGATTTTACTGAAAATTATCTGTGTGTCCTTTGAAAGACACTATATTTATTAAATATTTTCTTCTGATGAAGTTCACCTTCAATTTCCTAGATGATTTACGGATGGCAGTGAAAGAAGTTATATGTGACAGTGAGACCGAGCGAAAAAAATATGAAGAAGCGGTTATAGCAATTACTGTAGAGGAATCATTGAGACGGTTAGGTTCCTATAGCTTCTGATTTTCTTCAATGATATGAACTGTGATAAGATGCTGACCTATTGCTGGTTTTGTAGCTACTGCCAAAGGATAAGGCGACCTGATTTTTGGGGTGGAGAGTCAGAACTCTTGGTATGGGTTTCATAATTCTAAATGTTAACATGCATAATTGATGTAAACATCAGCCATTCATCAGATTAGAGATACAGAACATGTGATTCACATATGTGTGTCATGTTCTTTTTTCAGTGGTGCAGTTTATGCATCACTTTTCTTATCCTTTGGTGTGCCGAACATTGTTTTAAATAGCCCGATATAGCCCCGCTGTAGCCCCGATATAGTGGTCAGGGGGTAGTGGCCACTACGCAATAGCTGTCTGTAGCATTTTGTACAGTTACGGCACTGCAACATCCTGCTATGGCCTACTACAACCCGCTATGGCCGCTATAGTGTATGGTGTGTAACGACGATTCAGTATAAATACATTTCAGGTTTTCATATGATTCATTTATTGCATACTCTTGCCATTTGCCATTTTAAATCATTACTCCAAAACTCAAGATATGCATAAACAAATAATCTGAATACAAGGCAAGTCATTTTACTTCAAAACTAATTTATTTAACTTTGTATTTTTACAAATATAGCTAATCATATTTCGCCTGCTATATCACCGATATCTGCTATCCGCTATTAAAAACACTTAACCGCTACGCTCCCGCTACACGCAATTTAAAACAATTGTGCCGAAAGATTTACTTTTGCTTGACTTGTGGAGGTTCTACCCAAAGTAGGTTTACCTATTTCATAGAGGGCTAGTGCATTTGTTGCTTTGTAGGAGTACATGGCCGATTCATTCAAATGTATCCTGCATCTTACATGTTCTCTTTTCAGGTTTTGTCTAAACTGTGTCGGCAGCCAATCATTATCTATATTCCAGAGCGTGAGGTAAATTCTATCTACTTTGGGGATGCTAAACCTATACATGTGGAGAATGGATACAGATACTATACCTTTGATCCAAATCTGCAAATATGATTGTGATTTGTGAGCAGTGGCTTAAAGAAAAAAGGAATTTCATAATAAAACAATATGAATGGTCGTTTCTAATTGCCTGGTTGGCCTGCCTTTATTGCGAGAGAGAAAAACTAAACACCAGATATTGAAAGAGTAGTGAATTTTTTAATACCTATCATCACTATGGGAATTACATTTTGGCATGATAAAGTTTGATGAAATGAAAAAAAGGTGAGAATTGGCAATGTTGACAAAGATTCGCTGGTGCTTCAACATCAAAAATTGAAAGTGAGCTTGGATGGATGATCTGCTCAAATTTACCGTGTAGTGATGTCGAAAGTCAACATTGCATTTTATATTTCTGTTTCCTTGATCCAATGGTCTGAATTCCTAGTGTTCCAGAATTTAGATATTTGCATTTTCAAAAAAAAAGAATTTAGATATTTGTTGATGGTTTTAAGTGTGTGTGTGTATGTGTATTAGTACGTGGGAACACATTTGCAAACGATGGATGGAACTGATTGTAAAGTTAGTGAATACTTTTCTCTTTGCATCTTCCCTTGCTTATACCCAATCCGGAATTTGGAATTACTAGTGCTAGATGGGTTTATTTCACTATTTTCTTTGTTTCCTTGCAAACTTCACGTCCGAGTGCTCTTCTTTCATAGCCTCACATGTTATGCTTCACCTGCTGTATGCCACCTTCTCCTTCCCCGTTTCAGCTTGACTTACATTTGTCCTGTTTGTGTAACAGTACCGCGGACGGGGTAATGGTTTTATTCCTATAGCTGAGTATGGATTGGAATTTACCAAAAACTCAAAACAGGGGAAGAAAAGGGTGCCAGTAAGACTGTTGTACAGTGGGAGGAATCATTATGATTTGTTAGTATAAAATGGTTGGAGGACAATTTGCCCTCGGCCAAGTCTCAGCATTCAGGATTCATCTACGACAGACTTGATGTCCATTCTAAGGTTGCATTATTTGATCCTGAAAAACTCCCGTTTGTCATTTTGCCAATAGTTGCGATGCTATAACCGCTGTTCTATCGATCATAGGCATTTTGCTTATGCATTTGCAATTTTGGAAGTAAAGTGGACACTAACTGATTCGCACGAGCTAACTAGTAAACTAGATGATGCATCATGTATTCATGTACCTATAAATTCTAGCCCAGTGAGGGCAATGCTGTTCGCCAGTGATGTGGTTGGTGTCATGCCGTCAAGTTGTTGACTGTATTTCTGGTTGTTGCCGGGCATAATAATGGATGGCGTGTTCGTCGGAATTGGTGGTCGTTGGACAATTTTTATTGTGTAAAGGTTTGTGTAATGAGCCAATCGGATGGTGACATGTGGCATGCAGTACTGTAGCGCTGAAAAGTACCACGGCAGAAAATTTTAGGGGGCTTCGCTGCTTTCCCAGGGTCTACAGTGTTTGCTACAGTGCTTAATAGTGTTTGTGGTGTTTCGTGCCAGGTATCAGTCTCTGATTCGCGTGTCAGGACATGCTTCAAATCCAATTATTAGTATGTAATAATATCACTAATATCATGTTGCAAGCCCGGTCGACCGGAATCATATATCCTCGTCGGGTGAGCTGAGCGATGCATGTACTCCTGTAACTATAGACCCGTGCCAGATATTTATTTCAATGGCAACTTCTATTAGTTAGCAATGGAACAAGAAGGCTGATGAATTTTGACATTCATATTACCGCTATTATACTACTTGACAATGAAATGAAAGTTGTTTTGAGTTTTTCGTAGTAAGAAAGCCTGACATCCAAATGCCAAAGTGAAGAAATGTGTTGCTCACGATCATATCGTACGTCCTGACCTAATCATGCTTGTGAAGCAAGCGTCACGAAAATGAGCTGTAGCCTGCAGGTATAACGCGGGGGTCATAGGAGTAAATGATAGTACAAATCCGGTTGCTAAGCTAAGCTGGCTAATGTGGGCCGCACCACGGCGTTAGCAGCAGTATACAATATTGGCTTGGTTCTTTTCAAATGACTTATGATTTCTATAAATAAATAAATAGAACAATTTCTTAGTTATCTTTTTAAAATAGTTATCAAAACATTTTTTAAATAATTTATTAATATTCGATTTATTTCTACAAACACTAACACCAGAAACAGCAGCTATAAATTATTAAGTAAAATTTTTGCTTTTTAGTCCAAAATTTGAAAGTTTTTTTACATATGGACCCCTGGAGAAAAGATTTGCAAAAATGGACCCTTAGCACGGCGCCATCACAGTTAGCGTCTAGGGTACATATCACGGCGCCATATGCTTTGGCGTCGTGCATTGACACGTCGGAGCCAGGGTGGCACAGAACGGCGCCATGGACTGTGGCGCCGTGATATGTACCCTAGGCGCTAACTGTGATGGCGCCGTGCTTCCGGACTTAGCCACCACGGCTCCAAACATCACATCTCGGCGCCAAAAATCCTAGCGTCGTATATACACATCCCGGCGCCAAAAACCCTGGCGCCGTATATAACATCTCGGCGCCAAAAACCCTGGCACCGTATATACACATCCCGGCGCCAAAAACCCTGGCGCCGTGCTAGCTACACCTCACAAAAAAACAGCAAAACAACAGTAAAACATATGCACATACAGACATACACATACATTCACACATGAAACATCTGAAAACCTAAATAACGACATAATGACATCGTATAACTATCAATAAGTCTCAAAATACCACATAACTATACAAAAGTCTCAAAATATCACATAAGTCTGAAAATATCACATATGTCTATAAAAAAGTCTCAAAACATCACTGCCTCTTGGCCCTCCCCTTGCCCTTGGCTAGAGCATCACTCCCTGGAGTATACGTGCTCGGGGGACGAGCCGAACGACGAGGCCGCTGCGAAGCCTGAGTAGACGGTGCATCAAGCATCTGCAACATCCCAATCTCGTCGTGGGTAGATGCCTCCTCGTCCTCATGCTCCTCCTCGATGTCGTCACCCTGCTCCGCCTCGTCGTCGTCGTCGTCATCGCCCTGACTAAAAGTCGGAGTGCGTGACGAGCTCCTCGTGGACTGCCGCCTGCCGACGTGTGATGACGACGCTGCAGCGGCTGAGGCACCCAAGCACTGGGAGGCCAGCGGTACGATCACGTCTGAGCGTGCGCGGCAACCACACCGACCTGCCGCCCAACTGAGGCGACGTCGAAGTCTTTGCAAGTAATGATATGTCACAATTGTATACATGCTGAATGGATCTAACTTAACAAACTATCTTCGTACCTGCAGGAGGTCCCTCAAGCGGCTCTCGCTGTCCAGGTCACCAACTGGGTGGCTGAGAGCCTCGTCGATGTCCCGCACTGAGGTTTGGAGAGAAGTCCCCTAAAGAAATAAGGAAACATAAGTAAGTGCGAGATAAACGTATTGAACCAAAGAAGTGTAAATATCATGCATTCCGTACCACTCGATCGAGAATCGGAGCGGCCTCAACCACTGTGCCCTCCCTCGCACGCCTGTCGTACGCGGTGTCCTCGTCCTCGGACGAAGCGAGGTCCGCGTAGTCGACATCGGTCCACTGCTGCCTCAACCTGTTATCCAGAGACCAGAGACGAACCAAAAGAATTTTAAATGAAACAAAAATTGTTACTTACTTGTGCAAGCCAACAGAAGTCGACATCCCCTCTGGGGGGAAGAACTGCACGAGGCCGAACTGACGCGCAACTCTGTGGAGGAGGTGAATCTCCATGGCGTAGAAGCAGATCAGCGGACACCTCATCCTCCAAATATGGGAGTCCCTGCGGCACATAGTGCTGAGCGGTAGCGCTAGAATTTGTGGCTCGGAGTAAGGCTCCCAGGACACCTAGTAAGCGAACACACGATTAGCCATGTACAAAAACCAAGAACTGTAGGAAAAATAAATGTAGTACCAATTTCTTACCATCGTGGGAGACAAGATGTCAAACTCGTTGCTGAAATCCACGTACGCCCGCTGAGTAGTCGCGAACGGGACTGACACTGTATCCCACAGGTACACAACAGTGGGGCCGAGGTCATCCACACCCTGTGGATGCCAAGGCTGCGCCTGGAACACTCGAGGGCGCCCCACTGGAATGCGTGTCCACATCCACACCTAGCAAGCGAACATACGGGCAAACACACGATTAGCCATGTACGAAAACAAAGAACTGTAGGAAAAATAAATGTATTACCACACCTGCAGGAGGAAGACGCAGCTGCCGAGCGTCGACGTGGGCGCCTTGCATCTGCAGGCCTCGCAAAGCTGGCGGTAGAGGAACGCGAGGACCGCCAAGCCCCAGCTGAACTGTCCAGCGTCTCCCCAGTCCTGGAGGCAGTGGATGTACATCCATGAAGCGGCATCCCCCGTGGCGTTCGAGAACAGCACTGCCCCGAACATGTGCAGGACCCAGGCGCGGCAATGGAAGGTCACCGTGGCGTCGTCCGCGGCATCATGCCATACACCAAAGGTAGCCCGCAACCATGTAAGGTGGACCCCCGAGACGCGGCCTCGCCTGGCATTATCTGGGACAGGAGGCAATGGCGTGCCCAGGAAGGCCTCCACACGTGCCCTCCAGCCCTCAGACACCGCCGGGCCGACCACCGGCTGTCCCCTGATGGGAAGTCCAAGTATCATCGCCACGTCCTGTAGCGTGACGGTCATCTCCCCACAGGGAAGGTGGAACGTGTGTGTCTCTGGCCTCCACCTGTTAATAGTACAAGGAGAAAAGAATTAGTTACGTACGTAAGAATATAGAAGCGAAAACAAATAGACCCGATAGAGGAAATACACCTGTCGACAAGTGCGGTCAAAGCTGCGGGGTTGAAAACCGACATGCCCCGCCGTAATAGGTTAGCGACCGTGTGAAGCCCAGCACGGCGCAGCAGTGGGGTATAGCGGTTTGTCGTAGCTCATCAACTGGAACCCATCATAGGTTCGAGGACGAAGTATGGGTATGTCCTGAAAATTGCTATAAAAGTTAGCTGCGTGACCATCAAGTTGAACACATGTACATTTCGACCACACATACCTGGCCGTCCTCCGTGAGCCTGCCGCGGTGCTTCCTCTCGTAGAACTCGTCTAGCAGCCGGTATCTCGCCATCTTGTGATAAATTTTAGCATTCAATATTTAAGAAATATTCAAATAAGAAATTTATAAAACATATTTATAAATAAAAATAAGAATCAAATTGAATTATGAAATTGGAATCAAAATGAAAGTATTAGAGATTTACCCTTGGTTAAATACACGTCAACTTGTATGTGATTAGGAAATTTCCCAAAAATAATTATTTAATCGATCCTAGTAAATCATTTAATCGATCATCCAACTAATGTGTCTTGAACTCGTAAAGGCATCAATCTCACTCAAATCAAACCACCGCGTAGACATCAATCTTACTCAAATTTCTAAATATTCATCAATCTCACTCAAATCAAACCCTAAAAACGATTCTATACACAATACTACTCATACATTACGCATTTGTATTGCAAATCTAACCTAAAACCGATCCAAATTGAACTAATTTCATCTAGGGTTTCAAATATTCCCCCATGAAATGTTCCTCAAATAATCCATATCTATTGCAAAAAATCAAGGGAGGGGAGAGAGTTCACCTTACTTGTTCGATTTGGAAGCAAAATCGTGAGAAAAATCGGTGGATTTGAGAGGATTTGGAGGGGGAATAGAGGGGAGGCTGCGGCGGTTTACTGTTTGAACATAGCAGAGTGAGGGGGAGCTGGGGGGCCGGGGGCCGCGCTCGGGCTTAAGTCCCGAAGCACGACGCCATCACAGTTAGCGCCTAGGGTACATATCACGGCGCCATAGTCCATGACGCCGTTCTGTGCCACCCTGGCTCCGACGTGTCAATGCATGGCGCCAAAGCATATGGCGCCGTGACATGTATCGTAGGCGCCATATGCTTTGGCGCCGTGCTAAGGGTCCATTTTTGCAAATCTTTTCTCCAGGAGTCCATATGTAAAAAAACTTTCAAATTTTAGACTAAAAAGCAAAAAAATTTCAATTATTAACAGTAGTAGCCGAAAACAATCCGCCAATATCTCTCTCCATCATCAGAGCTGAGTCCGCCCCCACCTTTCGATCGACGCGAATACCAGCAGTCGTCCACGTTGCTTTTGCTGCACTTCTTGTACTCGTCAGAGAGACAGCTATCGATCTCTTGTTCTACCACTGCAATGGCTAACTACACCTTCACTAGCGGGTGGCCCCTGCGTTTCCTGGGCCTACTTACAGTGACTCGAGCGACATTGTCGTGAGAAGAAGCTATGTACGCAGAACATCCCGGATAGCACTAACGCTAATAATAATTGCGTATTAGTTAATGAGCACTGCACGCACTGGCCCCTTCCCCTCGCTTGCCAATATATTTTTTTCCTTCTCTTTCCGTCGCGGCAAAAGTGAGGCGACTCGAGTTGTGGAAGACGAGACGACGCGGGACGTCCCAAATCCATAATTCCATTGCTTTCCCTGCATCTGCACATACATAAGCACGGCCATTGGGGCGCTTGGAGAGGGGTTCGTTTCTAAGATCGGATCGGGTCCGGATCTTCGCTTGCCTTGCTGCGCCGCGCCGCCCAGGCCGCCGGAGAGGTAGGAGAGGAGACGATGTTTAGCGGGACGCAGCAGAAGTGCAAGGTGTGCACCAAGACGGTGTACCCGATGGACCAGCTCTCCACCGACGGCGTCGTCTTCCACCGCTCCTGCTTCAAGTGCCACCACTGCAAGTCCACCCTCTCGGTATGTCTCTCTCTCTCTCTTTCTCTACTTGTGTTCTTTCGTTTTAGGAGAAAAGAAAAGAAAAGGAGCCGATTTTTATGGTGGATGGATCTGTAGGGCAATCTAATGTCTCATGTAATAGATCTGCGGATTGTTGTGGTGAATGGATCTGGTGCTTGAATTTTACATCACAATCCTGTTTCTAGGAGATCATGAATTCTTTCCATTTCACATTTACTGACTTGGTAAAAGAGGACTAAGAGAAAATCGATGGAAAAAAAACCTGTTGATGTAAAGTTAGGAGGACTTAAGATGATTGCCCAGGCAAAGATGTGCATCGGTCTAACCATCTCTCTTTGTTATCTTGTTTGCGATTTGACAGCTTAGCAACTACTCCTCGATTGAAGGAGTGCCGTACTGCAAGCCCCATTTCGAGCAGCTGTTCAAGGAGACCGGGAGCTACAACAAGAGCTTCCAATCACGTAGGCTTTGATTAAACACCAAACTGTAAACATGAAAAGATTTGTATTTTTTATCAAATGTGTTCTGATGTGGTTACCATGCTATTTCTTTGTTTATTTTTTTCAGCCGCGAAACCTACACCGGAGAAGTTGACTCCTGAGCTGGTAAGTGCCATAGGCTGATAGAACCTTATATTCATATCATTTCTGCTGCATTAGCTCTTTACATTCTAGATAGTGCAATGTAGTCGTGCTATTGAACTAATTTTGTGTGAAACGTGCTATTTCAGACTAGATCACCAAGCAAAGCTGCAAGCATGTTTTCAGGAACACAGGAGAAGTGTGCCACTTGCGGTAAAACAGCATATCCTCTTGAGAAGGTAATACCACATAACTTCTGCTCTTTTTGTCTTCAGTTTTTATTTTAAAAATTTTAGGATCTGGCTTGCTAAGTCTGTGGTGTAGTTATTAGGTCATTCCTCCAAGAACTGCATTGTTTGTCCCATGGTGGAAACAAGGGATTTTATGGCTTGCGCCATTGAAACACAGATTTTCCTTCTGGGTGCATTCTTCTGTCTAACTGTACTGTCAACCTAAACCTTACCTTTTAGGAAGTATAAAGTTCTATCTTGATTCATCAAGATTTTCTTTCGAATTAGAGAAAATTGGGTTATACCACCCCAAAGATTGCAGCTTTAGGTACATGCAGTGGTTGTGATGCGTTACTGTTAAATACAAATCTTGCAGGTGACAGTTGAAGGACAGGCCTACCACAAGTCCTGCTTCAAATGCTCTCACGGGGGCTGTGCCATTTCGCCATCTAATTATGCCGCCTTGGAAGGTATCCTCTACTGCAAGCACCATTTCTCTCAGCTTTTCAAGGAGAAGGGAAGCTACAACCATCTGATCAAGTGTGCATCTGTCAAGCGCGCAGAAGCACAGCCAACACAGCCGGCACAACCGGCTGCTGATTCCTCCTGATCATGTCATATTGCCAAAGTGGGTTTTGAAGGCTAAAATTCGGAAGCCTTCCTTTCACTCATACCCGCTGTATGCTATGTTCTAGCTCTGAGGATGCGGGGACCTATCTATTTCGTATCCCGGTCTGTGCTAGCTCGATCACATTTGTGAACCATGGAATTGCTGCCATTTTCAAAGAAATTGTTGTGCATCAAGTGGACAAATACTGATGTCGGGTACTTCCGTCTTGTTGATTGCTATATTGAGGGGTTTTTTTTGTAGCCCGATTGTTCAGTTAACTTGTTGGATACCATGTTGCTGTCTGGTTCATATTGCTCAGTCGTTCCGCATTTCTCAATTACCACAGTAAAAGGGTGGATCCACGCAAACAGTCAGGTCACATCTGCACTTTTAATCCATAGAAATCGGACACACTTAGGTCTTGAAGGGTCAACTAGATTTGAAGTATTGAAAACGCAAGATTGGAGGACAAAGATCTCAGGTATACTGAAAAATGAAAATCTCTATTTCTTAAAACCCCTTCCTCAAATTCATGTACTCATGTCATGTTTATGTTCAATGAAACAAATCGGAGTTGAACATCACAAAATAGGTGAATCCCCGGCAGTTCTACCACCACATCTAAGACAGCACTGTGGGCCTGAATAATACATAAAGGTATTTTACCCAGTTTGTTAGGCGGCCCTGTTTCCATGCCTCTGCCGAGCCAGAACAAAACTCAATTCTACTAGCCAACTGTGACAATTACACATGAAGGCAGGTCAAGACGGAACCCCGCACCGCACGACCGCTACAAGTCAGCGCGTGCTTGCGGTAGTTCTCCAATTTTCCCCTGCATAAACACCTTCACTTCCAAGTTCTTCCTCTATTCTAAGCAGCTGCAAAGAGGATGTGCACCGTTATCAGAAATCATTCAAGACACAGCAAGAAATATTTATAATGCTCATACAGTACTGTGATGGGCAAAGGATTGGAAAGAAAACCTGATTGTATTTAGTGAGGCACTCTCCACGGCAAGGGGCACCGGCTTTGATCTGTCCAGCTGCAGCACCAACAGCCAGGTCGGTGATGAAAGAGTCGTCGGTGTCCCCAGACCTATGTGACACCATCACACCCCAATGGGCATCCTTTGCCTGTTTCGCAACCTCTATGGCCTCAGTGACAGTGCCCACTTGATTTGCCTGCATATTGAAAACACACACACACACACACATCAGGTATCTAAACAGAGGAACCACCTGTGAAGTGAAAGAAATTAAGAGGGCAAGGAAAACTCCAGAAGGCAAATACTACATGTGCAAGCAAGTGGCTCTTGCAAACTTGTGTGCCTACAACCTACTAATACATTTGCAAATTGCTCATCTTCCAGTGAATTAAAGTACTAAATGGATCGACTGTCCGTATGTCTATTGCAGATTGATTATCATGGCATTGTCTGTAAATGCCCTTAAAACTCAACTCGTAGAACATAAAACTAGAATTTATAATAAAGATTGAAAAGGAAGGAGTGACACCCATCCTGGCACAGACTATAATTAGTCAAATAAAGTGTGTCTAATTCCATTTTTATATAAAAAAGTGTCTAATTTCAAAATTCCTTTTTATGTGGAATTATTACCCTTGGACTGTTCCAATAACATGGGTAAATTGTTGCACGAAGTAACACTAATCAGCTTCAAAAGATTTAAAAATAAATAAATGGACGACTCATGAGTCATGACTTACCTTGAGAACAAGAGCATTGCAAGTAAATTCATTTATTGCCCGCTTAATGCGTTCAGGATCTGACATCAATAAGCCATCTCCTACAACCTGCACACGTATTACAGAATGAGCTCCTGAGTCCTGAGCAAACTAGAAAACAAAAGGCATAAAAGAACACCAAGCACCTGGCAAAGCTCTAGGGTGGTAAACTTTTTCGAGTGCTCCCAGTCATCTTTGTCAAAGGGCCGTTCAATCGAGACAAGCGGGTACTCTAGTGTAGAAAAAGGAAATATAAGCTTCATGAAATCAAAAGATGTACCCCCCAAAACATGCCAATCCACAAACAAGTGATACCTGAACAAAGCTGACTATACATCTCAATCAAATCGTCACCAGTTTTGAAGTTCTGCCCGGATTTCTTTGCAGACTTGAACTCCATATCATATTTCTTTCCTGCAAAGAAATTCATGAACATAGCCAGGGAGTTAAGTCGCTAACATAGTAAGCCAAACTAACCATAGCATACAGTATATATCTCATTGATGTCCAAGCTAGTTGTTTCTAAGGTTCAAGCCTGTATGGTATCTAGATGAAAGAACAAGTAACAACATCATTACAAGAGGTTGGTCAGTTGGTGCCTGCTGGCAAAGGTGATCAATATGGCATGCTTTCATTGGCACTAGCATGGTTCTTACTTCTTACAGGTGGCCATGACAACAGTAAAACAAGAGATGACACAACAAAAAGGAATAAGCTGGAAAACACGGAAAGTGCAAAACATGAGATCTTTTTAATGCATGGCAAAATATGGAACTCTTTGTTCAATGCATGCCAGATCAGCAGAGTAATTGCATTCTATCATCCAGATATTCTTAACATAATAATCTATTTGCTCCTGAGAACTACATTTTGAACATTTACATGGCCATACCCAAGAGATATCACAGATTACATCCTTACCTGCACAAAAATCAGTAGCGGCAACATCAATTGCTAATTTGATCCTTCCATTATATCTAGCTCTATCTATTGCCGCAATGACAAGATCCAGGCCTTCAGATATGCTGAACATTGACCCAACATAGATATGGTATATTGAAATCCATATGTAGGTGCCCAAAAGGGAAGATAAGAAATAAAGCATATCAGGAAAAGGTAAATTCAATTCCTTACTTGCCTGGAAATATTTGGAGCAAATCCACCATCATCACCAATGTTGCAACTATCTGAACCATATTTCTCCGAGATAATATCCTATTAAATCAATTGGTAAGAAACCTTTTATAAAAGTCAACAAACTTATATGTGCACCATGAAAACAAAACTTTGGAACAGCTGACGGCCCATGGCTTAAGAATTTCAGTACTTTGTCTTAGGAGCAATCTACCCAAATAAATTAATGCTAGGCAAGTTCAGAAAACAGAAAAGGGCATCAGAAAGCTAGGATACAATGAGTTTTTGTGTCAACACAATCTTTCCTACACTGTTTGATGGACAGGTATCAGATTGGTCCAAATATGGGACTGGAGGACAACATTCATGTTGTTGAGTGTGTGCGCAAGGTAATTGTGAAGCAGTTTGTTAGAAGTGGAGGGTACCTTCAGATGATGATATGTCTCTGAACCCATCTGCATTGCTTCTTCAAAGTTTTTTGCACCAACCGGGAGGATCATAATTTCCTACAAATAAGCAAATTTTACTTGCAAGTACTGCAAATAAATATATAGTACAGTATGATAAGATTTTGATCTACATGGACCCTCTTAATACGTTCTCATTTTTTTTTAAAAAAAAGAATCAACTGGAAGAAACAAGGGAATAACAATCTCAAACTCTGCAGAGTTTTAATGGGGTTTGTAGAAAGTGTGTTCCAGCAATCCGCAGGGCAAGGTTTGTTATAAAAGGTAAACCTACAGGTTTAGTGAGAATACTTGAATGGGAAGACTATTTCCAGCATGTGTTCCACCATTAATGACTGTAAGTGCAGGGACGGGAAGCGTTGTAGCACTTTTACCAACAAGATCTGCTATATGCTTGTACAAAGGAACCTGCACAAAAATAGGCAACCAACTATAAGAATCTGTGTGGTCGTGTCCGACTTGTTTTTGACCTCAAACCCTGGCGATTAGGCAGATAATCATCACCTCTTTTTCAGCAGCACCAGCTTTACAAGCTGCGATTGATACTGCCAGCATAGCATTCGCTCCAATCTCAGCCTGCATGATGTAGAGTATCATAGTTATTCATTAAAAGAGACAAAACCGGATTTGACACTATTGCATACCATATTTACAAAATTAGCCGTATGTGCAACGTATTTGCAGAAATGTCACTTCTGCCATCTGGTGTGCGGGTGCCAGAGCCGGCGAGGCGACACATGGTGACGCCGGCGGCGGCAGACAGCCTGCCGCCAAGTGGGGGGAAGGTAGGCAGGCCTGCCGTCCGATAAGGGGGTGGCACGTGATTAAGCCGGCTGATTAGCCAGCTTAATTACCTGCCCTAAATTTTTTTGTTTAGTGCTTGTTTGAATTTTTAAATATATCAAATGAGCTCAAAAAAATTACGAAAATTTATGTACAACCTCCCGACACGACGTACTTCACAGTGCAATTTTTGGGTAATTTTATCCATTGGGAATATTGCTCAAAAATTCATAGAATTTCGATATTTATACGAGTTTTTACATATAGCAAATGAGCTCTAAAAATTACAAAATTTTATGTGAAACCTTCTGACACAGTCATAATTATTGTGTAATTTTTTGGGAATTTTATATGGCCCACAGAAATACTAGTTTGTCCATACTGTACGTTGTTACCCGCTCCCTACTTCGGACATGTGTTGGCTTAACATACCAGCCCCCCTCGCCTACTCCCTCACCTGCACAAATGTTAGTCTGGCCATGTCGCCTCATCTCGTCCGCTCCACAAAAATTACCCAAAAATTACACTGTAAAGTACGTTGTGTCGGGAGGCTGTACATAACTTTTTATAATTTTTTAAGCTCATTTGATATATTTAAAAATTCAAACAAACACTAAATGAAAAAAAATTAGGATATGTAACTAAGCCGACTAATCAGCCGGCTTAATCACTTGCCGCCCCCTCACCTGACGGCAGGCCTGCCTGCCGTCCCTCTACCGGGCGACGGGCTGTCTACCGTCTGCTAGCGGGGCGGCAAGCGCCTACCGCCGGTGGCGTCGCCACGTGTTCCCTCACTGACGCTACCATTCGCACACCGAACGGCAGAAGTGACATTCTTACAAATACGTTGCGCATACGACTAGTTTTATAAATACGATGTATAACATTGTTAAATTCGGCTTTGTCTCTTCATTACAAAGGAGGCATTATATACTTCCCCTGAAAAAAGCGAAGCCGAGGCCTGCGCGGAAACTGCATGATGGGGGCCAGCAACAGAAACTGCACCCAACTACATAGTTGTGCTAAATTGAGATATAGTAGTAAACTAGTAATCGCTAAGGACATCGAAAATAGCACAGCATTATTCCCAGCACGAAGCCCAAAATGGAGCAAGCCAATGTTAAGAGCAAGTTTAATAAGGCTGACTGTGCTAGCTATAAGGGAATCCATGTCAGCATAATCCTATGTGGAGAGAAGAGAAAAGGAGAGAGAGAGAGCCAAGCCGACTCCCATGCAAGAGTCAGGCTATAGCACAGGAAAAGAGACGTTATCCATGCATGTACCAATAGGACTAACTGTTATACCCATACATGTATTAAATGATCACACTATTAAATGATTGAGAGCTCTTTGAAGACAACTTATAGCCAGCTTATTATATAAGTTGGCTGCATCATTATCTTTTGATGACATGGAAATGTATTGGAGTTAGCAGCTATCTATACTATTAAACTTGCTCTAAATATTACCCTATCGCAGAGTATATGGAGACATCAATTGTTTGTGGTAACAACTAGGCATAATATTGCACACTCCTTGTATAATCAATCATTATAAATATTAACACATAGAGCTTGGCAATGTAGGAGTATATTAACTACAGAGGATGAGGATGAGGAATGGATTGGGGTTTCAGTGATGCACCTTGTGGTGCGCCTTGTCCAAGTCCATGATGGCCTGGTCGATCTGCGCCTGCTGCTGCGGATCCATCCCGACGAGCGCCTCTGACACCTTTTCGTTGATCACCCGCACCGCGTCGGCGACCGCCCTGGCGAGCAGCCTCCGCTTCTCGGCGTCCCTGGTGGCGTCGACCGCGGCGCCCTCGGGCGCGCCCGCCCCTGCCGCGGACGCGCGGTGCACGGCCTTGTTGGTGTGCAGATCGACCTCCACGGCGGGCGCGCCGCGGCTGTCCAGGATCTGGCGCGCCCGGACCCTTGTGATCACGGCCGGCGCCGCCCGGCGCATGTGGGTGGAGATGAAGAACACCGGGTCGGGGCTCTTGGCGCGGACCGCCGCGTTCACGGCCTCCTCGATCTTGCGCGAGAGCAGGTGCTTCTCCAGGTACTCCTGCACCGACATGGCTGCGGCGGAGTCCGCTCCACTCCTCACCACGCTCTTCTTCTCCACCTCCGATCTCTCTCCGCGACTCCGCTCTGGTCGTTTGGAGTTGTGGCGAGTTGCCGGAATCGTTAGGCCGTGGACATTGGCCGAACTCGAAACACTGAATGGAAGGAAGAGGACGTGACCCAGTTTCACGTTGGGTCGAGTCAATTTTCAATTTTGCTAGCACAAACCGCTCGGCCCGTGGGCTAAAGCTTCAAGAGACGCCCAACCCAGTGGTCTATGGGTCTATTTTTTTTTAGCTAAAGCTTATACCTCACGTGTAATTTTTATCGATATAAATAAAGTTGGTGCAGTATATGTTACAATTAACTAGTAGACTCTATCTTAAAAAGATACTCAATTTAAAAGCTAGTTATAATAGAAAAGTCAAAAAATAGATTTTAGAAGCCGAGAAGAACTGATCCTATATTTTTCGTCTCTCTGTCTTCCATTCTCATACAATGGAACCACTTTCACTAGATGATGATTGCTGATAGCCATTTTTTGTTAAAAAAAACGATGGCTTATTATACCTCTAAACTCTTCCTACCAGAATATGAGGTCGCGGCTGAGGCATTACTTCAATGCTGTAATTGTTCCAACTTGCATTATCATACCAATTCTGTTCAATCCCAGGAGAAATTTCTCTGAAGATGCTTGCTACCAAAGTCTGAATCTAGAAATTTCCGAGACAAGATTTATATACTGTAGGGACCTCCCTGCAGTTTCCAGTAAAAAAACAAAAAGCACGCTCGGATCAGTGCAAAGCTTCTTCAATATGGACCAGAAGCTGCTGGATATCTCTAGTATCTTCTTGTCCACGGTACTGGACCAGACTTTCCCTAATAATTCGGCCCAGCCCATCAATCGGCATCTTCGAGTCCGTGCCGGAACACGAGAGAACTCTCCAGAAGCATACTTTCTCCTCCACTCCCATCATTCCCCGGCCGCTATAAAAATCTCCCCCACCCTCAGCGACGCAGACACAAGCAAGACGGATAAGCAACGATCGAAGAAGCTCCCCTAAATCGCTCAACCTTTCGCTTACAGAATCCCACTCTAAGCTTCGATTCCTTCCAACACCAGCTCGAATCACCGCCGATCCGATCGACCATGTCGCTGATCCGCCGCAGCAACGTGTTCGACCCCTTCTCTCTCGACCTCTGGGACCCCTTTGAGGGCTTCCCCTTCGGCTCCGGCGGCAGCCTCTTCCCGTCATTCCCCCGCACCAACTTCGAGACGGCGGCCTTCGCCGGCGCGCGCATCGACTGGAAGGAGACGCCCGAGGCGCACGTGTTCAGGGCGGACGTGCCGGGGCTGAAAAAGGAGGAGGTGAAGGTGGAGGTGGAGGACGGCAACGTCCTCCAGATCAGCGGCGAGCGCAACAAGGAGCAGGAGGAGAAGACGGACACGTGGCACCGCGTGGAGCGCAGCAGCGGCAAGTTCCTGCGCAGGTTCCGGCTACCGGAGAACGCCAAGGCGGAGCAGATTAAGGCGTCCATGGAGGACGGCGTGCTCACCGTCACTGTGCCCAAGGAGGAGGCCAAGAAGACCGACGTCAAGTCCATCCAGATCTCCGGCTAGACATCGTCGTGCCCGCGGGATGGAGACATGTAGTGGAGTACAGAGGAGTTCGCATGGGTCGTTCTGATGGAGTAATAAAATCGGCTTCGGCTTGAGTGCGTGCGCGAGTGTCGAGTGTGTGTGTGTGTGTACAGTCATCCAATGCGAATGTGTGATGTGTTTGTGACGGGTCCGGTTCTTCTAAGTTATTACGTTCGTCAGCGTCTGTACCGGTCGGTCTCTTGAACCAGTGAACTATATTTTTCGGTGTCTAAAATATCTTTTTGCTATGTTTTGCGCTTAATTTGATTGGGCGATGGGGGTGATTATAAGGTAATGCTATTATAAGCGTAGAACGCTTTAGGGGTTTTTGGACCTCTGGATTTTGGCTATTAGCTTTTAGTTAAAATTATACTATAGTAATTATTTTACTTTTTAATTATTTAAATAAAAAATTATAGTGGAGGTTAATTTTTAAAATAATTTAATTTAAAAATATATAGAAAATAGCAAAAAATTAAAAGTAAAAAAAATAAAACTAATAAACCAACCGTTCATTTTGACTAGATTTCAGAACTAGAAGCCAGGGCCTTGATTTCGGAGAAGTATCGCTACGAAGCGAAAGAGTTTCATGCACTACGTCCAAAAAGTTGGTGAGAAAAAGTAGCCACTCAACACTTCCTCTAGACTCCCAAGAACTCCAAACGTGCTGTGGTTATTTTTTGAATATTGCGTTAGCTGTATTTTAAATTCAGGACTTATATGTTCTAATATTATATTAAGTTTTATGTATCAATCAATATATTTAAAATTTAAGCCTTTAAGCTTTGATATTATATTAATTTTTATGTATCGTTAGTTTATTAAAAATACATTGAGTTTCTTGCATCAGTCAATTTACTTAAAACTTATGCCAGTAAAAAAAGATAGCTTACACTTCAATAAAAGAAAACTCAGCATTATGTGAATTTATAATCGCCTGAGTAGAAAACAATGGCAAATGGCTCTAAAAGAACAATGATTAATGCATGTTTAAGGATGTTTCTTTTGCATGAATATGAAATTAAAATCACTAAACATCAAAGAGACTTGATGAGGATTAAATAATACATCAAGGGCCTGTTCTTTTTGCCAACGGCTTGTGGTTTTGGCTGAAATTTTTGAATTTTGGCTGTTTACGGTACAGATTACGAAGAGACAGATACTCACTTGTGATTTTAGCTGGTACAGATGTTAGACTTTTAACGTGTAGATCGTTTAACTTGTAGACCCCGTCTTGAAAAAATACTCCGTTTGAAAGTTAGGTACTGTAGCAAAAGCCAAAAGCCGCCCGGCTTGTGACTTGCCGAACAGGCCCCAAATATAGCTTTAATACTTAATTAAGGCCTCAAACCAATGTATCCGTAAACTATCCAAGACTATTACCCAAGCACCCCTGGTTGGAGGGTCATTGTTCATTCACCCGATCATCGACCACTCGGATGTCTTATGAACAAATAAGTGGGTCTGCCTCTAGGCACCTCCTCCCACGTGGTAGGATAAAGCACACGTGCTTAATATTCCTCCTAACCGCATGATAACATGGTCCTACGTCTCTGACAATAATCTCCCATTGATAATAACCAAAGAACAGTTATTATGAGGTTTCTTTTGTTGATAGCAACAGTTCGCTTGACCAGACTGAGAAATCGACAAGGCGCCTTCTCACGTGGATTGTCGAAACCCCTTCGACACTATTTAAAATTTGACAAGAGAAGACGGAAAGACAGACACAAACAGATTCTAAAGAATTAAGGGAGAGACAAGAAGTACTGATCCTAGGGCTGGTAGCATTCCCTTTGTAATCTCTCATCGAAAGTACCTTGTAACTAGTTTATAGCAATAAAGATACTCCACATTCTCCTTTCGAATCATTCTAAGAGACTTACCTTTTTCCCACAATTCGTAAGATCGACGATTTGATCGTCGATAGTTGACGTTGTCCGTGAGGAGAAGGCACTATGTCCCTAAAGGTTCTTATCAACATAACCAGCCCCTGTTTCTGTCGACATCGCTTATGTAATCATGGTAGGAACCTGGGATGAGGAGAATTAGATCGATCTGGCAGACTACGCCAACCTTGACATAGATGCATGTATCTGCGCCATGGAACACGATGCCTCCTTGACATCATCCTCCATCTCAGAGTCGCCAGTCCCTGAGACCAGCGAGGTTGATCGAATGGAAGAAGACACGCTGCCCTACTCATCAACGCTTCATGAGGAGTTAGGCGTCCCAACCTTGTCAGAATGCCCAAGCACCATGGCAAGTTCGGCACATTCTATCAGCAAACATAACAACAACAGCTGATGCCATGATCTGAGGGTTAGAGTACTCTCAATTCGATCATGGGCAACCACTATTCGCCAACAGCTCCTGCACATTACGGAAGCAGGTGTCGATGAAATTACCCCCGGCAAAAAGCCAGGTGAAGACAATAACACTCACCATCTGATCAGCAATTCATCAAATCAGGTTGAGTCTACCACACGATCCCCTAAAAATTGTGGTCTCCAATCATTCTCCATTGTGGAAGCTTCTTTCCGAAGCGATAGAAGGCTCTCCCTCAGTTTTGATGGGGATTCGTTAGGAGATCCTTGATGGAAGCACGAGGTTAACATAATCAGTGATAACATTGCAGATGTCGTGCATGACTCTCACGATAGATCCCCTTATGATCAATTTGGTCAAGATGATATAAACTCTCCTGCATCACCTGGAGGAGTAAGAAATGATGGAGCTGGTGGGCATTGACCACCAAATCTGCATATTCTTACGCCTCCACGTGGAGCGAGCAAAGAACTCAGAGCGAAACTTAAGTTATTGTATCCCTTCTACCAATAGGAAAGCTCCAGTGCCTTTAGTAGCTATTCAAAATCTGCAGCATGTCCATAATATTCTTAACCACTTGAACCCTGCTTTAGCAGAAACCCCAAGATATACTCAAGTTGTAGGTTAGGTATCGGAGCAGAGGTACCATGTGAGTGCCATGACCTATGCCCTTGTAGCCTTGCAACGGCACACGCGTTTTTGGCACCCTGCGCCCTTGCCTCGCCTTGCTCCTGTGCACTCACCCTGGCGCTTGCACCCTGCGACGACGTACGTGCTCTTGCACTCCACGCATGTCATGTGCTTGAGCCCTCACTGTGGTGACCGCACCCTGTGATAACGCACGCGTCTTGGCGCCCTGCGCCTGGCTCCCTAGCGCCCCGCGAAATACACCCTGGCGCACTGTGCCCTGGGCCCTGTGCACCCTGGTGCCCTAGCACTCCAAGACTCGTGGTATTACGGTGAGCAGGGGCGGAATTAGACCAAAAATAACCGGGGTTCACCACTTCATCATATATATAACAACATATATAATTTTCAATCAATTGTGTGCCTAATAGTAATATGTCCGGTAATTTTTAGCATCAATACTTCAATACGACCGATACCCGTATATGATAATAAAGAAGTAATGATCAAAATGCTTACCAAAATAAATAAATCCAATAATAATATTGGTTAGTTGCAACAAACTAAAGTAACTAAGTGTAAATTCTTAGACAAAAAAGTTGTTCGGTATTAGTAAAATACATCATCCGATCTCATTGGCCTATAAAAATAAAATTACTTAAAGTTTTTAACTAAAAAATAGAACGATCAAATATAAATAAAAGCATTACTTTTTAATATTTGTGTTCTTTCAAATTCATAAAGCAATGAACTACAATATCATTGATAATGTTTTATAATTCTTATTTCTCTACATAACAAATAAGTCTATCATTCATCGAAACATCATCAAAAAATTGGAAAAGGTCAATTAGATATTTGTATGTTCAGCAATTCAAGAATAATATAGTAGAAAATACGTTAAGTGGTTTACTTACTTAACTGTGATCAAATTCTACATTTTCATCTAATTCGCAATGAGCCAGGACAATATTGCACAAATCAAAATTGAAACACTAAGTCTTAAACTTATAATTTGACAAAATCAACGCCAGCTCACAAATGTAGCCCCTATTCTTAAAATAAATTGGAATAATTGACAAAAATTTAGAGCAAAATACATACTCACTAGGTAGGTATAATTTCCTTCGACCGACGAGAGCACGAGGCAATAGGGACCATGCGGCACTGTAGCCAGATGGCAAACGAGAGCCACTGATGGCATCGATTTCTCTTGTTTTCTTGTGAATATTTGCTGCTTGGCTGGGTGTGGCTGTAGCGGGCGTGATGCACATCTTTTGCACGACCTTGCGTGATGAACATGCGTAGAGGGCTGTGCGAAGTGACACGCTTCAGGATCGATCAAATAGACAACATGACCTGTTGCGGTCCTCCCTCTTGGGCCGGGTGCTGCAGCGACCTCGTGTGCTGAGGGACAGTGGAGATTCCTCGTGGATTACTGCTAGTTACTGAAAATTTAGGCTGCTAGTATTCCCTTCGTTTGGCTTCAAAGATGATACCGGGTGCACCGAGTTTAGGTTAGAGGGTTCACGCATGGAATAGAGATATTAATACTTGTAGAAAAGATTTTTAGACCCGGTGTCCTGTGACACCGGGCCCCATGTTGTGGCTCCGCCCATGACGGTGAGAAATGTGTTGTTGTTGATCTTGCAAACAAACATTGTGTGGCACGTCAAAAAATTTATTTGGTACTCGACTTTATAGGAAGATGAAGCCCTGCTCAAAAGAGCTTTTTTTAGTGACTTATGGCTGAAAAGCACTGTAGCTGACATAGGCTTATTTAGCATAATTAAATTTAAAAAATTTAAAAATATAAAAAATATGTTAGTCCATCACATATAATGCAAACAAATAAGAGAAAAAGAACTGGCAAAAAAGCTAAAAAAAAGCCAAAAGTATAAAAAGACGAAATTTATGAATAGTGCAAAATAAGCCAGAAGCTCAAACCGAAAAGAGCGGTGCCAAATATTTGTCGTGTTATGCCATGCCATTCATATATGGAGTATGCACTGGTTTCTCTCTCTCCTCCTGAGAGTAAATTAAAAGGAAAGAAATATGATGTCAGTAGCATGATGCAGGTCACCCTGAGGCGAAACAAGGTAGAAATGTTAATAATATGGCATGTTATCTGCAGCCTGTAGGGGTCTTCCACCCCTGCTGTTACTTGGTGGCGCTAACAGTTTGCTTTGGGGGTGTGCTTGTTGCCTCAGTGATGATGAATGCAGCTTACAGGTAGCATTTTGGCCAGCTCACCTGAGGGCGACAGTTTGGTGGATTTGCTGGGTTGTGTTGTTTATAGTTCCTTCCAATTCTATTTCTATTTGATTATTGCCTTGCTGAAGCTGTCATGACCGCAATAGCTTGTTTCAAATGGAAAAGGAGTTAACATAAGTGGACAGTCCATTGCGACTTAGTTCAAAGAGCATTCGGTTGAGATGTGTAGCACGGGCATGGCAACGAAGTGAAATAAATTGTGCCTTCAAATTTTCCACCAATTCTTCACTCTAATAGCTATAAGATGGTATGAACATCAAGAAACCAAAATCCAAAAATTCCCTGTGCTACAATAAAAATCAACTTGGTGAACAGTAAAAACAACGCTATATGAAATCTAAAAATTCATGTAGCTTTTAATCCGTATATTCAAAAGACTTGGAACTTGAATCAAGGCTAAATCTTGACCTTAAGAACTTATCCTAACCAGATATTTTAAAAGAAATTAAGATAATTGAGATATCTCTGCTGTATTAAAACTGGGCCAAAACCACAAATTAAGCCAATGCTCAAATTAAGGTTCTAAATCACTTGAAATTTAGTATGTACCTTCTATAGAATGTTAGAAATATATTCCAATTAATGACCAAGAAAATCATTGCAAAAATTTCAACCTTTTTTCCATTTAAAAGAAGGTTGCATCAAAACCAGGAAAAAACAAAAAAATAGTGAATATGACTTGCTCGTGGGTGAACGATGGCCAAAATAGCTCTAGATGTATTTCCATATATCACAACAATCTAGGATACCCAAGGAATCAAGACAAAAATAACTGGATCAATAAATCACTCAAAGAGACCAAGTCAAGCAAAAACCCAGACAACTTTTAGATGTTGTCAAATCTGATGCCTAGATGGATGGGATTTTTCAAGGTATATCCTCATCATTTACTCGTTTTTGGCATCTAGTAAGATCAACAAAAAAGAGAGACAAAATCAAAATAAACCAAAATAAGGGCAAATCAACTAAAACAAGAAGAATATATGAGAGATGAATAAAGTTAATATATTGCTACTTAAAAATGAAGTTTTTGCAGCCGCTCTACCTGGAGGACAAGAGAGCACATTACAGCACTCACACTTCTCAAGCCTTAACACCAGAACACTTGGCTTCTATGTGTAAACTAAAATGATTGAATAGTTAACTAGCAAGTTTCCATCTCAATCTGTTAAATAGACAAGACAACTAACCCTATCTAACCTTAATGGATACTATGCACTTAGCATAAATAGGGAAATCCGTTAACTCCACACAACACGAGTTTTATTCGCACACTACACTTATGTACGCTTTTCAAAGTACGAATCCATTAAGTTTTTAGCATTTGATCTACTTGATCATCTTAACTCTTCCTTGACCTAAATCACCTTTCCAAATACCACGGTTTTGATCCAAGATAATTTTTGGTATTTTGCTCAACTTACCAAAATACCCTTTTTGACATGATCTTCATTTTCCCTTGCAAGCAATTGCTATGCTTGCTACATGTAGATACATCACTGGCTTGCCACGCGTTGGCAAGTCTCTCCTGTTCCAGTTCCACCGGACAATGCTTCACTTGGACTGATCAAACCACATGGTGCAACCCATCGCTCGAACTTTCCTTTAATTTTTTTTGTCTTTATTGTGCCATACTTGAACTTAGCCATCTCAACATACATCCTTTATCATTCTAGGCCTTGGCTCCTCCATGAGCGTAGCCCTGATTCTCACGGTTGATCATCGTTAACTCCAATCTCCCCTACACATTCAAAGACTAAATCAAATCATTCCATCACTTAAATTTTCTAAAATCATCTATTTCGACCGAAGTAGCACCAGCTGGCCGGTCAAACCAACGTTTGTGCAAATTGTCCAAAAAAATCTGCAAATTTATAAATTCTAAATTTTTACTACTCTAAAATAATAATAGTTTATCACGACAAAACCATGTACCTTCACATGGTCCTTTGAGATGACATGATGATCTCAATATTTTACTGACCAGATAAGAACAAATGATGGGATAGTCTTTACCTTGTAGAGCCATGCGCCTAAACTAAAGCGAAAGCAGTTGAGTCGAAGGCCAGAGGCAGCAGTCAAAGGGCCTCTTTTTCTCGACTTCTAAAAGTTGCTTTGCGGTTTTTCTTTAGTAAATAGCTTTTAAGCAAAGTGTCTTTGTAAGACGGGGTCTACAGATTGATTGTACTAAACACTATAATAACTTTATTTATATCGGTTAAAATTGTATATGAGATTTTGTTGTCTCGTATTCTTTTTTATAAATAGTCTAAAAACTTTAAAACTAGCCATAAGTTAATAGGACAGAAAAAAAGGGCCTAAAAATCCCGTGGCCAGTGTCGTATCTCTGCGTGGCGCCATCAGCAGCAGAATCCCCGTCAAGAGTAAACCCGAAACAACGACTCGATAAATCAAAAACCGCGGCGAAGTTGGCCGCTTGTCCCACTGGCAGCTTTAACCCAAACCAACGACTTGATAAATCAAAAACCGCGTCGACGTTGGCCGCTTGTCCCACTGGCGCGTAAGCGGTGCGGTCTCCGTTGCCGCCGGTCGCCGACGCCACCAACTCCACGTCTCCGCCACTTTCGGTTCATTCGCTCCTACGCCCCCGTCGCATCATTCTCCACGCGCGCACCACCATGCGTGGGAGTAACGCGCGGCTTGTGCTCCCATTCGATCCCGTATTCTCCTAGTTAATCCCATCCGTCCAATACTACACTTTTTTTTCATTTGGAGCCCGCTGCTACGTTTCCACACCTAGTTCGCTACAGCTTTCGATCCCCATCTCGCCCCAGCACGGTCGGCCGGCGTGAGCGGGCTGTGCGGCTGTGCTGTGCCCGCCGCGAGCAACTTCCTACTTTCCTCGCCTTTATTCGGTTCGGCTTTACCAGCCAAATCACCACCCGCGCGACGACGGCAGCGGCCACAGCTACAGCCAAGCCAGCCCCTCCTCCCTCACCAACCCCACCACCACGCACGCCCACCGCAACCGGACAAAACGCGGAGAGGGCAGCGGAATAAGGCGAGAGGCGCTCTAGCCTCTCGGCTACTCGTACCGTACCGGCGCGGTGCTAGTGCGCTACTACCACTACCCAAGCATTCGATTCGAGCAGCGAGACGGCTCAATTCCGTCGGTCTCTCTATAGAGCCGAGGCGGCCGCCGCTTTCTAGCTCCTTCGCGTTATCTTAAGTGGTCTGGTCGCGGCAGTAAGTAACCCTGCCTTTTTCTGGGGTTATTTCTCGGCCTGCGCCACTGTTACTTTCCCCAATCCTATCCTCGGCGCCATTCGCTCGTGATCGAGTCGATCGGCGCGGCGGGGATGGAGGCGCTCAAGAAGCAGGCTAGCAAGCTCCGGGAGCACGTCGCCAAGCAGCAGCAGGTACGGATTCCTCGCCCAATTCGAGCAATTCGGCCTCCCCAACCGATCGCCGCGTATATGATCGGGTTCTTGGTGTTTGTGCTTGCTCCCCGGTTAAGTTTGCACATCTAGTTCTAGAATTTTAGAGGGTTTTTTTGGTGGTGAGCACTGGTGGATTGGGAGAGCAGCAGCAGCTGGATGGAACCGATTTGCGTATGCTCTTTAGGTTGCTGGCAGCCTGGCACTGGTTGGGTCCTGCTCGTTCCTTTATTCATTTGCCTGTGGCTGCTGATTTGCTCGGCAGCCGAGACTAATTTTACTTGTTCGAATGAAATGCGCACAATTACGATATCCCATGCTTCTGTGCCTGTTTGGTCCTTGATAGAATTCCGTATGGTGATGCAGGCGGTTCTCAAGCAGTTCAGTGCACGCTATAATCAGGACCCCTCTCTTGTTGATGAAGCTGAACTTGAGTGCCACCAGAATCTCCAGAGGCTTTATAATACGACAAGAGCAGCTAAAGTATGTGTTCCTTCTGTTTGTTATCTGTGCTACAAGAAACTAGCCTACCTGATGGTTTAAAAGTTATTGGGTATATATCTCTTGTTCTGTAGCATTTCCAACGAAATATCGTACGAGGCGTGGAGGGTTTCATTGCTGTTAGCACCAAACAGATGGAGATAGGTAACTTTCCGCGTTGAGTGTTTATTGGTATGTGCATATGCTTCCATTTTGAGAGATTTTCTGTGATCATGCTATGATGTTTCTTCCTGTAGTGAAAAAGCTAGCTGAGGATTGTTGCAAATATGGAAACGACAATCAAAATTTTGGTTTTGTTCTTGCAAGGGCTTCGGTTGAGTTTGGCAAATCTCATAGCCAAATGGAGGAAGAGCGGGAGAATCTTCTTAAAGTTTTTGGAGAGCAGGTGATGGCAAATTCTACCCTCTTTCTTAATTATTTCATAAGTTTCAGAATTGCAAGTGCTTTTTTAGTCTAGGTTGATGCATATTTTTCCTTTCTCACCCTTGAGCCTGAAGTCAATTGAAATTGGATGAGGTTTATTCTGCTGAAAGCAACAAAAAGGTGTCAAAGCAAGTGGTGAATCCTACATGCCATTGGATGGCTTGCATATTCTGCATGTTGAAGTTTGCCATGTGGGGAATTTTTTTAGCTTTTGCTGATGCCTGGTATTAAATTGATTGAGCTGAGCTAGTTTGTTTCTGCAGTGCACGTATAAATTTTCTATCTAACTGATGGCAGCTGGGGGAAACATTTTATGATTGCTAAAGCTATCTTGCTGAGTGCTTTTACCGTTTGACTTTTCCTACAATCTCTCAGGTTTTTCAGCCTCTTCGGGAAATGATAATGAGTGCTCCTCTTGAAGATGCTCGCTTGTTAACTTACCGTTATCAACGGATCAGACAAGATATGGAGTCTCAGGTAATGAATCACAAATGCAATTACCTATTCTGCAGAGATTACTGCCAGATACTAAAAATAAAGTTTTTATTAGATAGCTGATGTGATGAGAAAGCAACTGAAGTCCAAGCAGAGTAGTGGTAATGCAGATAGTTCTGTGAAACTGCAACATGCAGAATCAAAATTATCAGAGCTCCGAACTACACTGGCAGCATTAGGAAGAGAAGCAACTGCAGCTATGGAGGCTGTAGAGGCTCAGCAACAACAGGTTACCTTTGACCGTCTCCTTGCAATGGTATGTTACGCCTCACTGTTCTTTCAAAATCTTTGTCTACTGCATAACAGCGTGTGATCCTTTTCTGTTAATGGTTATGATTTCGCCTACATGACCACTCAAGCCTTTCCATCTGACAACATGACACTTTTTTCTTTTGTTTTAGAAGAGGGTGTATCAGATGTGGGTATGGCATTCAGGTCAAACAATGTGAACATCTGTGTAATATATTGCCTTTTGGTTTTGCTGATCAGAGAAGTGTTTGTGGTCCTGTTGGTATGCTGCTTTTTTCTTTTTTTGTTCAATCCTGATGTGTGGGTGCCTTCGTTACTTGTTAGAATGCATCTTCTCAAAATTTATCATTCCTCAGTGTAAGTTTGATCATCTCTCTAATAAACAAATCTTCTTATCATACCCTGGTTGGACAAGGTGGATTTGGCCCGCTCCCCTTAAAATCGTAGAAATTATATCGCTTTGCTGATTACCAGGGGCCTGATAAAACGTAAGTCAAAATTTTCGGCATTAGATGTGCTTGAAAATGTGCGTGCTTCAGTTGTTGGATGTTGATTTGAAGACCCCATTCATTTGGACTAAGGCTAATAGGTCTGATGAATAGTACCCACTGATAGAAGTTGAAGCTAAAACTCGGCTGAAAAGCCGAAAAGAACGGGGCCGAAGGACAAAAATTTGACTTATCCCTAGCCAAAAAGCAGGCGGCTTGTTTGGATAGAGTAACAATTGGACTCTAAATCCTTCATACTGCCATACAGGGTCTCTCTTCTAATCCCATTGTATTAATTGTCTCCAAACATCCTAGTTGAATGTGCTTATTAAGGAAAAATATTTCAAAACTTCTGTATGTTCAAACCTTATATTTTATTTTGTGTGGTTGTTAAAGTTCTCATTTAAGTTTCTCATTCTTGGATTCCGGACACTTGAATTCCAGTACTGGAACTGCATATGCAAACCTATGAATAACTTTGGTTGAACAAAGTTAACTGTTCATCCGTAGGAAGTTTCTTTCGTAAAGAGTTAAATGACCCTTACCTTATGCCCCACTTTCAGGTTGATGCTGAGAGAGCTTATCATCAGAATGCTGCTGATATTCTGAACAAACTCCATGATGAGGTGCATAACTGTTACATTAAAAATGAGATTCTTTCACCTGTATAGGCAATTTGCAATGTTCTAAACCTGGAAACAGATGTGTGTGTTTTCTGCTGAATATTGCTAAGTTTTGCTCTGCTAATTTGCGCAGATGCTCCTTGCAAAACACCATGATGAGCCAGAAAACCACTGCGATGAGCCATCATCGGAGCCTAAAGCAACTCCAAACTACGATGAGCCATCATCGGAGCCTAAAGCAGCTCCAACACATGTGCACTCAGATAGCACATATGAAGACCCAATATTAACTAAAACTAGCGAACCTACAAGGAATTCAACTAGTGAACCTACAAGGAATGGTCAGGAAGTGCATTATGTTGGGGAGGTATGTATGCCTTTTGCACCGCATGTCATGATGATTGTTGAACTTGTAGTGTGTCATCAACTCACCATTACTGTTCTTCGTTCTGGCATCCCATTGCGGTGCAGTATACCATGTTAGACCTTAGCTCTGTACTGGCATAGTATTTATCCTATCTGTTTATGAGATGTTTTAGACAGACTGATGGGGTTTTGGAAGCCCCACAAAGTTTTCCCTGGAACTGCTCCACCAATTCATATGCCCACATGAAATGAAGTTCACTCTGATTCTCCAGGCCACTGTAGAACCCATTGTCATGCTAGCATGAGAAAACCAAAAATAAATGAAATTTTAATTTTGAACCAGCTGCTGTTTCTAACATGAGGTAGCTTGAAATCATGTGAAATTTTCATTCTGATCCCAAATTTGATGAATCGGAAATGCAACTTAAATAAACAATGAATTTTATCAGTGGATAGCTCATACTGCTGTTCTTCAACTGAGCTTCCCAGCCTACCTTGCATTTCATCTTACTCCTCTTTACACCTGGTAAATACTACCATCAAAATGTTGGTATGGGTGTTCCCTGTTGGTTCTTCCAAATATAGATAGGAAAGGAACATAAGTATATGCCAAATATATACAGGATAATAGGATATGCCAAGATAGGTTCAACAATTTTAGCGATTGCACAATTGGTATACAGACATATCAGTGCATTATTCTACATGCTGAATAATCTGTGACTTTCTGGTTGTGCAGGTAATCCATCCATTTGATGCTCAGGCTGATGGTGAGCTCAGTATTTCTGTGGGTGATTACGTTGTCGTCCGCCAGGTACACATGGTTTGCATTTGCGTTGACAGCTATGTTAAGTTTTATCTATGCCATGGGATTCCTTACGACCAAGTTCTGAAGTAGGAAATCATCTACAATTCACAACGGCAGCAACCTACTGTTAGTCCAGTAGCCGCTGCAAGAATATGAACAGATGCAAGGCAGCATATAATTGTCCCTTTGTCGTTTTTATTTCTCTAAGGGTGAACAGAGGGGACCGGAATGCTAACTAAGCACTCTTTGTCTGTCTTCACAGGTGGCTCCAAATGGGTGGTCGGAAGGGGAATGCAAGGGAAAGGCTGGCTGGTTCCCATCTACCTACGTAGAGCAGAGGGACAAAGCCCCGGCAAGTAAGGTGATAGAGCCTGGACATTGACTACTTGATCTCTCTCGTACTAATGGTTGCTGTCATCGTCCTGTTTTCCCTTGTACATGAGGTATTTCGTGAGTGATTAGTATTTTGTAGAACTTTTACCTTTCTGTGCAGATTCTTGTGCTTGTAGGCTTTCCCTTGCCTAATAATTGTATGTAAAATGTAGCGTTTTGCCTTTAGGATCTCCTTTCTGGGATTTGAAACGTTGTATAGAGCTGTTGGTCATGGGATGCGGTAACCTTCCCCTTCTTATGTGGAAAGGTCTTCCTGCCGAATTTGTTTTATCGTTTTCAGAACAGTGATAGTGATACTACCCTTGTTTTTCTCTATTGGACCCAGAAGCTCTTTCGATATATTGGATCCAGATTCTAGTTACTCTTCTTTTGCTATTCTTATCAAAATAACAAAGCAAAGGACGCAATTGAAGCATCCATTATATCTGATTGAGCAAAAGAGGCTTGGTTGTTGGATTCTTCTATCCAACTTTATCTGAAAAATCCGAACCTTAACTGCAACAGAAACACTTGTTTTCCCACATCATTTCACTGGCCGCAAGTTGTTGCTTTACCTACTTGATTCTGCAGGTGCTGAATTTATTGGGTCAAGTTTTACATCTCTTTTGCTGCTGGTCCGGTCAGTACAGCCTAGGATGAGGATGCTACTATGGCTGTTTCTTGCATCTACACGCACAGGGAGCTTGGAAGTGAAACGTAGCAGCAGCAGCGAGGTGAAAAACAACCAGAGAGTAGCGTGGTTAATTTGCAAGTGGACGTTTGTGGTGTCCACGGATTTAATGCGTGCGCTCTCTCCTAACCAATCTCAGGCTGCTGGGGCCTTGCGCAGTTATGACGGCTTGCTCGGCCTGATTGCTCGTTTCCAATCGTACCGGACTACCGGAGACTTGCTAGTGACCCATTCAGCCCGTATATCCGGTGTTCGATGGTAGATTAGTAAAACGCTTCTCGCCTCTCTCTAACCATTGGTTTTAGGTGGTGCTTAAAATAGCTTCTAATATTTTTGGCTAAAATTACACCGTAACGGCTACTAATTTTTCAAAAAAAATTAAAAAAATTATTATATCGTCGTGGACAACATAAAAAAAATAAGAGGAAAAAAGATAAAAAAACCAAATTAGAAACAAATGTATTTTAAATAGCTTTTAATTTAAATAAACTAGAAATAAAAAAAGCCAAGCTAAATTCGTGTGGTGTTCATTTGGGGTTTTTTAGAGGCTTATGGCTGAAAAATACTGTAGCTGACAGAGATTTATTTAGCATAATTAAATTTTAAAAATTAAAAAAATATAAAAAATATGTTAGCCTATTATGTATAATACAAACAAATACGAGAAAAAAGAACCGGTAAAAAATCTCAATAAAAAGCCAAAAGTTCAGAAAAAAACGAAATTTATAAATAGTAAAAAATAAACCAGAAGTCAGAGCCGAAACAAGCACCAACCTTGCATTGTGCGGTTAGTGTCATTAATGCCAGAAAGGGACGTCAAGGGGAATCTACGCCCCAGTTTTTGCTCGATTTCCAGGACGAGTACTCTATGCATTTAGCATTTATGAGCAACTGGTACGAGTGGTACATTACATTTCTAGCCAAGAGAAGCTCAAATGCTCCAAATGCCATCAGAATAGTTTTACTTGGGCAACTTCCGGCCTTGTTCTTATGTAAGCTGAAGCGGCGGTTACGCAGGGTAAAGGCAAGCGGTTGGTTTGGCAGATGGGATGGAAGGGTCACATCGAGAGGAGAGGAGAGGACACCGAGTATGCGACAGCACAGCTCAGCAACGTCTGGGTCGCCTCGTCGGTCAGAGCTCCGGTCCCACCACCAGCGAGCCATCCTTATTTTACCGGGCTTTGTACCAACTACCTAGGGGCGGATCCCTGCCTTCAGGCGAACTCGGACAACCTGAGCTCCGTTGTCGGCTGAACCCCCTGCACCGGCAGCCCCTCCTCAGAGCGAGCTGAGAACGGTGACGGACAGCGGGCGCTCCCGACGGTTGTAGACTTGTTTCTTAGGAGCGCACGGTATGGGTTTCGGTGACTTTGGTCCAGCTTAGGAGCCCAGGGCGCACCGTGCATGACAGCGTGAGTAGAGATGCAATGCTAGCAAGCAGAGCGAGCAGGCATCGTTCCAAATAGAGAGCTAACCCTAGATCTAGAGAGGCCAAGGCGGATAGTGGCCAGGCCGCCAGGGGGTGCATCCTGCCTTGCCGCAGCCGGGATCAAGCCACTCTACCTCCGCCTCCTCTGCCACGCCGTTGGTTCTGGAGATTCGTCGCCTGGTAGTTCCCTCGCTGGTAAGTCCTAGCCTTCGTCTTTCAATCCATAGTTTGTGGCTCTGTGTTACGAGCAAGCGAAGGTATACGGAGATCAAGGTTCCATCTTGCTCTTATGCACAACGAGTTTGGAGGGATTATTTGCCAAAATACATGTTAGTAGGAAAAAACCAGCGAGATTGGAAGTAAAAAGTGGAATTGTGGATACATCTAAGGGCGTAGCCAGCCCGAGGCCCAACCTCGGGCCCAGCCCACTGCAAAGAAAAAAATAAGGCTTTCACTATTAGTAGCTACAGTAACATATAAAGATTTTCTCAGCTAGGCCTCGGACCATTGCCCCAGCGGCTCGAGGCCCAGCTCCGCCTCTGGATACATCATATAGAAAGCATTGAATTATTTGGTTACAAGTAATTTCAGTTTCGTCGATTAGTCCCCTCAATTTCTTTTCGAGGTGGTGTGGGCAGAGACATCTACACCATTGGAATTAGTTTCATGTGTTTTACGGACTGCTGGATGAGCTACTTGGACAATCACATGTTGTCATATGGTCAATCTTGAGATAAAAAAAACATGCCTTATTTAGTTATATTCCTTGTACTCTGTTGAAAAGACTAATAGAGATATTTTGTAAATATAATGCATTCTTTGGATATGTCATAGCTGTTGCAGAGGTGGCTCAACCATCCATGACTGGGCTTTGGAAATGGCCCAATATTTAATAAGTCTAATAGTACAGATAAATGTACCAATGCACCCTCACTTTCTGTAATTATTAAGGGGTATGATAGAAATTTTTCAACCTACCTCACTCATGTATATAAACCCCTAAGAGGGGTATGAGGAAGGGCAAATCCACTCATTTCATACATCGTGGGACTTCACTACCCTCCTCGTAGGCATCGCCTCGGAGGAGCGGCCTGACCCACAACTCCGCCTCGAAAGCTCGGCCTCGATGGGGCACCTTCAGCTGCGCTGCGGGACTTCACCACCCTGCTCGTAGGTATCGCCTCGGAGGGGTGGCCCGATCCACGACTCCGCCTTTATGTGCCTCCCACGTCGAAATAGAACCTCGACGACACGGCCGCATCCTTGGCGTCAGAGGGGCTGGAGCTACCAATTGCATCAGGTCGCTCATCAGGACCCCCATGCTTGCTGGTAGGGGACGGGGGGCTAGGATAGTTGGTCATGTCAGCTCGCCCATCGGGATCTCTGTATTTGCTATCGATATAGTACTATTGTAGGGTGGCCCAAACCCCGTGACTAGGCCTTGAAAATGGCCTGATATATAGTAGGCCTAATAGTACAGAGAAATGTATCAATGTACCATCACCTTCTGTAATTATTAAAGGGTAGGATGGAAACCCCACTCATGTATATAAACCCCTAAGGGAGGTATGAGGAAGGGCAGATCCACTCATTTCATACACGAGTACTCTCTCTCTCTCTCTCCTGTCGTTGGCTCTCTCTAGCTCCCTAGTTCTATGCTCATTTCTCATACACAATACTTGTCCCCCATTCTACTGTTTGGCCCATAGCTACAATAATAGCTTTCTCTAGATAATATAGAAGGACGCTAATTTATTTCAAAAGGCTGCCTATAGGATATAACTAAATGCAAACTCAAAAGGGGTTGGTTGTATTTCAGCTAAAGTGAATGTTTTCTATTTTTGAACTCAATTGTTTATTAGGACCGGCAGTAAGACTACTCTATTTTTAATTTCTCATGTACGTCGATCAATTCTAGAGATATCTTTATGTTGAGTACAAGAGCAAGGGCATTGATGTGCAATGCCAGATACAAACTAATAACTCTTGTTGATTACTGCATTTCACCTAATTGCTCAAATTTTCTTATTCTTAATGCTTCTTTTTATATAACTGAAGCATTAATTTTTCTAATATCCCCTGCTGTCTGCTAGCCAGTTTTTGGTTGATCTTATGTAACCCTTCCAAATTCTCTAGCATAGAGGATTGTTATATTTCATTGATCTCCTTTTGGTGTTAATTTGTATATTAGTTATCATTTATAGTTCTGTATGCCAATAAAGGCCAATAGTTAGTCGAATGAGTACTTATGTAGCAGTTAGGAAAGACAGCAACAAAAACATGAAATCTCGGATTGCAACGTAGTTTGATCATAAATTATTTTGATCTTAGTTAATACTATTTGCTTCGCACTTATAAGTCCGTCCTAGCTATATTTTAGTTCTAAGTCGGCCAATGCTAATACCTATACCGCTATACGCCGCTCACTCCTCTCCTATCATTCTCGTCGTGCTGCACTCAACTAATTACCTACCTTCCTTGGAATGAAATGGAAAATACGCCCCGCATTGAAATTCCTTTGAAACTAGGCCTAATCCTAAAAATAGGGGGAAACACGATTCCAAAAGATACATGTGCATTCATTATACGTAAGGTTTTCTAAGAGAATACCAATTAGGTACAAGAGCTATTCATTAGTTGCACAAAGAAGCCTGATTGCACTTCTCCCCTTGAATGACCATTAGCTTTGTCCTTACAACCAGTTTTGAACATAGAAATCTCACAAAATTTCCTCTAAATCCATGTGTCCTTGAGTGGGTCTTACATTATCAATGACTACAATAGAAAAATGCAATTAATATGGTGCACGCTCTCTCTCCCACAAAGAATCTCTTACTTTCTCATCCCAAATGACATGTCATTTTCATGCAGCATACCATACAAGTACAAGCACCCCTAGCGCAGCTGCTCCTTTTCAGCTTAACTTATGTCTTTTAATTTATCTATAGTAATTAATTTTTAAATAGTATATTTTTTTAAAATAAAGTCTATAAATTAATTATAGTAGACACCGTATCGACTTTATCTATATCAATCAAAATTATACATAAGTGACTTTTTTTTGTACTTTCTCTTATAAACAAATAAAATTTAAAATTTTAAGTTTAAAATTATAAGTCGCAGCAACGGAGAACCCAGAAATAAAAAAAAAGCGGAATGCGGTGCGAGTTAAGAACCGGGTGATTAGCTGTTCGTCCTGTGTCCCGTTCTTCGCCCACACCGCACGCGGCCAAAACCGCGCACTCACATTCACTCCTCTCGCTCGCTCACCGCCACCACGCCACAGCACAGCAGCGCAGCGCCGCCTCGCCTAATCTCTCCAGCCTCCTTTACCCTCCCCCCTCTCTCACCACACCGCTGCCGCTACTTCGCAGCTCGCATCCTCCTCCTCCTCCTCCTCCCCTCTCTCTCTCCTCTAATCATCGCGTCCGTTCGCCGTCTCGTCGCAGATCGCCGCCCCCCCGCATCCTGCGAGCGCAGCACAGGTATCCCGTCTTGCGTCGGATCTGCCGCCGTTTCCGCTGATTTGTGCGGGGTTTCGTGTGTGGCCGCGGTGAATCGATGCGTCTTAAGCTTGTGTTGCTGCGGCGGCCCCTAAATTGGTGCGCGCGGTTCGTGTCGGTAGCGTGGCGGCTTGTAGCGGTACCCCTACTTTTGTTGAGTTGCGGCGGCTTTAACTCTGGATGCATGCTTGCGTTTGGTAGTTGCGAGCTGGAATCAGTAGTAACTGCTTTGTTGTTTCCTCAGCTAGGTGCTACTAGTGTTGTTTCCATTTTTTTTTGTGTGTGTGGGGGGGGGGGGGGGGGGTAACCGAAGGATATAGTGGATTACTGTGCTCTGGGACTAGCTGGCTGCAGATTTAAGTAATTGGGGGGGGGGGGGGGGGGTTGTCTAATGCAGCAATGCTTTCGTTCTCTGGATTTATATTTGTTTGAATTGGGGGAAATTAGAGCCTTGCAGCTGATTCAATTAGCCTGAAACAATTATGTGGATACCAAGCAGAAAATTTTGCATCACAAATTGTCTTAGTCCCCATATTATGGCCGTCCATTTTGTGCAAGCTCCACCCATGAGTGTGTCGAGATGCACTGCATTTGATCCGTTATTTGTTTTGATATGGTGATGCGGCGGTCGTTCATGTGTTGAGGCGTTTCTGATCGTGGCTTTATTTATTTAATTAGTTTGTTTATGATTGTTGATTTGTTTCCGTTTTTGCTTCCAGGGCCAGAGATTTGTTGCCGACTGGGGGGGGTGGGGGGGGGGGGGGGGGGGCACAGCCACCTGTTGAGTTCATTACCGATAAGAAATATGCACATCATATACCTCATCCATGACCACTGGAATAAGCTGTGGTGATCTTTATATGCTTCACCAGCTGGTGATCAATGAGCTCTTTTATGAGAAAACAGCCCGGTTTCCTCTTCGTTTTGATAATTCTGCACCTTGGTGCTCGTGAAGCAAGAACGCTAAGTTCAGATGGTATGTGATCGTTGTGGTTGGTATTCATGTGGAACATTTGAGTTTTGGGTGCTTATCCAATGCTAACATTCCATGAACGGTTTCCTACAGGTGAAGCACTTCTTGCCTTTAAGAAGGCAACTACAAATTCAGACGGGGTCTTTCTAAATTGGCTTGAACAAGATGCGGATCCCTGCATTTGGAAGGGTGTTAGATGCGATAGTCACAGCAAGAGAGTGATTTATCTGTAAGAATGAATAAACCACTATATTAACTGGATTTGTTGTGAATTGCTTAACCTTTTAACCTAGATACTGTTTTGCTTCGGTAATTTGATATTTGTTTTTAGGATGGCACTCTCTAATAAAACATAATTATCTTCAGTATTCTAAACTGTCATAAATATCTGACCATTCACTGCCTTTCATTTAGTATTCTTGCGTATCACAAGTTAGTTGGACCCATACCTCCTGAAATTGGAAGGCTAAACGAGTTGCAAACTTTGTAAGTGTGCTCCCTCAAAAATTGCATTTCTCAATCTTTTTCTTATTTATGTCTACCTTATACATGAAATCACTTGGTCTTCGATCTAAGTGTGTTTTTATGTCATTAGATCACTACAGGGGAATAGTTTGTATGGTTCGCTCCCTCCTGAACTGGGGAATTGTACCAAATTGAAACAACTGTAAGTTTTCTAGTGATTACTGAAAATGATTTTTTTTCCAGGGAATGAAGTGTTAGATGATGTAACAAATAACTAGCCAAATTTCCTGCGCAACTGCACGGCTAGATAATACAATGCATATGCTTATATTGAAACATGCTTATGATGAAAATACAGTTCTATACCTTATACCAAAAAAATCAATCGTGTAGATCTTGCCTTGTTTCTCCGATTAACATGGTAAGTTCTAGTCCTTGAGAGCGAACATGGTGGCGTCTTTTTCTATCTTTTTAATTATATAATAGATTCATGATCATGATACTATGTCATTTGCAATTTTAGCTGCATGCTTCTTTTATTTGTGCCAGAAAACTTCTAGTGTGTGGTGATGGCTTCTTTTCTTGTTTTGTGTAAACACTTGCAGGTACCTACAAGGAAATTATTTAAGTGGAAATATCCCCTCAGAGTTTGGCGATCTAGTGGAACTTGAGACATTGTAAGTTCACGAGTGGAGTTTTTAGTTGATTTGTTTCTCATTACTTTCTTCAGTAAATCAGTGCCAGTTTTCTGTTGTCCATTCCATATCAGATAGATCTCTCCCGTCAGATTGATTCAAGCTACATCAGACATTTACCATTTTACTGTAATGAGCGTTGTAAGAAAGCGCAATAATGAAATCAAGTGTATTGGACTATAGATGAATTCATTTGCCACAGTTAAGTAATTTAGAGATTCATTCCAATTTCTGGAATGTGCCTTTTTTTTCCTTCAGGGACTTATCCAGTAATACATTGAGTGGACCGATTCCACATTCTCTTGATAAGCTGACCAAACTTACATCATTGTAAGTATTCTTTTATCTGGATAAACCCAAGAAATTGTTATAACAAGCTATGTGTGACAAAAAAATGTTAATTTCACAACCTGTGCAGCAATGTGTCCATGAACTTCCTGACAGGAGCAATACCATCGGATGGTTCACTTGTCAATTTTAATGAAACTTCGTGAGTTATCTTTTCCTGTGTTATTTGCATCAATCTAGTTCAATCTGTGTATTTGATTAATTAAAGACGGAGATGTCATGTACACATGTGATAAACTGCTCTTTTTTCCTCTCCAATGAGAGGCCTGCTACTTTCCCATTTGTAATATTTCATCTGATTTGCATATGATAATGCAGCTTCCTTGGGAACCGTGGTTTATGTGGGAAGCAGATTAACTCAGTGTGCAAAGATGCACTCCAATCGCCATCAAATGGCCCTCAGCCACCTTCCCCAGGTACTGAATATTTGAAGATAACACTGTATAGGCACCTTCAGTGGCGGATCCAGCGGTGGGGGGGGGGGGGGGGGGGGCTCGAGCCCCCCCTACCGCTACCGGACCCCTGGAGCCCCCCCTAAATTTTTAGCCATGGATGTATAATGTAGAAGGGGCTGAGGTCGAGCTGAAGGTACTTCAGCCCCTCCAAAAATTTTTCCTGGATCCGCCACTGGGCACCTTTGTTCCATGCTTCTAACATTTTTTTAAGTTGTAGGCAAGATTGCATTATGTGTATTTATTCATCAATGCCAATAATAAACTAATTGGTGTGTTTATGTTCCACTAGGAAACATACTTATGGTAGATTTGGGTTCTGTAAATTGATCTCTTTTATTTTTTTCATTTCACCGTAATGGGCCTATAGGCTGTTACTTATGTATTTTGGTGTTCTCTTATGGCAGATGACTTCTTTAATAAAAGGCCTGGGAAGAATTCTACCAGACTTGTTATAAGTGCAGTAGCAACAGTGGGAGCTCTGCTATTGGTGGCTTTGATGTGTTTCTGGGGTTGCTTTCTGTACAAAAATTTTGGAAAGAAAGATATCCATGGTTTCAGGGTGGAGCTATGTGGAGGTAACTATGTCATGAAATATGCTGTGCAAGTAGTTATCATTTTTCGTAGGAAATATTCTTGTAACGTTGCTTGTCTTTTCAGGCTCTTCCATTGTGATGTTCCATGGAGACCTCCCTTACTCCACAAAAGATATCCTCAAGAAACTAGAGACTATGGATGAGGAAAATATAATTGGAGCAGGGGGCTTCGGGACTGTCTATAAACTCGCAATGGATGACGGCAACATCTTTGCATTGAAAAGGATAGTGAAAACAAATGAAGGGCTTGATCGGTTCTTTGATAGAGAACTTGAGATATTGGGAAGTGTTAAGCATCGCTATCTGGTCAATCTCCGTGGCTATTGCAATTCCCCTTCATCAAAACTGTTAATATATGACTATCTTCCAGGTGGGAGCCTGGATGAAGTGCTGCATGGTGAGTGCCATGTTCATTTTTTGACTGGCCTCTTCTTGATTTTTTTTTTGTATTGCACTCTTCCAACTACTCATAGTTGCTGTTAAATAGACATCCTAATATACATTGATTTTAGTTTGGTTTCCTCAACGACAAGCTAGGTATGTTTTGTTCTAAGTCAACATTAAAATAGGCTTTAGGGTGAGCTAATTGGTGCATGAAACTCAACATCAAAATCCTGAAATCCTGAGTTCAATACCTGCTTGGTGCGTCTATAAGGAAAAACATAACAGTAACAGTTACTGTAGCCAGAGATCCAATCTTGAGACCAGACTCCAGAGGATTCTAGTAGTAGACTTTTTCCCGACCCAGGGGGAAGCCCTGCAAAAACAGGTTCAGACAACGCCACAATGGTATTGTAGTAGTAGACTTGGGTTATAGCCAGCATGAGGTTTACAGCATAGGCTTGGTGATCCCAGATGTCAGGGGAGGCGTTGAATCGTTACTTTATTAGTAGAATATCCATCTTCTCCAAAAGCTTACCTATGTAGGATTGATGACACTTTTGGTCCTCTATGCTTAGGGGATCAAATTGGCCCCCCACATTTAAAACTGTCCAAATTAGTTACAGTCAGTCCATCTATTAGAAAGGTGTGGAATCATACTCTTGAGGCATTAGTGCATTACACTTTTGCTAATCTGGATGGGGAATGGCTTGCAATAGCTAAGTGGGAGATTAAGGCTTCAATAAGTGGGGGAAAATTCCTGCCTTCAAATGAGAACAATTGTATATTGTGAGGGCAACAAAATCTTCACCTCAATGGACGGACCCATTTGGCTATTATGTGACATCCCCCATGAAAATTGGCAACTGCTGCTACCATGTCTGATATTTGTGTTACCTCTTCTAACAAAACTAATGGAACACCACTGGGTAGTGGATGAACAGTAGACTTGAGCTATTTTGAAGTAGAGGATTTGATCCCACGTACAATGTAAAGGATAAAAGGTGCTATTTACTTACGGAGATACTGAATAGTCTTTTAAGGAATTCCATTAAAATAATGTCTAAAGAAGAACGAACTGACTTCATATTTGCAGAACAGAACGGTAGTTTTAGGGGGTGTTTGATGTCAAACTTTGCCACATGTAATCTTAGTCGCGCCGTGCCGCAGATCTTAGGTAGGTGTTTGGTTTGTCGCCACAATTGTGGTTTGCCACACTTTCTTAACCCCACGGCCCACGTGTCATAGACTCAGCTTCTTGACTAACTTTGCCACACTTGTGGTGCTCATTTTGTTCACCATACTTTGCCTAAACTTACTTATGGCAAGGTTGGCCATTCTGTAGTTCCATTCTGGAACTAAACAATTGAGCAAACCAAAACAAGGATGAAAGGCCTTAACTATGGTATTTCCATTTATTTATCGTATGCTTGGCCATCTTCGAATTTTATATTGAATGATTGCTTGTGTAAAGCATGACCAATAGCGACTTTTGTTCATGTTTTCCATTTTTTATGTCTAGTCCTAACATCTCATCCGCCGATCGATATTGGCAGAAAAAACTGAACCGTTGGACTGGGATGCACGTATTAACATAATACTTGGAGCTGCAAAAGGCCTGGCTTACTTGCACCACGATTGTTCACCTCGAATAATACATCGTGATATTAAATCGAGTAATATCTTACTTGACGGCAATTTTGAGGCCCGTGTATCAGACTTTGGACTTGCAAAACTATTAGAGGATGAAGAATCTCATATTACTACGATAGTTGCAGGAACATTTGGATATCTTGCTCCAGGTATGTGAAAGTCTTTCCATTTCATCCAATGAGGGGGGGGGGGGGGGGGGGGGAAAACTGTGCGCAACTTAAGTTTGCTGCCTGATTGCCCCCATTGGATTTTAGTTGTTAAGATATCATTTTGTAATACTCTGAGCTAATATCTGCAAAATCCAAAATCCAGAGTATATGCAAAGTGGCAGAGCCACTGAAAAGACTGATGTCTACAGTTTCGGAGTTTTGGTACTTGAAATACTAAGCGGAAAGCGACCTACTGATGCATCATTCATTGAGAAGGGGTTGAACATTGTTGGATGGGTATGACCTTTTTATGTCCTTTAGTTTCATGCGCACAATTCTAATATAGGTTGCATACTTGCTGTCAATGGATCTAGCATATTCCTGAAAGGATCAACTTGTCCTGTATGGCAGTTAAATTTCCTGGCTGGCGAGAACCGGGAGAGGGAAATTGTTGATCCAAATTGCGAAGGCGTGCAGATTGAGACCTTGGATGCTCTGCTTTGTCTTGCCAAACAATGTGTAAGCTCTTTGCCGGAGGAGCGGCCGACAATGCACAGGGTGGTACAGATGCTGGAGTCGGATGTAATTACACCATGCCCCAGTGATTTCTACGATTCAGAATAGGCTACGATTTACGACTGCTCCTGGCCACGCCACACTGCCGCTGGTTTCCCTGTGGAGGCACATTCCATTTATTCTTTGCAGATTCTGTAGATGCATTACTGCGGTGTTGGGCTCCAATCGGCTAGTTCAATGGGGAGGACATTTTTGCGTCTGTATGTATCTATGCTACGCTACAAGTTATTATATGTTATCTAATAAGAAACTTACCAGGAGATTCCTGTACTTGTATTTAACTATCAATCTTGGGAGAATGGAGTTGGTTGGGAGCAGGGAGGCCAAAGTTTCAGAATCTCCATGAGAAATAGGAAACACGACAGCTTTCGCTCTAGCATCTGGAGTTCTAAACACAATATATACATCTGACTTTCCGGAATAATAGTACGTTGTTGCATATACCCACGTTATAGACTGTCAATTATAATCAGCACATGATCCCAAGAAATTGTACTTCGATACTCGGGTTTTTCGTCTACATGGTTTTGGTTCTGGATGAGGGGATGGCATAATTTCTTAACGGAATCACGGGGAAAAAAGCTGATACTTAGCAGAACCATGAAAAAGTAAGAAAATTTGGTCATGTACCAGCAGTTCACTTTAAAGAGAGTATAATTAGGGCTATAAGAAAAACTTAAGACTCGTGAACTAAATTTAGCTCAAGTTTCAAACAAATCGAGCTTAAACCTGATCTCAAGCTCACAAGCCTATTCAAGTTGCCCTCCAATAGTTTGGTGGAGCTTGTTATTTCGCCCTAGCGGCCTAGCCTCACGCACGGACTGACATATGGCCTTATTCTTTTCAACTTCTAAAAACTGTTTTCGATTTTTTTTATAGTAATTAACTTTTAAATGGAGTAACTCAAATCAATCAAAGAAGAAGATGAAATATAGAGGACTCACCAATGTTCTGCTCAAAGGAAGAGATGGGGGCTGACTTTTAAAGGGAGGAGTTGCGAGGGCCGAGGGACCGAAGTGCCCAGGCCATTAGCACCTCCAGCGTCGCCGCCGTCGCCACTCAGGAGCGCAGCCCGATCAAGACCGAGACACGATCAATCCCCAAATGGCCACCACCAGCTCAAGCACGGGATAGGGCTTGAGACTAAGTTTCCAGCCTTATATCTTCCATTATCCCAACGACAGGTGGGGTCCACTTCCCTTTTTTCCTTTCCTCAAAATGAGAAATTACCAAAAGGCCCTTAGAAACGCAACACAAAATAACAGTGTATGCTTCGTGGTCGGCTGAGTGAAACAAGAAAATCCAAACTCCTGTAAAAATCTCGACGGCCAGCTTCATTCAAATTTGGTTATGCACCCCGAAGTAGAAAATTCACAAATTAATTAGGTGGTGATCGGTTCGGCTGAAAAGCTCATGGCTTATGGCTGAAAATACTGTAGATGGCTGAAAAAAGTACTGTAGCTGACAGAGACTTATTTAGCATAATTAAATTTAAAAAAATTTAAAAATATGTTAGCCCATTACGTATAATACAAACAAATACGGAAAAAAAGAACCGGCAAAAAAGCTCAACAAAAAGCCAAAAGTTCAGAAAAAGACGAAACTTATGAATAGTGAAAAATAAGCCAGAAGCCAAAAGCCGAGTTGATCAGAGCCTAAATCATGTTTAAACGCTAAAAAAGATATTAGATCGAATCTCTCTTGCATATGTGATTTCTAGCCCCGTTAGGGTCAGATGAGCACACACATCTCATCAAGCAAGGAACGGTGGATAAAGCAGGAGTAACAAAATTTGAGAGTTCAAATTGGTCATAAATTTTTTTTCTTTTTTGGTACTATTAACATAGAATGAATTTGAATTTGTATGTTCTCTCTCTATATATATAGAGATATGTGTATACATATATGTTTGTGTATAGGAAAATGGTTACATACGTACGTACGTACATATATGTGTGTGTGAAGTGATTTCCATGAAAAAATTTATAAAAATTCACTTTTTATAGTATAATTTGTGTATATAGTCATTTTATGTATGAAAATGGTATAACAAAAATAAACGGTTTCAGTGAAAATTTTCAACCAAGTTGCATTGGAGTATCTTAGAAGTATTTAAGTATACCGGAAATGATAAAAAAAAATAAAATATTCGTTTAAATAATATATTAGAATTAGAAGTATGCATTTCTAGGAGTACAAAAAAAGCATACTCTTAGGAGGTACATACTCCCACTCTTTATAGCATTGATCTTCTTTGCGATCTGAGCGAAGTAAACAGGTCTGGTCGTGTTGGATACCTCCATTAGCTGCTAAACCTGCCAATTAATATAATTACTGATTTATTAATTATGTTGCATGCGGAAACCACCTCCTGGATACGAGGGATCCGGTGCATGTGAGCATCAGCATACCCGAATGCATGCATGAAGTAATTTTCAAAAGATAAAAGTAAAAGCACATGAAAAAGGACCAAGAAGTATATTTAGAGGTACTTTAATCAAAGTACTTAATCCTTTGTTACATAATCATTGACCGTGAGGGCTGATGAATACATGCCTAAACTCCATTACAAAAAAGAAGTATGGCACTTTGTGAGGAAGTAGCATACGTATGTCTTGGGGAAGTTGTATACATGTGAAGGTAGACAAGTAGTGTGATACTACGCGAGTATAATACTACTGCTTAGCAACCAAAAAAGTATAATACTGCTGAATCTCTCAAATTTTCCTTTAGAAAGAAGTATCCACATATGGTAATCCAAACAAAATAATAAGTCAGTAGTATGGAATGTATAAAACAGGTACCCCTGTAATATGTCGTTTAGACTTTAGAACAATATTTTGTTCAAAGAAAACTACCCCCTGTAATTTCTTCTAAGATGTATGCATTTACAGTGTCCAAAAAGCAAAAGCAGTATATCAGTTGTAGAAAGGTGTATATTCTCTTTTAGGGGAGGCGCACTTCAGATGCAATGTTGAACGCTGCATATACAACTGCAAGGTCAACTAATACATGGAAGTACTGAAAAAAAGATGTATGTTCCAGTCGATGGTAGTATACACATGAAAAGAAAATTCAGTATCTCATTAAAGACTTTGCTGCTCTGAAAAATTGTAGACTTTGATGCTGCACATATCGGTTAGCTTTCCATGAACGTGTTTTGGCATTTTATCGAACAAATTCTGTCAGATTCATGAGCTCCTATCTGCATTTTTTGGGAGGTTAAGTGTTAGTAACTAAACGTATGACTAAAAAACTGTTTGCCAATACAGAAATAGTAATTCAATAATAGTGAAACAAAAATCTAGAAGTACGAATATACTGCATATCGAAAGGATCTACTGAAAAATGAACGTTCTAGTTGCGTGGTGTTACCTCGATGTAGATGCATATGGCATATTTTCCTATCAGCCACATACTTTCTGATTAGAGATTCTAATTTACTCCAACAGTCTGTTTTCCTTGATTCATCATCAAATAACTGAAACAAGTGCATGCACTGTGATCATCTGCAGACTGCAGAACAGTGACTGCTTCCAGAATTAGCAGCAAGAAGATTGATTGGAATGTCTTACACTAAAAAAAATGCCACAAATTATACGAAAAATTAAAAACATACACACATATATATGACACTAAAACTAAAAAAATAATGTTATTAAACCATACATATCCTTATTAAATAGTATACTACAACTACTTATCTACTTTGTTAATATTAAATGATAGATATACGATAAAATACTAAAGTAACTATAATTTCTATAATAAACTTATATTGTAGAGCAACACTTTTTAAGAACAGAAACTTATATTGCGGACAGAGAGGGTAGACTCTAGGCTCATGCAACAAAGCCCACCACTCAACTGGGCACCAGCCACAGCTCACATACAAAACCAGCAGCAAACACGCTCTTTACACTCGCATTTCGGACCGAAGATGCAACAGCAAACACGGTACTCACATTTCAGACCGAAGATGTGAAGTAGTTGTACAAAATGTTGAAGTTTAATCGAAATTCGTATCGTATTTGTGTAAAATACTGCATCATCTTATATTATACTAGACGTGGCATAACTAATATCAGGAGTGTTAACATATAGAATTATCCAATTCTAATTTAGTTTTCAAACACAGAAAACAAAAGTACGATTCACTATCCAAAATCAGGCTTAACCAGTAGAGAAGCTGATTAACAACATATTTTAGACTCAGCAGTCACATTACGTGACTACAACGGACACTCACATTTCAGACCAACCCACGCTCCACACAGCAGTAGCAAGGACACACGACATTCGAACGAAGAGACCCAAATGCACACTTATTACGGGATTATTACGGGATTTGAGGAGCAGCAGCTAATTGAACCCCAGGCTCTAGTCCCGGGCCGCAACCAGATGCCTAGCCAGAGATCTGGATGGACTTGATGTCGGGCTTCTTGGGCCCCTCCTTGGGCACGGTGACGGTGAGCACGCCGTTCTCCATGGACGCCTTGATCTGCTCCGTCTTGGCGTTCTCCGGGAGCCTGAACCTGCGCAGGAACTTTCCGCTGCTGCGCTCCACGCGGTGCCACTTGTCGGACTTCTCCTCCTGCTCCCTGCTGCGCTCGCCGCTGATCTGAAGCACGTTGCCGTCCTCCACCTCCACCTTCACCTCCTCTTTCTTCAGCCCCGGCACGTCCGCCTTGAACACGTGCGCCTCGGGCGTCTCCTTCCAGTCGATCCGTGCCCCCGCGAAGGCCGCGGTCTCAGAGGAGGTGCGAGGGAAGGAGGGGAAGAGGCTGCCGCCGCTGCTGCCGGAGCCGAAGGGCTCCCAGAGGTCGAGGGAGAAGGGGTCGAACACGCTGCCGCGGCGGATCAGCGACATGGCTCCTGTACTTGGGCAAGAACGAACTGAGATTGGAAGGCTGTGCGCGTCAACTCAGCGGACGCTTGAGATGTGTGTACCAAGGCTTGCTGATTTGCTTTCGATCTTTGCCTGGGAAGTGGCGACGAGGGGAGGCGAGGTTTTATAGGGGCCGGGGGGAGTGGATCTCGAGAGTTCCCGTCTCTGCCGGAATGGACTGGAAGTTACTGGATTCAGAAGGTTGGGTTGGACTTAAGCTGGCGTGGACCGGGCCTGTTGGGGCCCACGGGCTTTCCGAATCATCTAGTGCCTTCTAGTCCTTTCTAGGCCCACTAGGCCGTAAAATTTGGATCTTGAACCATCTGGATGCTGACTACAGTACCATGTTTCTCACCCCGGCTTTGGGAATTGGATTTCTCGCCCCTACCGGTTTGCTGGCATTCCACTGTTTCAGAAATTTGGACACTGTTGGACCCATAGCCCACTGAAATTCCATTTTTGGCCCCCCAAAGCAAAAAATTCCAAAAATGGACCCCATTTGAGCGCGCGTTTACGGGAGGTTGCCACGTGGGCACTGTTCATCCGGTCGTGCGGTCAGCGACCGCACGACCGGCCTGGCGCCGCGCCCGAGCGCGCGAGCTCCCGCCCCACCGCGTGACTGCCTCGCCCACCGCGCGACCGGCCCGCCCACCGCGCGTCCCGCGCCCGCCAGCGCGCGTCTGCCGTGGCGCGGTCGCCCGAGCGCGCGTCTGCGTCCCCAAGCGCGCGTTTGGTCTGTTTAGGGTTTGTAATACTCGTGAATATTTGTATGGTTTCTCAATTTTGTAGTTGTAAACTGAGAAAAAAATAGATAAAGTTGCAATAATAAATTATGTTCATTGTTAGTTGCAGATGTATAAAAAATTTGGATAAATTTTTTTAAAAAACGATTAATCATAGAACGATCGTTTCGTAAAGTGGTAAGTGATATTTAGAGTTTCGTATCGTTTTGAGGTTTGCAATCACCATGTTATTTGTATGTTTTGTCAATTTTGTAAATGTAAACTCGGAAAGAATCTGACCAAGTAGTCATAAAAGTTTATATTCATTATAACTTGTAGATGCTAATAAAATTTTGGTAAATTTTTTTTAGGAACAATTGACCGTAGAACGGTCGAGACATAAAGTGGTAAGTGATATTTCGAAGGTTAGTGAGAATTCGTGTACGGTGAGGAGCGCTATGTTAATATTGTTAAATGAGGTGATACGTGAATCATGGAATGCGAAAATACGAGATATTGAACTTCATAATACAGTTGGGAGTAACATGCCGCGTAGACTTTTATTACATGCATAACATATAGCATGATATGCGACTAACCCACCCAACTGCTCGTACGACCTACTGTGTGGACCGGGGCCACTTTCCCTTCCTTGCTCGCTCGGCGTTGAACTCCTCCGCGGCCTCTTTTGCCTTAGCCGCAATTTCCCTCTTTCTCTCGCGCTCCATCTCGCGAGCCTCCCGCTCCCTACGCGTGCACGCTTCAAGATGAGCTTGCGTCTCGCGCTGTATACGCAGGGTGTGCTCGTGCTTGCGGCGCTCCTCCTCCAGCAACTCCTTCTCCTTTGTGACATTCCACTCCTCGAAGTCGAGGGTCCATTGGTCCGCAGGGTGGATCTCAAGATCGATCCATTTGCGGTAGGCACATAGGGGCTCCGGAGACTGTAAATAAAAGAGAGATATTGTTAGTGCGTGTTGTGAAGGAGAAAAGGTAGGGGAAAATGGTGCATGTGGTCGTTACCGGCTGCCGATAGGTTGCGGTGTCAAAACGGCGGTTGGGGTAGTCACTGGAGTAGTTTGCGCAACCCCAGTACCGCATACCTAGACTGATGCGGTGCTTACACTTGAAGAATTTGCACACGTCCCCGCACCAACAAAGGGGAGGTGTCTCCCCCTCAGGTGGTAGTTGTGGCGAACGCTCGGTGGGGACGTCCGGGATGGGGTTGTTGCTACGCGGGCGCTCTGGGGGGGGACCTTTCATCGTAGCACGATGGGCTTGTTCTACCCGGGCCTGTATCGCCCTTATTTTCTCGTCGCGGGCGGCATCGCGGGCTGCAGCTGACCGTGCTATGTCACGGGTCTCCTCCCAATCCTTCACCATCTTGTCCCATTGCTTCTTCTTGCCTTTGTCCATCCCGGTTGGGTGAGGGAAGCGCGATGTAGTATGGGGTTTGGATGTGCAATGTTCGCTGGGAAATGGAATGCATACCAATTTATAGGGGCCGTTTTGTCTCTACTCGTACGTGTAAAGATGGTCCGCGTGGTCGTAGCAGTGAGTAAAGATGGGAGGGCTGCGATATCACTGAAAAAAGGCCCCCGTTTTGTCATGTCACTGGCAAAAGCTGGCATCTTTTGTCATCTCACTGAGCAAAGCTGACCTCTTGTTGTCATGTCACTGAGCACAGCTGCCCTCTTTAGTACTGTCACTGCCCAAAGCTGGCATCTTTTGTCATCCCACTGAGCAAAGCTGACCTCTTTTGTCATATCACTGAGCAAAGCTGCCCCGTTTTGTCATGTCTCTGAGCAAAGCTGCCCCATTTTATCATGTCACTGCGCAAAGCTGGCATCTGTTGTCGTCTCACTGAGCAAAGCTGCCTCGTTTTGTCATGTCTCTGAGCAAAGCTGCCCCGTTTTATCATGTCACTGCGCAAAGCTGGCATGTGTTCTCATCGCACTGAGCAAAGCTGCCCCGTTTTGTCATGTCTCTGAGCACAGCTGCCATGTTTTGTCATCTCACTGAGCAAAGCTGCACACTCAGTCACCCAAGCTAGAAATGATGTCCTCCTTATTCAAGCCACGGGGAACCGAAGATGATGGCCTCATTCGGTAAGAGGTGTTATTTGATCCAATATTAAAATTTATTTCATTGTCAATATTATGTACATTTGTCCCTGTATACATTTTATGCTTTCTTATGTAATGCGTTTTGAATGTGATGTGTATCATTGCACTTGGGACTTTTAGGGAATGACTTAATGACTTTTACACTAGCTCAGGGACTGAAAATGGATAATTGATGAGATAGGCTCCTCCCCTGAAGACCTGCAGGAATTTGTGCATTCACTCTCTTACGTGTACGTACAAAATTGTACCACACGTCATTCTGCCAAGCTAAAGTATTAACCTAATATGTATATGTCGTAATGGCCTAGCCAGAGTCATCAAGCTGCTCGGTAGGCGGTAGCTCAACAGCAGCCCGTTTTGTCTAGTCACTGAGCAAAAGCCAAAAGCTGACCTGTTTTGTGTAGTCACTGAGCAAAAGCTGACCTGTTTTGTCTAGTCACTGAGCAAAAGCTGACCTCTTTTGTCATGTCACTGAGCAAAGCTGACCTCTTTTGTCATGTCACTGAGCAAAGCTGACCTCTTTTGTCATGTCACTGCGGAAAGCTGGGCTCTTTTGTCATGTCACTGCGGAAAGCTGGCCCGTTTTGTCAACTCACTGGCCAAAGCTGGCCCATTTTGTCAAGTAACTGGGCAAAGTTTGTGGTATTTCTGCGTGAGGCTGCCCCCCACACAGCCTATAAAACGGAGCCATCCCTCACATACTCCCTGGCCATGTTATCAGTCACCTCCTGAGTAAGTTGTTCACAATCTGTGTAGTTTTATTTCGTGCTCACTCCCCCAGACTAGGCAATGAGTCAGCTCAGCACGTCTTCATGGGCACCCACGGTGATGTGCCCAAATTGCAACTTGGTGGTTAGACGTAGGACATCACAGACGGCCAAGAATCCCGGGCGACACTACTACAAGTGCCCCAATCACTCGGTGAGTCATATTGTTTCGGGTTCATTCAAATCGTGGTGGTATGTTTAAAAATCTTCTTGTCATGGAATCGCAGGAAGCTCATGGTGGTTGCCGATTCTGGGTGTGGGAGGATGAAATGGGAAATAGGAATGACAGTGTTCGCCGTGAGAGAGTTGTCGTGGGGGGTTGCGACCCCGTCGGGATGCAGCATCGTTTCGACAGACTAGAGTGGAAGATAAATTTAATGTTGTGTGCTATTTTGTTTCTTGTGTTTATTGTTATCCTCAAGTTGTAGTGCTGGAGGTTATCCTCGTGTATGTTCGCAATGTTTTATGCTATCTTGTCGTCAAGCTCTTTTGGTAATGTTTTATGTACGGTTGTGTTGTATTTTAGTTCTTGTGTTCGTTGGTGTGTTGGTGGTTGTACTACTTGCTACATGTCATGTACGTGAAATGTATAAGTTGTTCGTGTTGTCTTTGCCTGATGCCTTCTCCTCGTATATGTTGGTAATTTTTTATGGAATTTTTTGTACGGATAATCCCTTTTTTATTTGATATATACATTGTAAGTGATATTTTTATGTTACTAAGAATTAGTGTACCAAGAGTATGTTAATATTGTTAAATGACTTGCTATCTGAATCATTGAATGCGAACACACGAGATAATAACCTTATGTGAATAGAAATAAACTTCATAACATGCCGCGTACAATTTTATTACATGCATAACATATAGCATGATATGCAACCAACCCACCCAACTGCTCGTGACATGAAAACTCACTGAAAAGGATACATGCCTATGACGTGAACACTCACTGTAAAGGCTACAGCCTACGCCCCTATTTGGTTGGTTTCTGTAGCGATAGGCTTTTCAGAGTAGCAATAAATGTTCCTATATAGGCTTTTCAGAGTAGCAATAAATGTTCGTATGAAGGCTTTTCAGATCGTAGTCTTTATGTAGGCAGTTTAGCTGGCATGTGTTGTCATCTAACTGAGCAAAGCTGCCCCGATTTGTCATATCACTGCGTAAAGCTGGCACGTGTTGTCATCTCACCGAGTAAAGCTGAGCGCTTTTGTCTTGTCTCTGGGCAAAGCAGCCATCTTTTGTCCCGCCATTCGATATAAATAGCACGGTAGAGGTCCCATGAAGTTGTAGCCAGAAAACCCTGTAAATCGAACAAAGAACATACCATGGCGGAAGATGAGGGGCCAGTCGGATATGGGTCACCGAAGGAAGACCTTCCCTTGGAAAGGAGGGAGATGTTCGGACCACAGTACCGCTTGCTACCAAGCCGGCGTGCGCAACCAGCGTGGCCGAAATGCAGACACAATGAGTACGTGGTCGTGTAGGTCCTGGAAGGGCCGAACGATGGCGGGCGCCGTTTCTTCCGATGCCCACGCTCCGGGGTAGAAATTACTAATAGTACATTTTTTATTGCTTATGGACCCTCCATGTTTACTGTCATTTTTCGCAGATCGCGAAATGCGACTTCTCCCGCTGGATCGACCCTCCTCATGAACGGTATATTGACCGTTATGTGGGTACTTTATGGGACCGAATAATGGACTTGGAGTACCGAATGGAGACTCTCAATGAGGAGAACAATGAGCTCCGCCAACAGATGCAACGCGAGAGGGGAAACGAGGAGGTTGTCAACATAGGAAGCTCTTATGATCCCACATGTTGCTGCGCGAACCCGAGCTGCATATGTGCGTGCCACTACCACGATGGCCAGCCCCGTCCGAGGCGGCCCCCTCAGCAGTTCTCCATGTGGGTGCCACGAGGCTCGTTTGGCATGTAGGCCACGAGGGTACGGAATGTGTTGATGCTGTGCCAGTAGGACTGTTGTGTTGATGTTTTGGGTGTAGAAGTTTGCATAAATTCTGTCTGTATGTGCAATGTATGTGTTGTTTCGTGTTGTAAGTGCACGACGCCTTCATTTTCTGTGACCTTCATATTCTGTGCCCTCTTTCCATAACGATGTAATGTGCAACGTTGTTAAGCATGTGATGAATTGGTTGTTATGTACGTGGAGTTGTTATCACAAGGCAAAAAAAATTGTTGTCAAGCTTTGTCTTCTCCCGCTACCCCGTGTTGTCATCTCTCAGTTGGTTGTACGCCGTACTAAATCAAAGAACTTAGAGCTACCCTTTTATACTGGAAACCATCTTTGAACATCAAACCATCAAGCACTTGAAAAACATCACAAATATTACAAAAGCACAATTTAAAAAATTCATTCATCATCTCGTCGTCGCCGCCTCGTACGGCGCATATGATCCTCTGAGAAGGTGAACCTACTAGGGGAGCGGGGTGCATCGCGAAGATCGTAGTGCGAGGGGTGTGGCCGAGGCGGCGGTGGGTACAACTGTGTGGACAGTTGCGACGGCTGGTCATAAAGCATAGAGCTCACCCAGTCGGAGGAGGTGCCTACGTCCTGCTTAGATGGTACAACTGAATTAGACAATGGAAAGTACGAAAATTGTTCATAATGAAATACACATGTTTAGTGCATACCGGGGTATGTGGCTGGTGAAATGAGGATGTCGACGGGAAGTCCCCCATGTACTCGTGCGATGTCATGCCTTGATAGGTCGGCACAACCCACCTGTCCGGGTCATACAGGTTGGTCTGCACCTGTCCCGGGAGATACGAGGGCAGCTGCCCCTCTGGTTGGTCCGGCGAGTCAGCGGCGCTGTCTGGAGTGGGCCCCCGTCGTCCTGGAGAGCGCGGTCGCTCGTCCGTCGCCCTCCGTGATGACGATGCCCGTTGCGACGTGCTATCCCGTCGCAATTGCTGCAAGACGAACATGTGGTTAGACATAAATGGTAAATGAGTGCATGAACAGATAGTTGCCAATTGTCGAACCGCCGGGCCGAAGCGCGTGGAGGCCGAGCGACCGTAGCTTGGCCGACTCTCGGACAGCCCCTCTGGTTCGTGCGGCGATGTCGACCTCCGTGATGACGTAGCCCTCCGTAGCAGCGTGCTATCCTGTTGCAATTGCTGCAAGACGAACATGTGGTTAGACATAAATGGTAAATGAGTGCACAAACAAATAGTTGCCAATTGTCGAACCGCCGGCCCGAAGCGCGTGGAGGCCGAGGATGGCCGTGCTGATCCTGGTGCTGACGGAGGCGCGGAGGGAGGTGGTGGTCCCCGGCCACGTCCGCCACCGCGTGTAGCAACAACGTCATCTCGGTGGCGACCACAACTCAAGCCCCGTATCGCACCCCTTGCCCTTTCGCTGATGCTGCGCATATAACTTACCCACCGAGATTCGGTATTTGACTTCCTATGTCGTATAGCCTCATTAGCCTCGATGTCGATACGATGTAGCCGGTCCACCTGCAGTGAAACAAACAGTCAGTTCAAATGTAATCCTGCATTGCGTAATGACACAGTACTCTCGTACCGCCTCGTCGACCCGTGCCGCTAGATGACTGTCTGGACCTTCCTGTATAGCCGCCCCGTGAACAGCATGAAGTGGAGGTTGTGGCGGCTCCCCTGTAGTAAGCCTACAGCGGGTGCGTGGAGCGTACCAGTCAAGGTACGCCCTGTACGGCGCGGGGTCGTCTGGGTCGTACGGCCGTGTCTCATCCACAACCATCGTATGCGCATGGTCAGACCACATGTCTGTCCACGTCCGCTGTGTGGCTCTCCAGTCTTCGGTCGCTCTCCCTCTCCTCGATTGCCTGCAAGTCCATTGAGACATTACACAATCAGTACGGTACTGACATTGACACTAATGCAGTAATTAAATTTGGGGTGTACTGACATACCGGTGCAACTCCTCCGCAAGAGGGCGTCCTGCCATGGGAGGGACATGCTGGTACAACCCGAACTGTCTCATGACTCGGTGTGGGCTGTACGGCTCGACGCAGTGCGCGAACACCAAGTGGCAGGTCGTCAGCCAGTACCTCTGATCTCGCTCGCACTGGTATGACAACCCGTGGGGGGCCGTGTTCGCAATTAACTGTGGAGACCATGGCCACCAGTCTACGTCGCCAAACGCCAGACGCTCGAACCTCTGGTGAAAATCCGAGTACGCACGTCTCGGTCTCTCCCTGGCCCACCTCAACTGACCATGCGTCCAACGTGTACCCATTGTGGGCCCGTCAACGGGGTCGTCACCACCATACAACTGCGGGACGAGGTCATAAGGGTGCACACGACGAGCAAAGTCAGGCCTGCCAACGGGGAAGTGTTCCCATGACCACAACTGAAGGAGAAGGTAGCAGGCGGCTAGGATCGGCTCGCTGGCCGCGGTGCGCTGCGAGGCGTCACACAAGCCTCGGTATGTGGAGCTAAGGACTGCTGATCCCCAGCTATACTGTGGCTGCTGACCAGGCCAGCCATCCGCCAAGGACTCCGCTAGCGGTATGTAGCTAGGCTGCACGGAGTCTCCAGTCGTGCTAGGGAATAAGACGTACCCGAACAGATATAGCAGGTATGCAACGAAGTGCGTCCGCACCGCGACCTCATCTGCGTCCTCAGGACAGGTCATGAAGCGACGAAGTCATCCATGTGGCACCCCAGCTGCGTTGTCTCGGATCGCATGACCGAACCGGTGACCCAGACGGACCTTCCAATCTGCTGCCTTCGGGGGTGGCACCAAAGCAGCACCACGGAGGGGTAGATCTGTAATCATCGTGACGTCCTGCAGCGTAACCGTCATCTCCCCCCACCGGAAGTGGAAGGTGTGAGTCTCCGGCCTCCATCGATCAACGAGAGCTGACAACAGTGGCGCATCGTACTGGAACCCATGCGGTAGATCCAACATGCGGGCAATGGGCAGCAGACCGGTGTCCCGTAGTAGTGGGATGTACCGAGGGTCGAGACGCCAGTTCTCTCGGGGGCCCCTAAGGACGAAGCAAGGAGGCCCCTGTGCGGGTGCCGACAACCACACATGGCATCGGTGGTGCTCGTCCCAACGGGGCTCTAGCAGCTCGAACGCCATGTCCTGCCAAAGAAGGATAACAAGTTAGTGTACATTACAACAAAATGTGCAACAAATAACAACATAACTCACAACAAATGTTATGACAGGGAAACGTACGGAATGTACAAAAACATACGTAAAATGTGCACACGAATATGACCCACACGACAAGGAAACATATGGAATGTGCGAAAATATACATAACATGCTAATGTGCAATACATAGCTACACCATCGAGCCAACAATTAAGCGTACACCTCCTGAATAATACATTACATATGGATTGTGGTTGGTACTACGGAGCGTTGCTTGATGCCGGCCTGTTTGGGCACTGACTGAGGGAGTGGCCAAAGGTCTTGCATAGCCTACACTTCGGGCGCCGAACACGATCCCCTCGCTGGCTCTCATCCATGTCGTTGCGGATGCGACGGCTTTGTCGTCTTCCACGCCCGACATGCTTCAGTGCATCGTTGGGCACCCACTTTATCTCCCCCGGCCATAATTCCCTGTAGTGCATGTCTACCCCGTAGGAATGGAACTCTGCACTCCAGGTTGCATACAAGTGCTGCATGTCGTAGTACTTGGAGATGTACTGTGTCGAAGCCTGGTTCCATACAGCGCATGCCGCGTACACATGGGAGCATGGCTTGTGCAGAAGCTGGGGCTTGTTGCAGCTGCAAGATGCTTCATCACCAATCGTGCATACCTGCTTGCGCTCCCCTCTAATTTGACCCATGACATACTTCTGCCTTAGGCGGACCTCAAACTTCCTCCTTAAGCCATCAATGGGCTGAGCAATGTGGGTTCGAGCCTTCTCCATCTTCCTGTCCATGAAGGCCTGCATGACCTCAGAGTATTGCTTGTTTTCCTCAACGTGCTTCTGCGCCATCCTGGCTCTATTCACAAAGTACCCGACGGTACGGTTCCAGGTCTCGGCCACAATTGCCGTGATCGGCAGGGATCTGACGCCCTTCAATACACCATTGTAAACCTCGGACATGTTGGTTGTCATGATCCCATACCTCGCCCCACCGGTGTCGTGCAACAAAGACCACATTTCCAAGTCAGGTGCATTGGACTGAACCCATTGTGAGAATACCCCGACTCCTGTGGAGCCCCCCTCCACGGCCCCTGCTGCTGCATGTACATGCTTCGTAGCCTCCTGATCCAGCTGCCTCCGCAAGGCGTCGAACTTCCGCTTCTGGTTCTGCATGCATAGCTTCTTGAACATCTTCATGAGGTCCTTGCTACGGAACCTTCTGTGGAAGTTCGCTGCAATATGCCTCATGCACCAGCGGTTCTTCACATCAGTCCACGGGACGGGGGCCTGCGTCCCATCCTGCAACGTTCGCAACGCAGACATCAAGCCTGCATTGCGGTCGGAGATAAGGCACACTTCGGGCCTGTCTTGCACTACGGCATTCTTCAAATTGCAAAGAAACCAAAGCCAGCTATCTGTATTCTCGCTCTCCACAATTGCAAATGCCACTGGGAGTAACTGGTCATTTGCATCGGCTGCAACTGCGGTAAGGATCGTGCCCTTGTACTTGCCGGATAGGAACGTCCCATCTACGGTTAGCACTGGACGGCACCACCTGAACCCTTGTATCGCCTGATGGAAGGCCCAGAACACTCTGTCAAGAATGAAACAGTTCGGGCCCTCCGTAGGATGGACCCTCTCCTGCCTGTTTATGTAAGTGCCTGGGTTTGATTGTGCAATTTGATTCAGCATTCTTGGGACCAGGTCGTACGCCTCCTCGTACGTCCCATACATAGCGTGCAGCACCTTTCGCTTCGCCCGCCACACCTTCTTGTAGCTCACTTCGTAGCCCGCCTCGTTCGCTACTGCTGCCATCAGAACCTTCGGGGTAATTGACACATCCGCCTGGACGAGGTGCGTGACCACCTCCGCAACATAACGTGATGTCATGTTGCGGTGTCTATGTACTGGCCCCGCAAGCTCGCAACTGTGATCTTGCAGCACCGTTATCCGGAACTCCGTGCCAACGCCCTTGTACCGTTGTGCACGGACTTTGCCACCACATGACCCGTCCACACACTTCACAACGTACGTGTCCGGCTTTGACTTGTGGACCCGATACGTCCGGCTTATGTTGACGGCATGTCTAGCAATAGCCTGCTGGACAGCACTCTTATTACGGAAGCACTGCCCCAGAAAGAGTGCGCCCTCGCTGAACCCCCATTCTCCCTCCTCCGCCTGTGGCAGAACTAGGGCTGCCGCTGCGATGTCGTCCAGTCTGGACGACACATATGCACCGTCCGTCGTAACAACACGACCTACCACCCCTCCAGTTGCACCTTCGCCATCCTCGTCCTCTCCAGAACTGCCTGTTTCCACCTCCTCCTCCTCCTCGCTATCCTCTTCTTCCACCTGGTCCCCCAGATACTCATGACAGTCAATACGGGCGGCCCACCACCTCTCGTGCACACCTTCGTTGGGCTGGAAATTCTCCGCACGCCTCGTATTGTCTTCATCACCCACATGTTCTCCCGCAGAAGCGTCTTCATGACCGCCGGCCACTACATCTCCACCAGCGGCATCTGAACCAACCATGGCTGATGATTCTGCCCTCTCCACGAACTCGACATACACCATTGGCCTCCCATATATCGCAGCATCAGGGTTGCACACGACCTCCATGTAGTTCGCCCATGAGGCGTCATTGGTCACCTTCAGAAGTTGCCATATGCTCCCCCTTCCGTCATCCACCATTGAGGCATAGACTGCCTCGATCCGTAACTTCTTCCTTGCGGTCTCCCGATCGAACGCTGAACGGACACACCTCCGTAGCTCAGACAAGCTCATGGCGCTCAGACCGGGTGCCCGGATCACGATCCGCTCGCAATTTGACAGGTCCGCCCCATACGGCCCATCACGTACGAGACCACTCCCATAAAACACCATCAATTGTTCAATGCCAGCCATTGCGTACCTAACATAAGTGCATAATCAACCATTTTAGTACACAGCGTGTAACAATCGTACCATTGTAACATTAGCAGTGCAGTATTTGCATTGGTATATGTTTTTATTTTACCTCAAACTACCCCATTGTAACATTAACAGTGCAGTATTTTATACATCTTCCTACCGCCTATAAAGTTCATTAGTGTATGTTTTATATTTGTAAACCTACAATTTATTTTCACTACAATACATCAAATTACTTTTTCCTATGACCTACAATATCTATTACTAATATTTTTATTTCTCAGTCTATGCTACTACTTTGTATTCCATGTATTTTTTCTAATTAATGCAAAAAAATATTTACTAATTTTCCTACTTTTGTTTTCTAACTTTTACTTAATACATGCTTTATTGATTTGTACTATAATTTTGTATTACTGTAATTGCATTTTTTTCTAATGTACCAATTTTATTTCCAATTTATTTTTTCCACCTACCGCACTGTATGCACTTCTTCCCTAAGTGTACTATTTCTATGTTCCTAATCCTGCTAATATTGTTATCATCTACAAATGCTCTAAGATACATATGTGCTTTCTCAACGTCTACACATCTGCAAGTTCATATTTTCACACAACATTAAACTACACTACAATACGTATGTTCACAGTACAACATTACATACACTACAATACATCATGCCTAAAATATACAAGATTTACTACAAACACATATCGTACCAAACATTGACATAAAATAACATTACCAAAACATGGTTTGCTTAATTATACACTAATGACAAACATAACTTTATAGTTGCATGGGCGTAAGACTTACCTCTTCTTGAAGCTCACGAGACGATCTACAACTTTTGTATTTGCAAAATCCGCAGATTCCGAACGAACACAACTCAAATCTACGGGTTTTCACTCGTCACTTTCCTTCACTTCCTCACTCTCTCGCTCTGTCTTCGTTTCAGCTGTGCTTGAGCTTCCCGGCTGGTCAAGCACTTCTGCTCCCTCCTTGCGTTTTTAAATCTGCATTTCATTCACCATGGAGAGGGGCCGTTTTTGGGCTCCTTACGCGTGTGCGGCCGGTACAAGAAAGCGCTGGTGCTGCTGCAATTTTTTTCCTTTCGGCGGAACGGATGGGACGCGACAAGACCGCGCGGTCGGCAGACGATTCCCGCGGTCGGGCAATTAATCGCGCGCTCGGCGCTGGGTCGCGCGCTCGGCGGGAGGATCGTGCGCTCGGGGGAGACGGACGCGCGGTCGGGCGCCGCACTCGCGCGGTCGGGGCGGTCGTGCGGAACCAGTCCGCACGACCGCGCCACGTGTCGCGTCGAGAGAAATCCGCGGTCGGGAGGGGTCCAAAACTGGTATTTTTTCCGTGCGGGGGCCAAACCGGGAATTTTGGGTGCTACAGGGTCCAACAGTGTCCAAATTCCACTGTTTCATTCTCCGGCTGTTCTTACTTCGAATTTGTGCATTGGCCAAGAAGACTTCATCTTAGTAAGCTGAATTGGATCGTAAGTTCGTAACTTAATTCGAAGGTGAGTTAAAACAGGCCGAGATTAAGCTATCATTGTTATTGGCATCATCATTCACTACCCATTTTTTCTTAATGCTGTTATCAGATACTTCATTTGAGATCCACACCGTTCAAATGTTTGTACCATTTAAAGGACGCTCCAGATGTACAGAGGCACACCGGTGGATTAGCCTCATGATCTCCAATCTAACATACACATTTAAAGTACAATAATTGCGATGTGCGTGTGTTATACTACATGCCCCTGTAGGCATGATGTCAAGTATCCTCTGGTGGCCATCGGAGCCGTTGCCGCCGGCCTGCTCGACGATAAAGCTCATGGGTGCGCACTCGTAGAGCAGCCGCAGCTTGCCGTTCTTGCTCTCCTTCTCTCGGGGGTACCCGTAGATGCCGCCGTAGAGCAACGTGCGGTGGAAGTCGCCGGCGAGGCTGGCGATGTAGCGCGCGGTGTAGGGCTTGCCGGACGGGCCGGGATCCTTGAGGCTGTCCATGCACTTGTTGAGCTTGTCGTCCCAGAGCGCGTAGTTGCCCTCGTTGAAGGCGTAGATGTTGCCCGCCCTGGGTATGTACACCTCCTCCTGCGTCAGCACTCAGCACGAACTCGCCTTACATCGGGTCCAGACGTCCAGTGTGAACACGTACACCCCGGTCCCATTGGTGAGCACGAAGGGCACCGAACTCGAGTTCATCCAGTAGCCGGCGGCGAGCAGGTTGCTTCCCGGCTGGCACACGCTCACCACGCACCTCTCCTCCACCTGGTCAAGCTGCGCGCATGGCGGCCGGGCAGAGACGTACGTTTTTGTTAGCGACGGACCGTGCGGAAGGAGAAGAGATCCAGAAGACCAGAACTGTTATAGATAACTCCTCAATACTGTTATAGATAACTCCTCAACATAGGAATCTGAGCCTAAAACTTTACTTACATTCAGAGAACCGAATAAAACTCCATAGGAACACTTGAGTGTAGTCATAACCCTAACACGAAAATTTAAAGTATTCTTTCCTCTTTCGGTATCTGTTTTGATGGGATTTAGCAAGATTGAGTACACTTGTACCCAGTAAGCCACATGGAAAAATATTATTTAACTAATTTCTAGTATTTTAAGAGATGGAACGAGTAGGGGTGTAAACGGAGCGGATATTTCCCGACCGACCGTCCGTCCGTTTTAATTCGGATATAATTCGGAGCATTTTCTCAGATATCCGGATTTTTCTCGGATACGGATTCGGATATTTTTTGTCGGATACGGATACGGATTTGGAACAAACAGTATCCGACGGATACAGAGCTATCCGGATAATTTCCCGGATAGTTACTGGATTATTATCCGGTAACTATCCGAATAACGTTAACGGCCCGGCCCAATGCATCCGACGGACCGAGCGACGCTAGGCGCAGCCCACTACCGGCGAACCCTAATCCCTGCCTCCCTGGCGAGCGGCGCCCAAAATTGAAAATTCAGATCGGGAATTTGGGCTCTCCGCCCCCGCGGCCGGCTCTCCGCCCCCGCGACCGGCGCCGCCTCTCTGCCATCTCCGCCCCCGTGACCGGCGCCGACGCCTCCTCTCCGCCCCCGCAGACCGGCCCAAATTTTGGCAGGTTCCTGACTTCCTATTACATGTTCATCTTGTACCTAATTTTCTTGATTCTCTTATGAAAAGGAATTAGGTTGGGATGGGGATGGGGGGCTATTCCTAGATACTTACAATGCCAAAAATAGACAGCTCTCCTAGCGCAGAAAGGAGTCTAGCAAGCTCGGATTTGGAGTTGGCAAGTTGTTGAAGGAGACGTGCCCTGTAACTAGAAGCCTGATCAACCTTTCTCCTATAAACATCTAAGCACTCCTGCTCTTATAAAGCACAAAAACAAGAAAAGACTATGCATCATAGATACCTGAAGTTGCTGCAGCAAAGACCCGCATGTGGTTTCACCTAACAATGGATCATTGGTACGGGCCACTCGGCACCAACACCATCGCCACCGAACGCCCGTGCATTGACAACCACAGCCACGGGAGGTGAAGAACATGTGGTTGTTGATATGGATGAAGCGACTTGCACCGGAGAAGTTGAGCCTGCTGAGAAGAAGCAGAAGAGGTGCACCTCGAAGGTTTGGGACCACTTTACTAAATATACAGTGACTGTTGACACACCAAAGGGTGGAAAGGAGAAACAACTTTGGGCACAGTGTCATAAATGTCCTCATAAAGCTCGATGTGAGACCTCAAGGGGCACGAAGGCTTTATGGAATCATTTGCTAAAGCATGCCGTAAAGCAAGGCCAGCAACAACTCCAATATGAGAAGGGTGATGAAGATAGTGGAACTGTTCAGATATTCAGGTATGATGCTGAAGCTAGCCTCAAGAAGTTCTATGTGGCAATGGTTATGCACGAATATCCATTTTGTATGGTAGAGCATGAGTACTTCATTGATTTCATCAAGTCTCTACGTCCTGGTTTTTCATTCAAGTCTCGCATAACCACTAGGAAAGAGATATTAGAAATGTTTGGAGTTGAAAAGAAAAGGTTATATGACCAATTAAAATCTCTTTCTTGTTGGTTTTCTACAACTATGGACATGTGAACATCTAATCAAAATAAAGGTTATATGTGCATCACTGTGCATTGGATTGATGATAATTGGCAAATGCAAAAAAGAATAATTAAATTCATTCATGTCAAAGGGAATCATACAGGAAGTAATCTAGCAACTGAGTTTATCAAGGGTGTCATGTCTTGGAATATTGAGAAGAAGTTATTTGCTCTCACTCTAGACAATGCATCATCCAATGATAAATGTGTTAGAGAAGTTGTGATAGAGCTGTATAAGCGTTCTCCCTTGATCTGTGATGGTGCCTTTTTTCATGTGAGATGTTTATGTCACATACTAAACCTTGTTGCCCAAGATGGCTTGAAAGTTATTGCATCTTCAGTCCAAAATATTAGAGCTACTGTTGTTATTGTGAAGAATTCTCCATTGCAATGGGAGGAATTTCAAAAGTGTGCAATAGAATGTGACTTAGATAATACATCTGGTCTTCCATTGGATGTGCCTACAAGGTGGAACTCAACATATGAAATGTTGTCACAAGCTATTTATTATAGGAGGGCTTTTGATAGGCTATTGTACTTGAATGAGGGTAAGTACGATAAGTGTGCTCCATCAAATGAAGAATGGGATATGGCAGAATCATTATGCAAGTGTTTGCAGAAATTTCATGATGCTACCAAGCTATTTTCTGGAAATCAATATCCAACAGCAAACTTGTTTTGGTGGAAATTTTGTGAAATTAAGTTAGCACTTGCAGATTGGTGTGAAAGTGCTGATGTTATTATTTCGTCTATGGCAGAGGCTATGAAAGCCAAATATGATAAGTATTGGGACAAGTCCAACATAGCTCTCGCTGTGGCATGCTTTCTTGATCCTAGATACAAGAAAAAGCTTGTGGAGTATTTCATGGGGAGGATTTATCATGAGAGGGCTGCCCATGAAGTTAGTCGCTTTATGGATGTTGTGACCAAATTATTTCAAGCTTACATGTCCAATACATCTGAAGCTTCGAAGTCTGACCCTTCTCAAGGACCTTCTCAGCCACTTGGTGATCCTGACTTGGGCATTGATGACATTGAACAGTTCTTGTATGAGGATGTCACTACAGCACATGGTAGTATAAATGAACTTGAGGTATACATGCAAGAGAAACCAATTCGATGGGTTGATCCTACGGGTAAGGGTGCACAGTTTGACATATTGTCATGGTGGAACACACACCAAGGGAAGTTTCTTGTTCTCTCACGACTAGCTCGTGATGTGCTAGCTATTCAAGTGTCAACTGTTGCTTCAGAGTCGGCTTTTAGTGCTGGTGGCCGTGTTATTGATCCATTTCGTAGTCGATTAGAGCCTGAGATGGTTGAGGCTCTAATATGTACAAAAGATTGGATATCTTCATCTAGGAAAGGTAAATAATAAGTCATTTAGTTCACCAATTGCACCGCTTACAACTTTTGTTTATTAACCTCATGTTATTTTTGAATTTTAGATTGCAAGGAGAAGATAGCATCACTTATTGATGAGTTGGATTTGGAGCTAGATGATAAAGAATGTGCTACCACAAACATAAATGAGAAGGTTTGATAATCCTACACATATATACACTATTACTGCTTCTCTAGTTTGATCGTTATTTACTTCCAATTAGTCAATGACATACAACAGGACAGTGAGTAGAACTGAACTATACAAGTATTAATTTTGGGTTTCTATTCTTCATTTAATAATTTTGGATTCCAATTGATGTTTTATTGTAGGACGAGATAATGACCGAGGTTGAGCTCCACTGAAACATGGTTAGAGATGGCTCGCTGGCTCGTTGTTGGCTTTTTGCTAGACAAGATCTGCGTTGTGGAATTATCATGTGATGTAAATGTAATGAACTTAAATGAACTAGTGATGTACTAGACTACTTTATGAGCAATTCGTACTTTTGAACTATGTTGCATGTATCTAGTTAGCTACTAGACTACTATTTGTTTAACTAGCCTCTACAATTTACTTATTAGTTGCTACTTTGCTAGTTAGAATTTATTAGTTGCTTAATTTGTCTCTGACTCTCTGTCATCATGTAAAATTTGCTTCCGCGCATTATCCGACTAAATATTCGTGACCGAGACTAACCGTATCCGGAGCGGCATGTATTCGATCCGTATTCGTGACCGAGAATATCCGCATTCGTATTTGTATCCGGCACTATCCGTATCCGACTCCGACTCCGACAAAAAAATATGGAAAAGGATACGGGATGAGCAATATCCGTCCGTATCCGATCCATTTTCATCTCTAGGAACGAGTTAGGTTCATTTTTATTATATTTGTGGATGCAAATTTATTAGTAAAAGACTTTTATTTTTTAAACAGTAAAACAATATTTTAACTAACAGAAAAGGGCATTGTTAACCATACTTACCATTTCCAAATTCTCAAAATCTACTTATGTCTTGTTATTAGAATCACCCATCAAACACAATTCCATTAACTGGGAGCATGGCTTATTTGAATACCATTTATTATATTCTGTAGAGTTGTCCAATTTTATCCACAAAATTTCTTAAACTCTCAAATTTCAAACATGTAACAAGTAACGTGCGACTGAGTTGAGAAAACAAGGTCTTTCACTTCTCTCCTCTTTCTAGTCTCTACCAGGTAGGTTATGGACCATACTGTAACATCCTGAAAATTTGAATTTAAGAATTTAAAGCTTTTGAATTATTATTGCAATGTATTTCATTTGAATTTGGAGTTTGTGGGATTTTCTGAAAAATTTGGTGAAGGTTCCGACAATTAAAAGGAACGAGAAGAAGACGAACATGTTTAAACAACAGAGAATTAAAATTTAAAATACTAATCTGAAAAGATGATCCAGTATAAGAAGAGGGAAACCTGAGTAAAAATATAAATTCTCATTTTGAAAATAATAATAATAACCCACATTTAAATGTTGAAAACTTAAAGCTTGAATTTTAAATGCCACTCAAAAATCAGTGATCCCAAACCATGTCACTTCCATGTGGGCCCCTTTCTTTTTCTCTCACTCCCTCTCTCTTTCCTCCTTTTCTCTCCTGCCCGTGGGCCCGCTCCCACTCACGCACTCCTCTCCGCCGACGCTGGGCGCAGCCTCCCCTTTCTCTCTCTTTTCTCCTCCCTCCCCACGCTTTCTTCTTCTCTCCTTCCCCCTTTTCTTTTCTTCTCCCGTGAGCGGCGGAGCTCGCTCCACGTCCCCTGCGCCGAACTGCCCCCGTCGCGTCGCCTCGCCACCCCCTCCGCTCAGCTCTCGGCCTCCGCGTGGCAGCCATGCACCAGCCTCGCCCACCGATTTCCCCGTCGCTGCCCTTGCCGAAGACCGGAGCTGCGCCCCCTTACGTCGGCCACAAGCTGCCGAACCATGCCCTGCCCCGTCGCCATCATCACCACATGCGCAGCGCCAGTGTCCCGTCCCCTCACCCGGGTCGCGCCCGTGAGCCGCTGCAACGCCCATGCCCTGCCGCCACGACCGGCCACCTGCTCCGCGCGTCGCCAGCTAGCCCAGCCGTCTATAAAAAGCCGCACGACCCCCCATTCGCATCGCCACACCTTCCTCAGCTTCCCACACTCCCAAATCGAGCTCCCGTGCACCAAATCTCGCCGGCGAGCCCTTTCTTCCCCAAAGCCGGCCGAAGCAATCGCTGTCGATTGGAGCCACCTCGGACCAATTCCACCGAGCCGGAGCGTCCTTAGGACATCGCAAAGTCAACCCCACCATCGGACAAGCCCCTCCCCAGCTTCTCTTCACCGGCGCCGTGCACCCTCTCCGATCGCCGCCCTCGCACGCCGCTAGGCCGCCACAGCCATCCTCAAGCTCTACTGACCCCCCGAGGTAGCTTCCTGACCATATCAAGATGCTCCCTAGCAAGTTAATCGGATTCTTATGCCCTGTGTCGCCATATCCCCTCCTTCCCTGTTCCGCCGCCGCCTCAAGCCGTCGCCGACCACCCCGCCGGCCAAATGGGCCGACGAGACCTTGTCCAGAGGTAGGGGCGGGCGCGAGCAACCCATTTCGGGGATGCCCACGCACTGCCGCCGCTCCCTCCGTCGGCGGCGAGCTCGCTGTTCCACGGTCGGAGGAAGACGACGCTGTAGCAATCGGTTAGGACATCATTAGTGCTAAACATAATTAGGATACCTAATTAACAGTTAACGGTTAAATAAAGATTAGTTAATGCAAGTCAAACTGACATGTGGACCCGGCCTTTAATTAAACAGAAGCTGGACCCCACCTGTCATAGGCACAGATAAAAGAGGATAAAAATAAAGAAAAGATTTTAAAACTGGAAGTGGGACCCACCTGTCAGAGATTTATTATTTTCCAGATTTATTTGAACTGAAAACATTAAATGGGTATAACTTATTCGTTTTAGATCCAAATTGAATGAAACAAATTTCTAAATTTATCTAAATTCAAGATCTATCCAAGAGAACTGAAACCATAAATTTTAGAGCTCAATTGAATTTTTGGTGATATTTAATGTGGTTTGCATAAATAAGTTGAAAAGACTAAATATTAGTTAAGGGCATGGCTAGAGAAAAATACTTTGGTTAAATGTTCATTCATGGATTAATCAATAAAAGTTAAACGACTAATGTGCCTTCAATCTTTATTTTAAAAGCATAGTGAGGGATTTAGCCATAACCTTGTTTAGGTTATACTCACATGAAATGACGACTTAACAAACGAAGATGGTCTAGAGAAATAAATCCTAAATCGTGGCATACTAGTAAATGTTATAGAATTAACCATGGCATGGTTTAAAACATGACCATCATCTCTATGTCCCAAACAATTAGAAGAACCCTTTTTGACTATTAGATAATATGGATATTAAGCCACTAATATTTGGAATAAATCATGTATGCATGATTAATATGGTTTGAGCAATTGTCTAAAAGGCTAGTTATTAAATTCAAAGCAATAATAAATAAATATGGCTTTGGTTAAATACAAAAATAATAATAGTAACTAAAATGTACATAAGATGTTTGTGATACCTAACCCAAAGGGCATCTTTAGCCAAATTCATGTTGGCAAGTCTATTAAAATCCCTAGGTCATTTGTAATTAAAATAAGCTCACCATCCGGCATATTAAAGAACAAGGTAATGTTAGCACAATCTAAACTCATACATCTCGAATTGCTAAAAGTATAAACTATAAGATTAATTTGAATATAAACAAGCTCATTAGTTCAGACAAAGGATTAATTAATGGTTAATGATTTCATAAGTACTGAAATTGGATTACTAATTAGAAGGCCCTAATAAAACCCTCGCTATCCGCACGTCGCCAATAAATAAATCTATGTTATAATAAAGCTAATCCTAACAATAACCGAAGCATAGACAAAACGATAATGTGTCGTTAAATCTTAGCCTTAGGATTAGTTGGGCATGATTTAATGTAGCAAGTCAGGACCCATATGAGCGGATCCTCATTCAACTTAAATTTAGCCTAGCTATGAACGAAGGTACATAAAATATGATAATGGGGCTATTAGAGATTTAAATTCTAATTAGTTACCATATAAAGAATAAATATTGAGCCCTTGCTATTTATCTTAACCTAATTAATAAGTAAAAGCCTATATCAGAGACTACTCTAAAAACTTAATAAAGATATCCAAGTGTGATAATACCTTTGACTAAAAGATTTATAGAATAAGTACAGATCTCATCCATCAGTCCAGTTTGCCTTTACCATAACATAAGTTACAAGAAATACATACCCAGTTAGACTCGTACATCGATACATAGGTCTAACCTAGCTCATGGAACTTCCTTGATAAATACGGAAATAATAAAAGAAGTTAGTAATAAAAAGATCACACCTCGCCTTTCTCCAATCGGCTATATTTGGCCATTTCTTTTCCAAAGCCAATAATTCCTGTAGGTACATCTTCACTTTTGATCCCTCGTAATTCTAAAATTTTCCCTCACGGTAAAGCTATTCAAATAGCTCGTTCTCTTGCTCAAATCCAGCTACCCCTGTGTTGGCAACACCTTAAACCGAATCATCCTTCTATTCTCAAGTCGTAATCAATGTATAAGCTAAATCAGCCATTTGAGTTATTCGGATTTATTTGGATCTTTTGAGTTATTTGCTTTTATTTGGATTCAGTTGTTTAGCGCGTAATTAGATATGGGAATCCTGAAGAATTAAAGGATCAGGCGTGATCAAGAGCAAATCGAAGATAAAGACCAGAAGCCCAAGAGAAAGCATTAAGTGAACTCAAGATCGCGGTAAACCGCGCCAGGCGAGTCAATACTTTGATCATGATTGAACCTACGTTTTCTGCAAATTACGTTTGTTTAAATTATCAAATTGCATGCTGTTATGTTATATGCAAATACATGTTAATTTAAGATTCTAGTTATATTCCATTGTGTACTTGGTTAATATTACCCCTCCTTTGAAATATTTGAACATGTGAACATTGTCGCCCTAGCACAAATTATAATAGTAACCTTTCAAAAATAAGTCTGTAATTATATGCCATGCGTAGTATTGTTTGGATACTCATGGGCGCGAGAGCGCCCAAGCATCACTTTTAATCCTGAGAAAAATTGGTTGGGCAGTCATGGTGGTAATGACTGGTGTATGTTGGACATGGTTATTTTATGCTCCCAAAACTCTCAATTTGCTTTAATATCTGAGCGGATGGTTTGGGGGCTGGTATGTGGTGCGAAGGAATGCACAAAATTGTGGAGTGTGGTAGAACCGCTCAGATAATACTAAGGACTGAATCTTGTCATGTCAGCCCGTGTAAAACAGTACAACCACAAGTCTGTAAAATACAACTTGGCTAAGTAGACTTATCGAAATCCCGGACTCATCTCACTGGTAGTGGATTGATGGGGTTATGCTATGGCAAGGGGGCCTGAAGGGACACCAGTGAGGGGTGAAGTTTCTCAGTCGTGCTAGCGCAGAGGGGAGGGAAGCCCGTACGCTAGTAGTAGTGAGAAACATCCCGTGCAAACAGATGGGGCCCATCGCAAATGGGAGGTTACCCATAAGGTGAGATGGGAGAAAGGACTAGATACTTTGAAAAGTCACTGTGATGGTCTGCTCGACCACACGTCTAAGGAATCGTGTGGGGCAACGAGTTGATTGTCTCTTGTGGTGAAAGTGTACAAACTCTGCAGAGTCAAAACTATTCGAATAGCCGTGCCCACGGTCATGGGCAGACATGGGAACTTAACTGGATATAGTTCTGTTTCAAAAACATTGGAAACTGGGAATGGAAACTTGAAGGGCGAAGGACTGCCCTGGTTTGGAATTGTCCTGGGTGTCGTCCCAGTGGTAAGTTAAGCGGCTATAACGCTGAAGAAATTGCTATATGGTGCAGATGCCATGTAACGGTGGATGGAATCTGAATCGATATTAATAATGCATTTCCTTGTACATTATGATTTGGTTCAAATTGCTAGGTCTTAGGGATTTTTAAGTAATTGTATTCAAAAGCACTCTACGCAAAATAAAATAACCCGAGCCTTCCTTTGATAAGCCATGCATACTACTTAATTGCATTCTGTGTATTGGCTCGCGGAGCACGGGGTCGGAGTGCTCATGCTCGCTTTTGCGACAAAATTCAGAATCAAGAAATCAAATCACCTCGCCTCAACAACAAGATTGGACAAGCTGGCCGAGAAGATGAAGATGTCAAGGGCTAGGTCGCGAACCTCCAGTTGGCTGCCTGTGGGCATGTCCTGAAGGTCCCACCTGTGTGCTTCGTTCTTCCGCTGCTGCAATTTAATGATTTCGGCCTAATCGGCCCATGAGTAAGTCTACTAATATATTTACGCTTCCGCATGATATGTATTTTGATATTCATTTCTGTAACTGTGAGCACTATCTACTGATCCAGGGAATAGTGCAAGTAAATCACAGAGGAATCCGGATGTTAATATCTGGGCTCCTACACATACATTGTTGGGTATCCACTGGCCAATGTGGAATGCTACCGCCCAATTCTGAGTGGACTTACTGTTGTCAAATATAGTTTTATCGTTCTCATACAATTCCCCTTGGGCTATTTCCGCGTCGGGAACCCCACCTTCCTATAGATATTCAATTGATTTGAGCAGTTACTAGATCAGGTTTGACAAGTCAACACTTGTGGTTGAGTGATTACTGTGTCTTTTACTCAGTATAAGGTTCTAGTCCTTACTTTTCACCATGAGGCAGCCATTCACAACCCAGATCCCTAGTGCTCTATAGCATTGCCACCAATTCATCCTAAGCCTCAACCTTAGGGTAAGATCATGAACTCCAACCATCTAGTGGATTTCCATGATTCATTCTTAACCCTAGTAAAATTTTATAAATCTAACAGCAAAATGCCAGTCACCTATTAGTATAAATATTTTGGTTTGGCTACTCTATAGTTAATTATATAGTGATTAAATATTACCAAGATTGTCAAGGTGAATATGGCCTCAAATTAAACATAACATTTCTAGTGGTACGACATAACTAATTTCTATTTCATTCTAAATATTTATTGTAATTAAATAACAATATGTAAATAACAGTAATAAAAATACATTGTAATTAAATGATTTAAACATTATGGGATTCAATATGATCAAAAATATGTGACTTGTCTCTTTATTCATAGTCCGATTATTTTATTGTAGTCTGTCGGCTTATGTCAACTGCTTTGTGGCTCCTGCTGCTCTTCCGTTGACTAGCTAGCCGGATCCGGATGCTAACGCAAAAGAATGAATTCAAATAAGTTCCTACTTTGCAGAATGCAAGCTGGGAATAAAAGCAATAAATAACGATAAAATACATAAAAGGAAATTGGTTTGGGTGGTTGGAGTTTAAGCGATGCTTAGGTGGGCCGAACAAGGTTAGAATTGGGCTAGATAGATTTGAGATAGTCAAATTGGTTATAAATATGTTGGATAGATTTTGGAATGAATAACAGGCTGATATATAGTTGAGGATTGGTTTTGGAACAATGTAGGTTTGGATTTTATTGGGACTTGGGTTGGCGGAACAGAGGTCAAAAAGGTCTTAACGGGTTTGAAATGGTCAAAATGAATATATTATTGATTTTGGACTTTCGGGTGAACAATGCTTGCTACAGTGGTATACAGTAAAGGGCCGCCCTGCTGTGAACAGTGATGCACAACCCGACTTGATTCAAAAGAAATCGGCCTTAAGGGCCAGTCGACTCGGCCCAACGGTACATCGGCACTTCGGCCCAAGCGTGTGACTGCCTCAACCCAACGCACTTGCGCACATGCGTCGATTTGCGACATGTGGACGGTCAAAATCCAGCCACGACGCCGCTCGACCCCTTCTTCTTCCTTTAGCTTTCTTCTCTTCGGTGGTAGAACAGAGCACGGCTGCCTCCGTGATTCAGCACCGATGGGGATCGCTGACAGTGAATAATGGGGCGGACCGGTTCTATGGAATAGTATGACTCCATTTTTAGGGTTTCAAGGCGACTAAGGATCACTCTTAAAGGTCGGCGGCTGAAGGAACCTTACGGCCTCGGACCAAGGCACATGAGCCACATGGTGGATTTCCGGCGAAGAGCAGGGTGCGTGAGAATCTACGATGATAGGGGAGGTTACTGGAAGTGGCCGATTGGGTTGAGATGGTTCAAGAAGATCTATCCACGGGAAGGGCCATACGGCCTATGGAGGCTCACGGTATTGGGGTTGCTACGGGCAAGAGAGGGTCCGGCGAAGATGGCTTCAAATTCATGGTGGTCTAGAGATTCTCTGGTGTCGTTTACCTGGTTAATGGCTGATCGAAGTGGGGAATTGGCTATGGGAGCTCATCAACATAGGGGAGTTCATCAGCTGAGTTGAGGTGCGGGAGGAATCAAGGGGGTGGATTGATTGGTCAATTGAGGGTGGCGTGGAGTGTTCTAAGTGGCTGATTGGGCTTTAAAACCGATGCAAGGAGGTGGGAGCAGGAGCTCAGTTCATGCGGCGTTGGCGCGTGGAGGGGAGAGGTGGCAAGGGTGTGGTCGGCGACGCGAGGCAGGGCGGTAAGCGAGGTGGCGAGGAAGGACCACGACTCCTGACGGGCTTGCGAAGGGCGACGATGGCGAGTACAGTGAACTAATGTTGCATTTCTTCTTCCTATCTGAGATGTTACGATAGCTTCTACTGTATTTTCTATTAACATTTTTCTGTAAAATGAACATGGCATGTGAGCTCATATCAGAACATGAACTAAACAATTTCTTTCTCCTTCTGGAGGTGAATCCTTCTTTGCATGTTCGGCGTTACAACACCAACCAAACCAAGCCCAATGTCCAACCGTCGGTTTGAACAAGAATATATTGTTTTTTTAGACCAAAGAATATAATTGTTTGGCGAAGTCCAATCTTCTTGTTTGGTTTAAGTTCAGCAAACTCTATTCTTTGGATCATTGCATAGCAGGAAACTCAAGCAACCAGAAGACGACACCTATGCCTACAGAAAACTGGACATTCCAAGGCAAATCTGCATGATGCTCGCACGTTGACATGCTATGCTTTACATCGACAATGCCAGCAGACTTGTCCTACTCTCAGTGCTCTGTTCCAAACGCAGGCATTTCTTGTGTACTTCAATTGGGAAACACAGATACCTCACCGGAGACACGGCAGACACGTAATCTTTCGAAAGAGAAGACAAATACATTTGTCGAGAACTCTTTATTTGTTTGTTCTCCTCACGAGCAACGGAATCTTCGAGGTATCATTGGCAAGCTTTGTTCAGAATGAATGTTCTGGTTCACTCGACAAATAAGCAATCACCGTCTTGATCCCATCGCATTGTGCGTCATCTTAGGAAATGTCATGTCACGTAGGTCAATGCCAAACTGTGAAATACCAGTATGAATCCAAAGGCACATTTCAGTCAGTAGTGGGAGAAAATATCGATGTCCAATTAGTCAACGATCAAGCCTACTTTGCTTCTCGTTTGTTTTGTTCATGGAAGAAGGAATATTAGAACCTAATCGTAGACTTGCAATTGCAATTGATCCACTATAGGCACTCGTCAATGCAGTTTGATTCGGCCACACTGAACAACTTCATCACAAGCTCTTCACCATGCTTTTGCTGCCGCGCAGTTTGACCCTACTCGCCAAAACTGAACCGATACGAACGAGTGGTGTCTTCTGAGTTTTGAGCCCCACCACGAAGAACGGCAATCTTTTCCCTTGAGCCCCACCACGAGGAACGGCGATCTTTTCCGGACATGCAACGACCATATGAACGTTAGCTTTTGCCGAAACCGTACTTTCACACGGCAGATTAACCTAAGGTAGATATCATAAAGGAAGCACCGCACTACCGGCTCGTACTGTTGGCCTTTCTCCGTAGACGACCGTGCACTGCAATAATTTCGGTGGGGTCAGAGGGAGAAAATTCTATGAGAACGCCTCCTGAATCCCTTCTTTTGTGGTCCTATCTAGGATTATACCACGTGTCACTACACCAATTTTGAAGTAATCCTAATCATTCCTTCCTTCTTCTTTCCCCCAACACCTTTACCTATTTCCCAAACCTATCTCTCTGTGTTCAAGCCACGTGGACCAGCCACCGCGCGCTGTCCCCTCTCTCCGCATCACCGCTTGCCGTCCTCCATGCTGGCGCGCTGGTGCATTGCTGATTCCCTGGTAGAACTATGACGCTGGTGGCTATACACGCTGCATGTCCTTCCAGTAGTACTTGACGGTGACTCCTTTGACGGCGATGCCCACGCCCTGGCAGGCCCCATAGACGACGAGCACGAAGCTCCAGTGCAACTCCTAGGACATCCGCCAAACCTAGCCGCACGGGGGGGCGATGCTACATTCGCCATTTGCTCTAAAACGCATCCATGGCGGCGATGGCCCTGACAAGAGTGGAGGTTCTGTCCCTCTTCTGGTCCCTCCTCTGCACAGCCAGACAGTTATTGTACTACAACATTCGCGAGAACACACGCTGTCACGCCCAAGGCCAAGAGCATTATGGAGATGAAGTTGCAATGATCGACGAGACAGAGGTTTCACGCCCGTGCTATCCAACTCTTAATTTTCCTTTTCGAATTTGCGCTTTGTTATGTGGTAGGGTTATGGCAATTTGATGCAACTAGAAATGATGTGATATTATGTTTGCTAGATAATTGTCATGATATGGTTACTTTGTGTTCAATAAATTAGTGAATTTTATGATCATGATCTCTTATGTTTCACACATCATTACCAGCAAGGCTGAAAAGCAATATGCTTGCAACATCGCGATTATCCCACAACCTCTGTGCAGTACTATGCAGCTGACCCTGGCTTTGTCTATGACTTCTCGCTTGCACATTGCACGCCATTGATGCTGAGCACAGTGTCAAATTGACAATATTGAATTGTAGTTCATTGCAGCACTAACCAATTGTTAGATGAAATGCTGTTGTGACACATCCTTAATTACAAAACCAAAAATTGACTAAATTGCTTATGGTTTGAGTTGTTTGATTTTGTGTGAGAAGAAGAATAGATTGCTTATGGTTTTGATGAAATGCTACAGTGATGATGGTTAGTAACAACCATCAGAGAATTATTGTCTCTGGATGTTGTAGACCAAGAACTGCCTGGTTGTGCGCATACACGGTGCAGCAGCGCATGTGCTTGCAGATGTTGTAGTCCAAGAATTGCCTGGCCGTGCGAAGGAGGGACCAAAAGAGGGATAGAATGACTGCACTCATTGAGGACTCTGCCGCCATGGATGCATTTCAGAGCAAACGCTGTCGGTGAAGGAGTTGGGGGAAGAAGGAAGGAGTGATTGGGGTTGCTTCAAAATTGGTGCAGCTAACACGTGGCACAATCCTAAGTAGCGCCTCTAAAGAAGGGATTTTGGGGCCTCTCACATAGAATTTTTCTAGGTCAGAGGCGTCGATTGCCACTCACCAAGGACACACAAAGAACAAGAACTCTTCATAGATATAGGTATCTAGCAATTTTTTTAAAAAAATGGCCGTCAGATGCTCATTTTTTAGAAATTGCCCTCTCCACGAGCTTCGAGGGCGTGGTAGGCAACACATGACACCTACCGCGCCCCTTGCACTGCAGGACAAGGCAGGTGCGGTAGGCCAGCTAGGCAAGTGCAACAGGCTAATGGACGGCACGACATGCAAGCTTGCTGAGTCTTCCTGGCTCGGTAGCTCCTACCGAGCTGCCCTGCCTCGGTAGCTCTGCTAGTCAAGTGTAACATCGAGAAGGCTGACTAGAGTGGAGTGAATAGGAGGTTTTAAAATTCTTTTGACTAAAACCGAGTTTAATAATACTGAAGCATAAACAATTTGTTTTCGCACAAGTAAAGCCTAAATTATCTATGTTTGACTAAGTGCACAAACAATATAATTTTAGGCCAAGATATGCAATGCTAGGTTACCAAGCAAATAATTTAATTTCTATAAATATAGATTGTAAGGAGTAAATTAAGCTCAAGAAAACAAATCATAATTTGGTATATGATATTTTTACCATGGTGTTTGAAAACAAAAACTTACCATTCTCCGAATCCACATTGAGATAAGCTCAAACGAATTAGACAGGATCTACGAATTATGCCAATCACTCTAAATCTACTAGCGTTACTCTTCCTCCACCTCGGAGATGGCAAGCACCACACTACTCACAACAAGTCAGGCCTTCTCACGTGCTTCTTTGAGATTATGCAAGAAGTCCAAGACATAGACACTAGGGGAGCCTCTATGGTGATGGTCAGAGCCGATCACTCTTCTGCTCTAACAATCCTAAATGAAACAAGAAGAATCATCAAATCCAATGAAATAGTTTATATCAGTAAGTTGACCAATAGAAAGAAGATTCATAGATAATTTAGGAACAAAAGACACATCAGGAATAGAGAAGAGAGATGTAAAGAGGTGCCCTGTTGAGTAATAAAGCAAGGTGTACCATCTGCAGTCTGAACATAGGCACCACCACTCACGGGCTTGTAGGCAACAAGCTAAGAGCTATATGATGTAACATGAAAAGAGGCACCTAAGTCCAAAACCCAAGAATGAGCAGCACTAGAGGTAGATGGTGCAACTAAAGTCAAACCAAACATTGATCTAGAAGTCGTACGAAGTGTGGCATCAATGACTACTACAGTAGATGCTCTACGATAATGATCAGATGGATGTCTAGCACGATAATCAACAAGCTAGTCTGGATGTAACTTGAAGCACTTGCCAATAAGATGACCGGTCCTGTTGTAATGAGAACAAAATAGCACTCCCATGGATGTAGCTCTGGTAGATCCAGACCACTGTGAAAGACCTAGAACAACATTTGGTGAGCATCCTAAGGTAGGCACAAGTGAGCGAAGATGAGTCTCCTCTGTAATCAGATTGGCTGTAATCAGACTGGTGAGTGCCTCAGTCAAAGTTGGTTGAGTATAACAGTTGAGAAACTAAGTATAGATAGACACAAACTTTGATCGAAGCCCTATCACAAACTGATACATAAGTGTATATCGAGCATACTCCTCTTTAGCAATACAAGACTAATAAGTCGTAGCAACCTCCAGTGTCATAGACTCTAGAGGGCCAGTGATTTTAGTGAAAGCACAATATTACTCCTCTACTGACATGTCTAGCTGTTAGATATTATGAAGGTTCTTAAGCAATGTGAAGCAAAGAGCACCACTGGACTGAACATATCTCTTCTCAAAGTGTGACCATATTTGCTTGGTTTAAGTATGATACTCAAGACTCGTCCTCAGAGAAACATCAACATTCAGAACCAGACTAGTCATAACATGTTCATCTTCTTTTTGCCAAGTTTTTATTGCCTCAACATCGAGCTTCTTCATATCAGGAGTCGTCAAACGAGAAGCCAAACCATAACCCCTCTAGGTAGTCTTGACTAAGAAAGCCCATGCTTGATAGTTCGCCCGTCAAGTTTGATATCAGTGAACAAGAGAGATGAATTACCCCTAAATAATGAGTTAGATTTCACCATCACAGTAGAACACAATCACTAGAGACATCAATAGCAGCATAGCAACAGCCACAGAAGAGTAATGGCAACACCAGAGCATAATCACCACAATAGTAGAGCAACAACAACAACACAAGATTAGCAACAGAGCACAAGAGCCAGAACAAGACCTGGTGCCAGAAGCGACTGACGGTGGCGTCGGGCCTGGAGTAGAGAAGGTCGACGATGGTGTCGAGCTTGGAGTAGAGGTGACTGACGATGGCGTCGAGTCAAGAGGACAGAATACCACTAGTGTGGATCTGGCTTCAACAACGACAAAAACCACACCAGCAACGTTCTCTAGAGGTCGACAACAATGGCAGTGATGAGATCCGATGAGGAAGAGCTCAAGCTTGATGGATTTGAGGCCGACGATGACGGGAAGACCCAAATCTGGCGAGGAAGAGTTTGAGCTAGATGGATCTGAGGCCGATGGCTCCAAGGCCGGTGTTTAGAAGTCACCGACAGTGTTCTTGAGCAATCCAAGGCTGACGGCTCTGAGGTCGAGCTCGGAGAGGAGTCGCCATCGCTGAAGTCAGATAGGAGGACGAGGACGCACGAAGTCTAGAGCAGAGGAGTCACCGCCACCGCAGTCAAAGAGGAGGACGAGGACATGTGAAGTCTTTGGATCCAGGCAAGAGAAGAGAGCTGGGCAGCCCCTCGCCGGATGGATCTTGAGCTATATCTGGATGTTGAGCTGGCGATGGCAGTAGAAGAGATGCAAACCCTAACCATACTTTGATACCATGTTAACTTTAAAGAGGAGAGATAGTGTTATTTACAGTTGTACGTCTTATTCATTATAAAAAGTCATATATATACACACGATTAGTTGGGCCTCACAGCCTAAGAGATAGAGTTAGTTACTAATATGCATAAAACTCTTCACATCATACAACCACGTCACACATATTGTTCATAACCTTTGAATTAAAATTGTCACACATATTTATTAGATGCAATTAGTCCCCACTAACTACAATTAATCTCTATTTACGGCCATTCGATTCACAACCATCAAATTGATTTCTATAATTTCCCACTAGGACACGCGGGGTATTCCTCTGGTTATACTAGACGAATCCCCCCCCCCCCCCCCCCACCTAAAAAAACTAGGAGACACTCCGTTTTGTCTTTGCGTCTTGTTGTACCTCTCTCCCCCATCCGTTAGCTAGCTGGGCTGCTGCTTGCTGAGTGCACTGCTCAACTCACGCCGCAAGTAGATGGCTGCGACAAAACAAGGTCGCCTTCTCACTCCCAAGCCTGCGCATTAGGTGACGCAGATGGCATCGCTTTACAACTCAAAAGGGCTCGGCACGCCTCGTTTTCTATTGCTGGACTCGGCGGCCTCTGCGCACCAACCGGGTAATCGGGTGAAACAAGGGGGAGAGAGATCAGATGATTGGGAGGGTTGGTTGGGCGCACCAGGACAGTGGGGGGAAAGGGCTCCCTCTGTACCGACGTCTCTTCGGCAGCTGATGTGGACCGGCTCCGATCCGATCCGTCTTGTGCATGCGCCGTTAGGTTCGAAGACTTACGAGGACGAGCCTGGCAGCCAACTCGTAGTTGCGATGCAAGCTTGCAGAGTTGCAATCCGGTAGCTACCAACATGCCAAATTGGAATCGCCGTCGCTGACCCAGATCTAACGATGCTCCTTTGTTAAAAAAAAACGATGATTCTTGTTTGCATCCCTGTCCACTTTTGCACATTTTGCGCAAGCAGAGGAGCTAGTCCCTAGAATTGTACTTTGTTTTTCTCTTTGACAATTTACAGTTATTTATTTAGAGCATGTATATCCTTTAACATCTAAAGTAGATGTTAAAATACATACCACCTCTTTCTCTACAACACTATTAGCTATTTTTCCTCTAATCCTTAGCACCACCTATAGACGCTAAACATTTAACTCTTTTATGATATAGCATCAACTACTAAGGCAATTTGAGCTTAGCACCTATTCCTCCATCTATTAGTATGATGCTAAAAAATTTCTCTCTTATATAGTATTGCCTTAGCATCTAGATATACATATGCACTTGTACTTTGGGTCCACTCTGCCACTGCCTAACTCCGAGTAGTCATTCGCTCTAAAACAATTGCTTTTGACTTTTTTTCTCGATGAGAAATAAAAGAACTGGAATCTTATCAGTACCACAACATTTTCCGTAATTATGGCCATTGAGATCTTTGAATTAAAGCATGAATTGTCGGTAACGTGCAAAGAGGCTATCCACGCAGACGTGATTACCGGAACAACCACTAGTGTGGGCACGAACGACAAGTTGTTCTTTTGACATATGTCTTATGATTTTTAACTACAACTTATTAAATTAATAAATAGTGTTTGCTTAGATAATAGATAATCCAAAAATCACTTAAAAGCTAAAAAAAATATGACCAGTGAAAGCGTCAGCATCCGACAAGTATAGTGGTGTCGGGCCTTGACGCGAAATTAGAGCACAGTGGCTTGATTAGAATTTCAGTTATAGCACGAAAGACGCAGGCTGCTCACCGGATTTAGATCGGGGTGTCAGGTTGTTGGGGATATCACGTCGAGCAAATAACCGATGCCACCAACAAACCCGGCTCACCAGTCGTGAAAGCGGCCGGTGGTCTCTCGCCGGTAAAAACCCCGCAAGCAATATGGCAGGGCACTCACCCCGCTCAGCTGTGTAAGAGCGAATAATTTTTTTTAAAAAAAAACAAATCTGCCTTCATTGCCATCTCTTATCCAGTATGTATGTGTATCTAGGTGGTCGTGTTAATTTTTTTTGATTTCCTGGTAATGTTCGTGATCCTGCGATTTGATTAGAAAATATGCAGCTCGTAGTGCAACCGGATCAGATCGAATCACGTAGTGTAAATGATTGGAATTGGGAAATAACTGACCTGATTGATCCGTGGATCTCCCATGTCGAGCGGGAGCCGGGCACCTGTCGCGCCCTCCGGAGCGCGCGCGCTCGCAATGATGGGGATTGGGGAGGACAGAGTGGCGATGCTGGCCATGGCCGTTAGCAGCTAGCGGCAGCGGCAACAACCTGGTTGGCACGTCGGAAGAAACGGACAAGATCCCCACCCCCACGAACGCCAATACAATAACCCACACGAGATATACTAGCGCGCATGGACGGGGCGACGGAAACGTACAGCAGCAGCGTGGTAAAACAGGGGGGAATCCACCCGTGCACCCTGCCGCGCGCCCGTCCTGCGCTGTCCCGCGCCCGGCCGGCCCAACCACCGGGGGTGTGGGCGCGGGCGGGCGGAGCACCGGTGAAAACTGCGTCCCATCCGTCCATCAAAACCTGACGCGCGGCACCGCGAAACGCTGGTGATCAAGCGTCGATCATTGCGGCACCTAACGCGGGGCCCCCGGCGATTCCCGTGCATGCGCAAGTGTCAACAGTGTCCTGCTAGTACTGCTGCTACTCGCCCTTCCAAATCTTTTGAAGCCGGTACCAGTCACGTAGGCAGCCTACCGGTTATGGAAAGGGACTCGACCGTTTGGGACGGATTGATTTGCGTGGTCGTACATCGCGGTCGGTGAGACTGGGAATAAAGCAAGCCCAGAGTGGTTTTGTTGGGTTCACCTTGTGGAGTTCAGAGTAGCTCACGTACTTGTACAGTGCGTGCGGTGACGAATGATCAAGGCTGAGCAGAAGCAACAGATCAGAATTGCTTGCCGGGAGCTCCTGGTTAGGTTATCATCATAGGTCTTGGCCATTGGTGCTATATCAAATTGAACCATATGAGTACGCAGCTCATCCTCGGTAGTGGAAAATCTAAATCGATCCATTAATGCGCAAGTACAACTGACAAAATACTAATTGTCATGTCGATGGATACTTGGGTAGGTGACCACTCCAAATTCAGTTACATGTGAATTATGCTCTCAACTTTAGACAACTAGAAATGTTTCCATTGTAGTTGGACCAAGTAAACACTGGTCACATAAGCACAGTGAGGCAAAATTGGATTTGGAGGAAGAATCAAACCAGATGGTCCACAGAAACTCCCATGCACGCTCTTAAAAGGAACTGTGTACGTGGGAACACTACACAGCAGCGCAAGGTTGGAACTTGATAAAGGGCAATGTATAATCGTCTGTACACGCTGGCGCACAGGGAAATCTAGAAAAAGAAATGCTAAACAAGATAGCAGCGGGCGTGCGGCCACGACCAAACTTGGGGCAAAATAATGAGTGGGGATGAAAGGGCAAATCTCGGGCCCCGGCTGCCAGCTGCCCGCACGACTCATCAAAACCGGTACAAGTCCACCGAGACCAGAATTGAGGCGCATAAACCCAACAAAAAAGAAGGGAGGGACTTGGGCAATCGGCACTTGGACATACTGCGCAAAGCATCGGAGCAGAGGTGGAGGCCTGAGCTGTGCGTGCGCCTTTTGTCCCGCTTGTCCCATGAGGAAGCTGTGCCCGAACCTGGAGCGCGATGACGCGCTAGACACGGTGCTCGAGGTGCCTATCCCCGAGGAGATGTTCTCCGGCGGCGGCGGCGGCTCCCGAGGCTCCAGGTTCGGCTGCACCAACGTCAAGGCGTGGATGCGGTCGCACGCCGCCGACCGCTGCTGCTCCGGCGAGCCTTGCTCCATGAGCCGCGGCGAGCTCCAGCTCATGCTGGGAGTCATCGGCGCGCCGCTCATCCCCCTCCCCGTCCACCACGCCAAGCAGTCGCCCTCGTCTGTCCTCTGCGAACATCTCAAGGCCGACCCGATTGTACGATCGAGTTTGAACCATATCCGTTCATCAATTTCTTCTCCTCTGTTTTCTTGTTCTTGACACTTGCAGCGCTGATCGATTTATTCATTCATGTGATTGTGTTGCAGGAGTCGTCGTCGGCCAAGTACATAGTGCAGCAGTACATAGCCGCGTCGGGCGGGGAGTGGGCGCTGAACAAGGTGACGAGCATGTACGCGATGGGGAAAGTGAGGATGACGGCCGCTGAGCTCAACAGCAGCGACGCGGACGGCCACGGCGGCGGCATTGGCAGCGGGCACCGCGGCGGGAAGAAGGGCGGCAAGGGCGGCGGCGCCGAGATCGGCGGGTTCGTGCTGTGGCAGAAGAAGCCGGAGCTGTGGTGCCTGGAGCTCGTGGTGTCGGGCTGCAAGATCAGCGCCGGCAGCGACGGCAAGGTCGCCTGGCGCCAGACGCCGTGGCACCAGTCCCACGCCTCCCGGGGCCCGCCGCGCCCGCTCCGCCGGTCGCTCCAGGTGCGTACTGCACGCGCATACACTGATACACGTAGTCACGTATACGTTACCCCTGCTGCCCTGTACCGCTTACGTACATGCTCTTCAATTTGGTACTTTCCCAGTTCCCATACGCGTATCGTAAGGTACTACTATGACTCTTTAGGTGTGTGGTCGCGTGGTACGTTATACACACATTCGATTCCCACATAGGACAGTAATTTCGACTCAGCAACCGGACGAACTTCACGCTTGGGCTGATCTGATGCTCCCATTGGTCGGATGTACGGAACGAGCCCATTGTTGTCATCTCATCGCTCATAGTGGTTGCCCCGGTTGGTATTGCCGTATTAGCATGGACAGTGCTACAGTATGTAGCATGTACACTTTCGCACTCTCAGTGCAAAATTGATGAACAGATTATCAAGGACCGGTGGCGTTTTACTGTTATTAGGGCCTTTCTTTTCGACTTTTCGTTTATAACTTACGTTATGGTAACTAGCTTTTAAATAAAAGGTTTTTTTAAAATAAGGATTACAAGTCGATTGTAGTAGATATTGTATTGACTTCAGCTATATCAACTAAAATTGCATGTGAATATCTCTCTTCGCTTTCTCTCACGAACAGTTGGAATTCAAAATTGTCAATCATAAATACCACTTATCAGTATGTGCCGTGCCGACTGCCGAGCATGCGTAGAGGCACGTCGATCAGGGCGTGCAGATCCCCCCTGCATACTGTCGGTAGGACAAAACAGATCGAATTCTCACACGGTCCAGACATAATTACGCCTTTTTAGCACACGGGGAATCATTGAGCTGATGCTAAGTTGCGGTCAAGGTCCAGGGCAATGTCGGGATAATGCCGCGTGCTTGCTCATCATGAGAGAGAGGGTCAGGGGGGAGAGATCCAGGCGTCGGTACCCTGTCGCTGGGGAGGGAGGATGGGTGGCTCGAGATAGGCTTAGCACGGAGGAGCAGCGAGAATTGGGGTCGGCCTCGCCACCGGCCGCGCGGTCAAGTGCACTAACGCGCCGGACACCTCACATGGACATGGGCATGACGACGCCCGCCCATCAATCGGTTGGTGGCGCGCAGTTTGTCAGCCAGTTCCACCCAACCCTCCCCGCTTATCGCGCTGCACCAACCCGATAACACAAAAACTAATCTCCCTTCTCCTCCGCGTGCTCCGTCGGTAATTTGACCATCGAGTCAACAGACTCTCGGATGCTAGGTCGACACAACGTGTGTTCGTATTTTCACGCACGTAATGTAGTGGTTTTTTAGTTAACAGCTAAGTAGTACTCAGGCGGATTAAATTAAGTGGCTAAACAAACTTCGTTTGGCGTACGTGCAGGGCCTTGACCCGCTGCTGACGGCGAGCCTGTTTGCCGATTCGGTGTGCATCGGCGAGAGGAGCATCGACGGCGAGGACTGCTTCGTGCTCAAGGTGGAGGCGGAGGCGTCGAGCCTGCGCGCGCGCAACAGCAGCAGCGTGGAGATCATCCGGCACACGGTGTGGGGGTACTTCAGCCAGCGCACCGGCCTGCTGGTGCAGCTTGAGGACTCACACCTGCTCCAGATCAGGTCCAGCGGCCACGGCGGCGGCAGCGTCTTCTGGGAGACCACCATGGAGTCGCGCCTCGACGACTACCGCGCCGTCGACGGCGTCAACATCGCCCACGCCGGCCGCACCGCCGTCTCGCTCGTCCGGTTCGGGGACAGCCAAGACGGCAACACCAGGACGCGCATGGAGGAGACCTGGAACATTGAGGAGGTCGACTTCAACATCTGGGGCCTCTCCATGGACTGCTTCCTGCCGCCCAGCGATCTCAAGGAGGGAAAGGAGACCCAGGACGTCGCCGTCGTGAAGGCCGCGCGGCCGCCGCCGATAAGGATACCGGCCGTGGCCATCCGCGTCGGGCCCTCGCAGGTGGCCGCCGTCAACATGGACGACTCAGACTCGCTCATTGCAAGGTCATGACAAAACGTACAGTGTTACGGTAAGAGTTTGAGTGTGTACGTGACACCTGTTACTATAAGATCGCTTGTGGTAAGATCTGTAAATATATTGCAGGTTGAGATTTTTTTTTCGGGGTGTGGATTTTACCTCAGCTAGAATTGGGGTCAGGATAATCCGGACTAGATATCCTAATTAGCGGTATTGTAATGAGATTATGACGCTCCCCGTCACTGTAAATTTTAAAGAATCTCCCAATTTGAAAGAAGCTCATACGCTTTAACTTGATTTCTCTGAAGAAAGATACTGGTGCCGCAAGGCCATTCGTTGCAGTTCTGACTTCTGAGCAGAATGTACCGATGTGTATTCACAATAAAAACTGTAAGGTTGACATAGCACAAGGCAGCTCCAGACTCCCCGAGCATACAAGCTTAGTAATTGCGCAAATGCTGATGATGCTGCAATGGACAGCAGATTTTTATGGAAGAAATGTGGAGGGTAACCATTTCTGCCTGGGATTGACTGACACAGAAGCAAGCATATAAAGGGTAACTAAGCACTGAGATGAGCCTTGCAGCAGCATCACATATTACATGTACAGCTAGCTACCTCTAAAGCAAATTCCATAAAATTCATCGCTTCTCGATATGTGAATCGCACATGGACCATGTTATATTGATCCCACAGCACTACTCACATTACAAAAGAAGAGGAAAAGAAACAAAGAAAAACATACATTTTATCGCGAGAAGCTAGGCTCGCCCTACAGGAGATAGAGGCGGCCGATGGGGCACATAGCTGGCCGGTGCTCTACCTTGACTGGCTGCCAGAGTCTTGAGCTTATGATTGGCAAGGAGTGCATGCTCTTGCGACGCTTGCACACCTACTTGCATCCTGCTAGGGTACCTGCCGTGAAGCATCACTATACACATCGCAAACGCCTGAAGTAAAGCAATGGATGATCTGAATTCAACTGTGTATAGCCCTTCTTTAAATGAAACCATACTGAAGGCATGCCTATCTTCTCGAGATCGACCCTGCAAATACAGGTCACATCAAGCATCAGTTGATTTGTTTTGTCATAACAGAGATAAATCCTGGAAGTAGGCAAGAATAGGATAGCACAAGGGCACACCTGAGCAAGCAAGTCAAATCGCTGACTGCCATCCGGCATCTGGTTAGACTGAATGGACTTATCACCTTTGCTTTCTTGGGCGTCATCGGTGAGGACACTCAGCATGCAACCTTCATCCCACCCACCACAGTCGCATGCTCCTCCAGATTTCCACCTCTCCAACAGAGGTAATGGCTGTCCAGAAGTTGATGTGCCATGGAAGCCATTTGGAAGTATGGCAATAACACTGGCTGGAGCAGAAGTAGCATTCCTTATATTACTATGGAAGCTTCCCGGTATGGGGCAAGAACAGCCGATTGGTGCTGAACTACCTTGGCTGGCATTCTGTGAAGATGATTGATGAGAAGTTTCTGCTTCTTGCTGAGGCACCGTGCTGATAAAAGCCGCAAGCTCTCTGCTAACGTGTGAATCACCTGATTCTTCAGATGACGGTAGCAGTTCAGAACCAACCAGCACAAATTCCCTGTGCACGTGAAAATCTTTTGTGTGGCAGCATCTTAATTTTCGGCGTGAGACACTCATTTCCCCAACAATACTGGACACCAGTTGATGTTTCTTGTTCTTATTACCAGCCTTGATCCAAGCTCCACTTTTTTTCTTAGGTTCTTCAACAGTGAATAACGTATATGTGCTTTCCACATCATCCTTATCGGAGGTGCCTTTCCTTCTCACAGTTGCCGCCAGGATATCAGAATCACCATAAGAAAGCATGAATAAAGGCAAGCCGTTCTTCCATACGAGCTGCAGAAGCGCTTGCCTTGTTGTTGCTGAATCCCTTTCTTGCTGGAGGTACCTCTCACTGTTCAATAGCACATGAGGAGGCTGATTTATGTTTGCTTTGGTCTGGTAATTTGAATTGACAACAGCATCAACTGACCTACGCTGCACATTCTGTGGAGTCGGTGATCCCAAGTTCAGAGATTGCTTATTGACATTGCCTGGCAGATGACACTTTGGAACAAATGAAGGTTGGATTGGCCCAGAGGTGGTGGATGTTTGCCTTGGCTTTAATAATGGATCTAACATCCTCCTCAATGGGCTGCGCCTACCTTTGTCTTTTGATGACTTGTCTCCATTAATCCTATCCACAGAGGTGACTACCCCTGGCTGTCGAGGAGACGGTGCCTCCTTCAGGCTAGAGCAGTGGCTCACTCGATTCTGCCCAGAAACAAGATGATGATCAGGCAACACATCCATATCACTGAACTTTGCGCTACTTCGGGGAGATTTCTTAGAGACACCCATGGCCAATTGGCTTTTATTACAGTTTTCACCTATTGTTACAGCTGCACCAACAAAATCATCTCTAGTCACAGTACTGGTGCCAAGCTCTTCAGATGAATCCATGATGGGAAGTGGACATGAGTATGGAATTCGAGGAAATTCATGGGATTGCCCAATATCCTCCAAGAAACCAACAGGTGGCCTACTGCCATTTCTTTCTGTTTTCATCACAGCACTAGATATTAGAGACTCCAAATGTTCACCACTCATGCCGTTGCTCAGTTGAACATCATTGCACATGGAATCATTGTTATGAGAGGTGAAGAAATTTCGCCCAATGTTATCGTCATCTGTAAAAAGCCTGCGTGAACAGTGATGGACAGCCTCCTCTATCTTCCTTGTAGTCTCTTCATCATCAACAATTTCATGTGGCGTGCAACTCCCAGAGGCAGCAATCATAGAGTCTGAGGGTAGAGATACATTGCTGAGATTCAAGCCAACATAATTACCACTGTTCTCTGCACAAAGGTACTTGCCATGCCCTGGCAGCAAGCTCAAGACTGCAGAATTCGGGCTAGGTGAGTATCTGGCCCTCCCATGGTGTTTATCCACAAGACTACTTCGCTGAGACTTCATAGAACAATGCTGATGTTCATTCAGTGGAGGAGATTGATTGCTTTCAAGAGATTTGCTGCTGGGCCTTGCAGAAGAATGGGATGGAGAAGAGAATAGCACAGACCAACTGGTATTAGATGGAGAGGCCCCATGGCCGCTAGAGAGCTCATGCTTTTGTTGGTGAGACCACCTTGCAAGAAGGTCCCACTCAAGAACTCCGACATTCAGCGCCTTGTCCTGAAGATGGTCTGATGTCTCTTTACACTGTAAATATGAAGGAACATTTGACATATGCTTGACAAGTTCATCAACAGTAGCAACCTTTCGGCCAGGCCATGGTTTTGAGCTCTTCAAGGATGCACCCCCTTCTGCAATCCGAGGTTCTTGTTGCCTTCGAAACTTAACATTTTTCACAACTCTGATTCTATCTTCAAATTTTCCATCGATGTTTCCACTGACCGCTGAGACCTTCTCCTTTGGCACTTCTACAAATTGATCTTGTTGTGAATTTCCTCTTTGTCGTCCATCACGACCTGATGTGACCTTCACGTTCCTTTCTCTGCTAAACTGTCCTTTCGTTAGCATGTTTGTGATGGTTTAACATAAGAAGCAGCCTTTTCAATTAATCTTGTATGAACAACACCACAAATTATCACTTGATTTAATTCGATATCCTGAAGTTTGACAGGTAGAGATTCAGGATATTACAATTGCCTATAACCTGCAAATTCAATATACACAGAAAAAACTATCAGATGTGCAGTATTAGATATTTCTGCCAGAAATACAAATTCACTGGAATTAGTGATCAGCAAGCGAATAGCAGGCAGTACCGCAGTGCACATTCAATACTGTATTGTGTTATCTTAATTAAGAATTACAAATGTGTCGGTGGATGATTACATCATTTTGCCTCCCGGGAATCCTGGATTTATTATTTATGCTGTTTCCACATGTCCTCAGTGGGTCGGGACTTGCACGCCGACAGTTTTTGACATAATAATGTTCTAACGATGATATGTCAATTATCTTGTATACAAGATAAAGATAAAAAAAATAAAAAAGAGCTCCCGCTAATGATAAAAATGCACCAGCAAATTTTGAAGGCTGGCCTGAAGCTATTCATATATTAGTGCGCACCGTGTGTAGCTTCTATACAAAAATAGTATGCACGTTGCTAGGGGACCAGCCAGCCTTCAATAGTTCAGTACTTCAGTCTTGGTACAATGTATACCATCAACAATGGAACATATCCCCCCCCCCCCCCACCCAATTTCCCTCAAGGAAAAAAATGCACCTTATTTCCATTTGATTTTTCTCGGGTGGTTTAAACAAGGGAAACAGATAGTCCTGTGAGCCACTGTGAACATGGAAGTCTTGACTACAAGCGAGATGGAAAAAGTGTAGTAGTATAAAACAATAGCAAGCTTAGATAAGAAATTGTGGCATAAATTTACCACGAACTAGGTTGAAGTAAAGCAGTTTTTTTCCTTCCATTTTTGCAGATTAGTACACAGATTGCGTCATCCACGACGGTCACTAGAGCAACAGAAGGAGGGACAACGGGGGGAATGAAGAAGAGAGCCTGCGGGTTGCAGTACTCCCCCAAACAGAAACCCACCCCACTCACTCTCTCTAGTCCCAAAGAATCGAATCGACCCACATTACCCAAGAACCGAAACGAAAAACCACATACGACCAAGGTAAGTGAACATACCAGGTAGGCCAAAGAAGTAAGAACCACCCCTACAAGAACACAGATCTGCCACCTCCCTGCCACCACAACAAGAACACAGATCAGTATTCATTACAACTCGACCAAGCACCAAAAAAAGGCAACACTGCAAGAAAATAAGACATGTCTCACATGGGGAAAAGGGAGAGACGAGACGAGAGCTCACTTGCAGTGGGAGTGAAAGAAAGCGCAGATGGACTGGATAGGGACCTGCAGGCGGCTCGGTGGTGCAGTATGGTATTAGGATGGGGAGGATGAGGGTGGTAGGAGCCGCAGTACTACGCTACTGCTACTTGCCTACTTCTATTTCCTTCCCCCGCCAATAGTTAGGGTGGTGGCGGTGGTGCGCCCTGCGTGCTTACCGCTGCCTACTCCCTATTTCAGTTTCTTTCTACTTCTACTTCTACTTCTAGTCTTCTACCACCCCCTGCGGCTCATTTTAGCCGGTGGGACAGAGTCACAGAGGATACTGGGGAAAGCAAGAAACCGAGCTGTTTTCTTCTCGTCGTCGTCGGGATTACGAGGAGGAGACGGGGGCTTATTGGGTGGGATGGATCGGATCTTGATGTGGTGGGAACGGCGGAGGGGAAGGGGGAGCGGTAAAAGAAGTGGGAAAGCGCGGGGGCGGACGGGCGGGCGGCGTGGGTGGGGGCCGGGCGGTTTTGTCGCGGCAGTGCGGGTGTGTGTTAGTGTGAAGTGGGGGAGGTCCATGCCCTGGCACGGCGCCCGGCGAAGGACGGCGACGTCTTTCTATACTTACCTCTCCCACCGCGGAACCCCCATCGACCCGTCCCATTATTGCTTCCTACACTCCACTCTCGTGTTATCTTTTGTCACGGCCTCGTGATCCGTGCGTACGTGCTGTCCGCAGCTTTGTTTACGGCCCTAGTTTTTCCCGGGAAGGCAGCTCCGGATTAATTGACAGATCGGACCGGATGTGATGCGACCGCTGATGTCATGCTTGGGGGGACGGAACGGAACGGAACGGAAGTGATGCGCGTAGCACGTAGGTGTACCACGTACTTGGCAATAAAGGTCTTCTAACAGTTTTCTCACTCACTGACAAGCCAAAGCTCTTGTGTGCAGTACGTGTCAGTGGACTAATAAATATGATTCTGTTCGTGTTTATCGTACACAGAACACCCTCTTTCTGAGACCTCTTCGTGCCGAAGTTCCATTGCTTTCCCATTTAAGGAGCTGTACGAGTATCGGGATATTTTTTCATATTAAATAAGTAGCCGAATTTGCTATATATCAGTGTCTTATTTTTTCTTCAAAATCAATCAAATTTCTAGTCTTTGAATAGGTTCGGAGATTCGGGCTCGGCAAGCATGTCCTCTCCTCCTTGGTGGTAGACTGGAGCACCGATCTTAGAGGTAGGAGGGGACAGCTGAGGCCTGAGGCCCGAGAGCGGAACGGTAACGTGTCACAGCCTAACTATTTATTTTAAAATTATTAGTAAAAAATTAATTTATTAAAAATAAAAAATAAGTGTTTTTGGTTGCGGGAATTTTGACGTTTTTATCAGCCCTATTTTCTACTTTAAAAATGTTTTTTTATTAAAAAGTAATTTAAGTAAAACATAAAAATATTACTAAATAAAGAGTATTTTAAAATTTTGTCAAATGCTAATTGAAATAATTATTTTTAAAGTATTCGGTGTTTATCTGGATTTCATGTGAATTTTTTGGAATTCAAAAATCAATTTTAAAGTTTAAAAGTATTTTATGTAAAATAAAAAACTTTAAGTTGGAAATATTTTCTAAGTCCAAAATATATTCAAAAATTTCTGTGAATTTTTCTGAAATTTTTAGACTTTATTTGTTGTTTTCTAAGTCTTTATTTAATTTTTGGGCATTTTCTAAAAATCAAAAAGATTTGAAAATCCTCCCTCATTCCTAGCACTAACACCCCACCGCCTTCCCCTCCTTTAAATCTCATTGTCTCCCTCCTTAAACACCACCACCACAGTTTTAACTCTGGCAAGCCCCTTAGCCTTTCCTCTCCCCCTCCAAGCCCTATAAAAACCCCTCACCCCCTCTCCTTATTCCACCCCACCTCACTTCCCAATTCTTCTTCCATGCCCAAAAGGGCTCCCACGCATTTCTTCTCTGTTCTGAGATCCAACGAGGTCTACGGCGAGAAATTACCGATGATTCGGCCACCGCCAAGCCTCACCGATGCCTTGACACCCTTCACCGTGCCGCCGCGAGCGTCTTCTACCTCTCCTCCAAGCTCGGGCGTCGTTGGAGCACCCCATCTGCCGGAAGTTGAGTGCCGCCACCGCCTACGCACGCCACCACCCACCTCCAACCACCGCGCAAGAGGTAGACTCGCAATCACCGTGCCCCCTCTCTCGAGTGCCACTCATCGGCCACTGCTGTGTGCCAGACTGCCGGTGAGCCATCGGGCTGTGCGCCTCCGCTGGACTTCATGTGGCCTCCGCTGCCCTCCATCAGACTTCCCATGGCCTCCGTCGGACTTCGCGTGGCCTCCACTGGCCTCCACCGGACATTACATTGCCTTTGCCAGCCTTCACACCCTTCGACCTCTGTTGGTCTCAGCTCCGTACCTCCGATTTCATTAGCCTCAGCTCCGCTGGACTTCGCGTGGCCTCTGCTGGCCTTCGTCGGACCTCGCATGGCCTCTGCTGGCCTCCACCGGACATTGCGTTGCCTTCGCCAGCCTTCACGCCCTCCGGTCTCTATCGGCCTAGGCTCCACACCTCCAACTTCATCAGCCTCGGCTCCACTAGGTATCTACAACCACTTCCTCATTGTGACTTCATCGTCGATGATCACCTGACCACCCAGTGGTCATGGCATCGTAGACCCTTCCTTTGACCATGATATGGTTGTGAACCTTGCTATGACCTCCGCGAGGTCGTAGTCCCCTTGTATGAACATGCTATGGTCGTGTGCCTTGTCATAACCACTACATGATTGTATGCCTTTCTATGAACATGATAGGGTCGTGGGCTTTGCCCTAGCCACTTCGTGATCATAGACCCTTTGCCATGTTCTAGTCATGGGCTTCACCACAACCACTTTCATGACCGTAGCACATCTCTCCACTATTTTCGGCTCGTCTGAGTCTAGTGATGGGATCCTCTTGTGAACCAGCTAACTCTACGGAGTATAAAAAATTACACGGTGACCTCGCGCCTGAAAGATCAAGCTCCATTTAAGTTGGTTTTGGTGTTAATGACAAATGCCATTACAACATTATGATATTAATAACACATACTTTTATAATATTTTGGTAAAAATGATAAATGAATTTATGAGACTAATATGTTTATTTGAGTTTATCTTTGGTTAGTCTCAATTGGATGAAAAGGTGAAATCAAAGAGGTATGCATTCGAAATCGCTTTCTCATTTACAAATGCATTCCTTAGATCCAAAATATAGATTGAACTCCTCAATTAGTCTAAAATAAATATGTGCATATATCTTCACTATATATACTTGTATGCGCACATTTAGGGGGAGCTCTCTATATTTTGGAGTTTCATAAGTATTGATCCATGCTTCTTTCATATGCATATTAGGGATCTTTACTTTGAAATACATACTTAAGTATATATAGCTTGTGCAATATATATATACTCATGTGCAATCGGGTTGTCATCTAACTTCTCCATTATGTGTTAATGGTTGGATGACTAATGACAACCGGATAAGTAAGCTTTGTTTAAAGCTTATCTTGGAGTATACATTTGTTGTGTACATATTGTATACTCGCAAATCAATTTCATATCTCATTATTTATTGAGATTGTCATGAATTACCAAAATTGTGAAGTTTGATAATCGATGACAATTGTTTTGTGGACTAACGGTTTTCCATGAGTTGGATGCAGATGTTAGGTTCCACAAATGAGAACGACTTGGGATGACTTCATGTGTTGAAGGTCATCAAGTCAAGATCGAGAAGAAGATGGATTCATGTGTTGAAGGCCATCAAAGAAGAAGACGCATCATGAGTTGATGCATGAGGAGATGATCATGTGTTGATCATCAAGTCAAGGAAGACCATCATGTGTTGATGGAGTTGATGAAAAGAATGCATCATGAATTGATGCCTATCAAGACGATGACCCAAGGCAAAGGTATGACTAGTTAGGGCTAAGAATGTGTTCCTAGTCTTTTACCGGTCTTGGTGTTTGGTTGGAAGACCGGATTGCTAGTGTAGGTTGCCGTACTATTAAGAGGGGTCATGTCGAGTAGTTTGAGTCTCATCATGTGTTGATAGCTCAAACATCACTTGCTCTAGCTCATCTTGACATGGTGTCATTATTTGCGAATGTGTTTTACAAATAGTTGAGGCTCATGCATCTAATCCTTGTAACATGTGACTATATTTTGCAAATGTGTTTTGCAAAAGGTTGATGTCCATGTACCTAATCCTTGTAGCATGATCTAAGTTTGCAAATGTATTTTGCAAAATTTGAAGATCATGCATTATTCCTTGGCATGGTCTAAAATTATTTGTTGCTATTTTCTTTGACATTAGACCATGGTAGTGCCTTTTTGGATGTCTTGTGTTTTATGCATTGATCTAATGTGTTTGAGATCATGCAAATAGATGGGTTGTATAGCCCTCTGAATAAGCTTTCCATAGAGTCCAAGATCACTCAATTCTAACATCGGAGTCAAAAGTTATGCCGTTTTTCCGAGTGTCGCCTTTGCTGAAAAACTGGAAACGGAAGTACCACAATTTGTACTGCGGTAGTTCTGATTTTTGCGAAGTACCGCAATTTGTACTGCGGTAGTTCCGATTTTTCCGGTAGTTCCGATTTCCGGGCGGAACGTTCTTTTCAGAGAGTGACTTTTTGAATGACTTTGCCTCGGGAAAATCGGAAGTACCGCAATTTGTACTGCGGTAGTTCCGATTTTGCTGAGAAACAGTTAGTTTTCTGACCGTTGGCGAGGAAATCGGAAGTACCGCAATTTCTACTGTGGTAGTTTCGATTTTCCTGATTTTTCAGGGGTTTGGCTCCAACGGCTAGTTTTCTTGTGTGGGGTATAAATACCTCCTTGTGGTCGGTTGAAGATGTTGTTACTTCATTCATTCCTGTGTTCTTGAGCTAGAGTGAGGCTCTCTACTCAATTGTGCATGTGTTGCACTTTGTGAGAAGCGAGAGAGAGGTTCTAGAGTGCATGTGTTGCATCTAGAGGTGGACTTAGTGTCCAATTGAGCTTGTGCATTTGTTGCACGTGGTGAGAGTCAAGTGAGGGACTTGGCTTGTTACTCTTGGAGTTTGCTGACTCCTAGACGGCGTGGGAGGCGTCGTGCGCGGTGATCTTCTTAGGAAGCTTGTGAGAAGACCCGGCAAAGTTGTGAAGGTCGGAGCTCACCTACCCGGAGCGGGAAAGAGCTACCACTAGTGGATTGGATGTGCTTCGGCTTAATTCGTGGAGCCGGTCTGATTTGTTCGGGCTAACCTCAACGTGGACTAGGGGAGACCGGCAAAGTCTCCGAACACCACGGTAAAAAGAGAACGTGTCAATTGTGGTTTGCTTTCTTGTACTCTATTTACTTTCAAGCAATTTACATACTTAGAACATATTTGATTGCTTGTCAACCTAGGATTGCAAACCTTGACCTAGGATAGAATTGTTTGTGCACTTAGGCGAACTCATTAGTTTTAGGCGTTATTTGTGCTAAACCATCTTGTATTTAGCTTCCGCATTGTATACTTGGTTTAGGCAAATAGAAAAGCTCTTTAATTGCTATATTAATTTGTAGAGAATTTTTAGACCGCCTATTCACCCCCCTCTAGTCGGCCACCTCGATCTTACAGCGCCCCGACGTACTCTGCAAAAAATAAAGCACCGAGAATTTAGTCGTCCCGAGTAACTCTACAAAGTATAAAAAAAATCACGCGATGCCCTTGCGCCCCGATGTACTCTGCGAAGTATAAAGTGCCGGGAACTTAGCCGTCCCGGACAACTCTACGAAGTATAAGAAAATCGCACGGTGGTTTCGCGCCTTGGTGTACTCTGCAGAGCATAAAGTGCTAGGAACTTAGCCATCCCATGCAAATCTACAGAGTATATATAAAAAAATTGTATGGTGGCCTCGCGCCCCCGCGTATTCTGAGGAATATAAAGCGCAGGGAACTTAGTCATCCCAGGCAACTCTACGGAGTATAAAACAATTACACGGCGGCCTCGCGCCACAGCATACTATGCGGAGTACAAAGCGTCGAGACTTTAGTCGTCCCGGGCAACTCTATGGTGCATAAATGAGGCACAAGGTGTGGGCTCCACCAAGTCCCCTGTGCTAGCAACGACCCCAGTGAGCCCCACGTGTTTTACGTGCCTCACCAGGGAGTTCGCTATGCTAACAGCATCGAATGTCCAACCAGCTCGTGGTTATGGACGCTTCATCTGACCACCTCGTGATCGTAGACGTTTCATCCGACCGTGTCATGATCATAGACTCTTCGTTTGACCGCCTTGCGGTTTGCACTTTGTACGACTGCCTCACGGTCATCAACGCTTTGTTCGACCGCCTCGTAGTTGTGACTTCATCTGACCATCTCGCGGTCGACGCTTTGTCCGACCACCCCATCGTCGTAGATGCTTCGTCCAACCACCCAGTGGTCATGGACGTTTCATGCAACCACCCCGCAGTCATGACTTTGTCCGACCACCTTGTGGTTGTAGACACTTCATCCGACCACCTCGTGGTTGTTGATGCTTTGTCCAACCATCTCGCAGTCCTGACCTCATCCGACCACCTCATGGTAGTAAACATTTTGCTCGACCACCTCATGGTCGTAGACGCTTTGTCCAACCACCTCACGGTCGTGATTCCATTTGACCATCTCACGGTTGAGACTTCATCTGAGAACACGCGCTTCAAGCCTTCGTCTCGTCGCGGCCTTCATCGACCCTAAGTCCGAAGGGTGGGAGATGTGCCACGCACGTCAGAGCTTCGTCTCACTACCGCTTTCGTCGACAATGAGTCCAAAGGGTGGGGGATGGGCCACACACGTCAGAGTTTCATCTCGCTGCCACTTTCGTCGACCATGAGTATGAAGGGTGGGGGGAAGGGCCGCGCATGTCAAAGCTTCATCTCACTGCCGCCTTCATCGACCATGAGTCCAAAGGGTGGGAGACAGACTATGCCCTTCAAGGTTTCGTCTTGCCGCTGCCTTTGTTGACTGCAAGTTTGAAGGGCATGGGATGGAACACGTGCGTTAGAGCTTCATTTCCCCGTCGCCTTCATCGACCTCAAGTCCGAAGGGTAAGGGATGGCCCGCACACGTCACAGTTTCATCTCGTCACCACCTTCATCGACCTTGAGTCCAAAGGATAGGGGACAGACCGTGCACATTTAGAGCTTCGTCTTGAAGTTTAGACTTCATCCAACTATCTCGTGGTCATAGATGCTTTGTCCAACCACCTCAAGGTCGTTGATGCTTTATCTGACCACCTCATAGTCGTGACCTCGTCTGACCACCTCGTGGTCGTTGATGCTTGGTCCAACCATCTCGCGGTCGTGACGTCATCCGACCACCTCGTGGTCGTTGACATTTTGTCCAACCACTTCATGGTCATGACCTCGTCCGACCACCTCATGGTCGTTGACGTTCTGTCTGACCGCCTCACGGTCATGACCTCGTACAACCACCTCGCGGTCATGACCTTGTCCAACCACCTCGCGGTCATTGACGTTTCATCCGACCACGAGGTTGTCGGACCAAGCTTAGTGGATATAGATATAGATATTGCCAAGTTTAGTGGATGATGTATATCAATGGGACCGGATAATAAATTTTACCAAACTCTCTCTCTTCCTCTCTCTTCCTCTCTCCTTAGTATTGGATTTCATACTTAAGCAGTGTCTTGCATGAGACATTGCTTCCCTCTCTCCCTTCTTTAATTCTCTCTCCACCACAGCGTAAATCCTACTTGACAGACTAATTAATACTATAGACACTACTAGGGGTGAGTATGAAATTTTGGGTGAGTTCTTTTGGGTTGTTGCTTATGGTTTAAAATTTTAGATTATGACTGTTCGCGAGAGGCAATATGCAAAGAAAAATAGTCACATGCGATTTTGGCCAATACAGTTGAACTCAATACACGTTTTACTACGACCTCTTTATTGATCCTGTCTTGAAAAAAAAGGACCGTTTGAGAACTAGTTACTGTTGCATAAGTCATAAGTGCAAAAGAAAGGAGTATGTTTGAAGTACTATCTTAGCTTTCTCGCTGATTATGATAGTTATGTGCGTACGCGGCTACATGTAATGCACAACACAACACGCAGACAGGAACAAAAATGTAGATTTAGCTTGCTTTGCTTAGTATCGATCCTTTGCTTCCCTTTTGTCTTTGAATTGATCTGGTTTTATTCTCCATCTTTTATGGAGTACTTAGAGATGTTATAGCATTCCTTTCCAGAGCCGCTTTGTTTGGCACATGTGGCAAACAGCTGTATTCCGGAAATGGGTGTGAATTTTAGGTTTTGTGTGGGCATTCTTTACTCTTCACCCCGTATATCTGCGTTCGCCTCTTTTCTGGGTCACATGTGCAGAGGACGCAATCCGACCAATACAAGCTTTCCCCGAAATGAAAAAGCATAGCTTGTGCCATACACCATCCAACTTCCGATGCTACAATACAACGAATCCTCTTTCGGCACCGATCCTCCTTTGTTTCCAAAGTTGAAGCGAGTTGAACAGTAGAACACAGCTAACTTTGAAAGGTACAAACACAGGGTACGTATCGTGATGCTGTTCGGCAAATCCTTTTCGTTTGGTGTGATTTCGCTGGTGCGAGACTGCAAGAGTGCAGGACACCTGAGAGCAGATATCGCGTCGTCCATGTGTATCGGCGCGCTCTTGCTTGCCTGTAATTTCGCCGGCGAATTTGGCTGCATTATCTTCTAGCACTCGACAAATGTCTCGAGAAGAAATCATAGAACTCGCACGGTGATATTAATAATCAGACGATTTAGGGCATGTTTGGTTCATGATCAAAAGTTGTCTAGTCACAAATTAGACGTGCCACAGTTTTAAGATAGCTGTTTGGTTCACTGACGTAACTGTGGCATATCACACTTTCTTAGCACCCGGCCCCACACGTCATAGACTTAGTTTCTTGCCAAATTTTGCCACAAGTGTAGCTTCGATTTTGTTAACCACACTTTATGTGTGGCAGCCATATATTACCTAAGCTTAGATATGGTAAATTTAAACATCAATCAAATAGACCCTAAATCAGCAACTTGCTGGTAGCTAAGCGATAAGAGAAAGTTCCCGAGGAGATGGAAGGGATGTCACAAATTCACAATGCACAGCCATGAGGACGCATCGAAATGACTGGGGGAATCTTGTCCTGGTCTGACGTAAATAAAGAACCAGCTTTCCGTCCTTTCGGGGAATCTCATGAAGATTGAATTCTCCTCCTCTTTTACGGTGCCATATGTTGTTAGCTTTTTTATTATTATTTAATGCTTTTTTACTGTAATTATTGTAAGTTTTTAGTAGTAATTAAATTTACAAAAAACTAAGCTTAAAAAAAGTTCTTTCATAACGGATAATACAAAGAAATATGAGAAAAAAAGAAAAGACAAAAAGTAAAAAAACCAGAAAAAAGAAAGAATTAAAAAGTTAGAAGTTAAAAACTGAAGCCGAATTGAGTAAGCCAATTTCTCCTAAGACCATGCTCTCAAAAGAGACCTATTGTACACTGTACATTTGACAACATAGGTCGGAAAACCTGCAAAATGGATAGCAACAAATGCTAGAAATAAATCCCTAATCAGGCCTATATACGAAGTTATTTTGGATAAAGTTCATGTTATTTTCAACTGCGCTAATGCCTTTTATCGGTGTTTTTTAGGACATCGGCCGAGATGTAAATAATGCACATAGTTTTGTACTCAAAAATCTATTTAAAAAACAACTTTAAAAATCATTTCGAGAACGTACTCTATTTATTTTGAGTTTATGCTCGGAGCCATAAAAAAGAGCCAAAGAGGTATGTTTGTCACATCCCATCGATGGCTTTGGAAGAATCCAAAGGCAACCCGCCCGGCTGGGAGCAAGAATCGGAGCCAGACGAGTAGCGGCCAGGGGGAAGAAAATGCACGGTTCTGCGGGGTGGTTTCGCCTATTTTCACGTCGTCCGTTCGTGCGTGCGGCACGGCAAGTGCGGAGCGTGGCGCCGTGTCGCGTTGTCGGGCAAGCAGCCTGGTTCCTGATGTGATTGATTGACTTTTGCGATTGTACACTGTTTCTAACAGCTCGCAACTCAAGGCCACCTTAGCAAACTGCAAACCTTCGTTTACTAGTACATCTTGGACACCTGAATCATTCGTTTTCACGTATTTAACCCCCAAACATGAACTCCCCATCTCCACCCTTACTGGTTGCCGTCGCCTCAGGCAAGTCTATGCGGATATAGCTATCATCAGTACTCGTGAAGTTGTCTGCCAATAACTTTCTGTGGCACGGAATCGTAAACCTCTGCCAAGCAACTGGGCGCCTTATCCTTTGGTAAGAAACTAGTGTAGCAGTATACCTGGCCTATTAGTTCACTTATTTCGGTTTAAACTTTTGATTTCTAATTTATTTTTTATTTTTTTATTTTTAAAGCTTTTTTACTAGTTCTTTTTCTGTATTCATTTATATTGTTTGTAATGGGCTAACTTATTTTTTTTCTATTTTTATTTTTTAAATTTTAATTACGTCAAATAAGTCACCATCAGCTACAGTATAATTTTAATTAGGTACAATATAATTTCAGTTATAAACTAATTTATTTCAGTGTAACCGAGCAGCACCTATATCTGTAACGCAGGGAATCACTGTTCAGTGACCACCCAACACGGTCACAACGAGTCACGAGAGCAAGGTCGTGCGCACTCGCGTCAACAGTAGCCTTATTGATTATTTTGCTGCGGTCGCATTCAGGACAGTATTCACGATCTCACAAGCCCCGGCAACCACCAACCGGCTCCCGCGTCCACGACGAGCAACGACCTGTCAGACTGCCAGTTTGCACGTGCGACGGTACCAGCTAAACTTTTCCAGTGGGCACAGCATGCCCCACGTATTGTATCGTACACCCTGGCCATGGTCCACAATAGCACTCGTCCCATTAGTCCAGCGCCCCGAGCGCGGCAGCTATTGGGCTCGGCCCACTCCACGTGAACGAGGCCCTGGCTACGGTCCAAGGGCTAAGGCGGCGTCGACTGGACTTGCCCACGCCGAGCGGAGGTCGCAGGAAGATCCGCGGAAACGGCGAGGCTTCACGTGCCGCTCGGCCCAACCGTGCGCCGGTCCGTCGCAAACACGCGAAAGGCCGAGGCGTCCGCGCGCCTGGCCGGCACAGCGCTGCGCGGCACGGCAGGGACGCATGCACATCCCGCGCGATGCCATTGAGTTTTTTTTTTCAGTTTGACTTTTCTACGGTAACTAACTTTTAAATAGAGTATTTTTTAAAATAAAATCTACTAATTAATTGTAGTACATACTTTACTGACTTCATTTATATCAGCAAAAATCGCACGTGAGTTTCTGTTACTCTGTAATCTCTTATACAAACAGCTCAAAATTCATAAGCTGCAACTAAAAATCACAAGCCGCAGCTAAAAAGGATATGCCCGATTTTCCACCACAGCACGGACCTTGGAAGTTGGAACGGCATGCCCGTGCGGCCATCCGCCGCCGTGCGGAAAGGTATCTGTTTCTCTCGCCCGGCGGAATGTTTCGGCGGCCGGGCGGTATTTCCTTCTCTGTTTTCCTTTTGAGTAAAGTCCATTACCGGTCCTTAAACTTTTTATGTTGTGTCATCCCGGTCCATAAACTTTTAAAGTATGTCATCCCGGTCCTTAAACTTTCAAAGTGTGGCAATATCCTATGTAGTTGTAGCAGTGAACTTTTTATACTGTGTCATCCCGGTCCATAGACTTTCAAAAGAAATTGCCACACTTTGAAAGTTTAAGGACCAGGATAACATACTTTAAAAGTTTATGGACCGGAATGACACAACATAAAAAGTTTAAGGACCGGTAATAGATTTTACTCTTTCCTTTTTTTCAGTCCAAGGCAATGCTGCTCGTTCCACGGCACGTCCCCTACCATCGCTCGCTCGATCGATCAGTCGATCTCACGGCCGCTTCGCTTTCTCTTAGCAAGACGCTATCATTCTAAAATCAGATCGTGATGCTCTACAGAAGAGCGCGATCGGTTTGAGCAAATACAGCTTTTACTAAACCCATCTCGAAGAAATATACATGCACAAATATATTGTGTGTGGAATTCCGTATACTTGGTTTCTTCCTTTCGAGCTGGTATACATAGTTACAAGATACTGTCAAATTTTATCCTTATTTGTCAGTACTCCAAATTTCTATGTCCCTTCGTCATCGTGACAGATGATAACTTATATTTCCAGCTATCCATCTTTGTCTGGTTCCCGTTAACGTGAACTTTAAGGCCCAGCTTGAATTGGCTTATAGGTCATAGACTGACAGACCTTGCCTATTTCTTGTTCTATACTACACAAATGAACCAGATCAATCAACTCATGGTGGAGAGAAATGTAGGACTCAGTTGGAAAGAAATGCCTAACATGTTCTTATGCTGCCTGGGCATAATGCTAGCATGAGTGCTGGTTCATTGCTCAACTGTGAGGACTGATCCACAAGTGATGGCAGCTGGCGATTCTACCCTCTTGGTTCACTGAAAGGTTTTTTTATAAGGCATATAGCTTGTTCGATTTAGTTTCATATTATGACGTATGAACGTGAATTTATTCATGTTTTTCCTTGTTTACCCTTATTTATCACATCTTCTCTCCCCTACATTTATATATAATATTCTCACGTGTGATTCTATTTTCTATTTCCAAGATATTTGCATAAAAGATAGCATGGTCATTTTCTCGTTTCTCTCTTGGTTTTTATGCCCTTTTTAATTTTTGTGGTCACTCAAAATACGTCTTATATTTTGAATGGATGGAGTAATTGGGTTTATTTTCCTTATAGAATGATGTCATTTGGTTCCGTTGCTGTTTTCGCATTTCTGCTTAAGAATTATCAGTGTGCATAATAATGCAAAGCTGTAGATTAGTGGTAATGGATAGGTTAGTGAAGTCTGCTAAGGATAATCGGATTCATAATGCTCATCCATATCCAACGCATCGAGATAGCATTAGTTACATAGTCATGCATGTTGGTAGCTCCCATGAACAGGGTTGGCTACTTGGCTAATAGTCTCCATCGTCCGGGCACGGGCCAAAGTGCGCGACCGCTGTAGAATCTTCATTCGTTGGTCCCATCAGATGTGGATAACTACGAAGAAGGCGGACGTCGGCGAGGATGGACTCCTTGCGGTGGAGAGCTGGAGGTTGCACCCGAAGGTTGCGTGTGCGAGGGCATCGGCCTCCCCTTCGGCACCAACTCTAGAAGCAGCGTGTGACTTCGTTGCCGCCCTAGGCAGCAATGCATCCTCTGAGCCTATCTCCATACTCAACATCCCCTAAGGCCCACTTTCGTTCATGGTCGGCAGCCCCACACGCCCTGACCACACCTCTCTGTAGATGACAATCACCATGCACCATGCAAGGTGCCAACATGTTATCCCAAGCGAGGGCAGTGGTGCATTTGCAATGTATACTTGGCAGGCGATGGCGCTAGGGATGTAGAAGCGATGATGGGTAGCAAGGGAGAGCCGCACATATGCATGTGGGAAGATAATGACACGACAGAAGAGGAATTAGAAGCTTACCCTGAGTAAAACAAGATCTATGGAAAGGAATTAGAACTGTAACAAGTTTTATTTTTCACCCATTCTTTAACCTGGGTGAATCTCGGGGTCGAGATTCTTTTTAAGGAGGGAAGGTTGAAACGAACCGAAAATTTGCAAAATCCAAATTGGATTTGAATTCCCTCCTCTCCCTTGCCCATCTCCTCCCTAGCTCTATTATGCACAAATCCTAAAGCATCACAACCCCTTAATCCCAGTCATCACGGCAGGGTTACGGCGTGAACGGGATTTTTTTTGGCGCGGCACTGTTCACGTCCGGTAAAAGCCACTGCCGCCCCGATTCTTTGCTGCCGCCGACCTCCTTCGCGCCTCCTCGCGCCTTCGCGCGTTCGGCTGCCGCTGCCAGCTCCTGCCCCTCCTGTCAGACGCCGTACCCCGCCATAAATGCACCCGCACTGCTGTCAGCCGCCGCCGAGCTCTCCCGCCACTCCCGTGCCCCGTTTCCCCCTCGCCTCCACCCGCCTCTGCCGCTTTCTCGCCCCTTCCTCTCACAGCCGCAGCCGCCCCGTACACTGCTGACCTCCGAGCCCTGGAGTGCCGTGGAGTAGCGCCCAAGCCGCCCGAGGCTTCCCGAGCTCCAGCTCACCGCCGTCGCCAAATATCCCCCGCCCCCTCTTCGGTGAACCGCCATTCCATGGCTATTTAAACCACCGCAACCCTCCCACTAGACTCCATTGGCCCCCTGAAGCTAGCCGAGCACCCCAAAGCTTCCACCTCGTCTCCATCGCCGGTAATCAGAGAAATCCCCAATTCCATGCCCTAGCTCAATTTCCCACCTCCGGCCATCCGTGCTCCAATTACTTTCTTCAGTAGCATCCCCTGGCTCCCTGAAACCATCCCCGACCCTTGCCCTAGCTCCTCGACCCCTCTCCTCTTCCGGCACCGTGAGCCACCCCACCTCCAAAAAACGGCCACCGTGGCCGGCCCAACTCGGACCACTCGAGCTTCGGCCAACCTCCCCATAAGCCCACCTACACCCCAAGGATGATTAAACACCCATCCAATTGCCCTAGGAACCCCTAGGCCATCTCAAATTTTAAAACAACCGCAAGAGAGGAGGACCTCGCCGCCGTCGCGCCGGACCTCCAAACCCCAAAAATAGAACCCCTATGCCACCCCGATCCCATCCCTGCCATCCATTGCCGTCGCAGTTCATCCTAGCGCCGTCGCCACCCGCCGCCTTCCTCCTCTGCTCGCTGCGCGCGCGAGCCGGATGGGGAAGAAGAACAGTGCGCGCGCACTGTTCCCCCGGCCCGCCGTCTCGACTCGGTTAAACCGACCCCGTCGCCGCACCGCTCGCCCGCACCGGCCGCACCGGGCGCGCCCGCCCGTCGCGCCCGACGCGCCCGACCGAGACGCTCCGCTCCGTCCCAGCCGCACCCGCTCACCCCGCGCGCCCGTTGCGTCTGGTCCGAGCCGCCGCGGCTTGATCCAGCCGAACCCGCTCGCGCCGCGCCTGTTGCAGCCGACCGAGCCCAAGTCGACGCGGTTAGATCCAACCAATTAGCCGAGCCCAATGAACAGTGCACCGAGCCCAATGAACAGTAACTAGCCCAAAGTCCAAAATACATATTTATACTCCCCGGATTCGTTTCGAGCTCGTCAACCCAAATCCAAGGCCCATTTCCGCATATAGCCCTCCCATAACCCAATATCCTCAATTTAATGGAGTTTTTTCGGATTTTCTTTATTCTTTTATTTTCTTTATTCCTTGCTCATCCCTTCGGGCATGGAATTAATTTATTTTGCTTGTTTTGCGTTAGTTTCCGGAGTCGAGATTTCGCAAGAGTAGGAGGGAAAAGCTCAAGTCCAGACCCCGCCCGCTGAAAAATACGAAATAATCGAAATCGAAGATCCGCAAGGCAAGTCACACATATTTTTGAACATGTTGATCCTACATTCCCTAAGTTATTTATTTACTTGTATTTTCATTATGTTATTTGCGCATTGTTATTTTATGTACAATAAATGCTTAGAATGACATGATATTAGCTATGTCCTACCACCCGAAAAGCCCCGTTTAACTTGATGGCCACATTCACCTTGACAAGACCTAGTAACATAAAATATAAGATTATTAATAACATGGTAGTTTAGGACCACATTGAATCTTTATACTGTTAAGGTTTTGGTATTGGCTTAGAGTTTTGGAAAGTGGAAACTAGAATAAGTGAGGATCGCAGAGATGGATCCGAAGACCTTATCCTAGGGTGGAGGCTGGTTATGGATTGGTGGCAGTACAGTGTGTACTGAATTTGGGTTCGTGTGTCGTTGATGCCTCAGTTAAAATGTAAGGACTAGACCCTTATGCTGAGTAACGGACATAGTAACCGCCCAACCACAAGCGTTGATTTGGTCAAATTGACTTGGTCAAACCTGGCTCAGTAGCTGCTCAACTTCAATTGAACCTCTGCAACTGGAAAGGGGGAGACAGAGGGTGAGTCCGTATGGGAGGTGGTTAACCATACAACTGTAGGACTGCGATGAGTCGGACGAGATCCGTGGGGTCATCCGAGCTTATCAAGATTAAACACCTACTGGGCGGAGTCTATATAGAGAATTGAGCAGTGAACATCCTTGTTGCCTTAACTCTCTGGCCGGAGTTAAGGGATCTTGTGGGTAAAGCAGGGCAGCTTTGCAAAGTCATGACAAATGGTATTCGAATACGCCGTGCTTCCGGTAAACGAAGCTGTGTTTAGTGGGTGAATCCAGTATCAAGGCATAAGTAGTTTTGGAATGGTTTGGCAAATATTGAGTAGTGATAATCAAGCTTGAAACCCCCCCTTTACTTTAATGAAGTACTTTTTTTAGGTTTTCAAATGGTTCCAACTAAAACTGCATCCACATAAAATAATAGACTTGATTCCCCCCTTACTTGATATACCATGCATGAAATTATTATTAAGCTCCGTGTGACTTGTTGAGTACAAGTGGTAGTACTCATGCTTGCTAAAAACATAAACAGAACCAACTAATTTTGAGGATGCGAGAAGATGAAGGGACGATTCCGTACGAGGTTGATAAAACGTGGAATTAGGGTCGTTCTCCGCTCAGGCGTGCATGTGGCATCTTTTGCTGTAATGTAAGTAAAGGCCGTTGGCCTACTGTAATACTTGGCTTTTAGCCTTTACATTGTAATAAAGTTCGCTTTTGCGCTTAAGCTTGTGTTGGCAATGTGATACACTCATTGAATGTACTCGCAGTTGAACAGTCCTAGGCAGCTGCGAGGGTTTCATAATACTCCCAAATTTGGGGGTGTTACAGTTGCTGAGGGCGTTGTGCGCGATAACAATGGGTCCACCTATCGGCACACTAAGTTCTATGAGAGGAGAGTGGCAAATGAACCACCATCACCAGCTTACTTTTTTAAGTAGTAAGGATATATGGGTACCACTAGAACAAGAAAAGAAACACCTTTGCAAAATCAATTCTGATGATCACGATGTCTGCGAGAAGCAGGAGGGAGGAGAAGCAAGAACTGCAATGGACGGAGGAGCAGGGGGTTCTTAGAGAATAAAGTGAGGTGGAGGGAAGGAGTAGACCGCGACAGAAAGGAAAGGATTGAGGGTGGCGCGGGGCTGCCCACATCGCACGGCATCTCGCCTCCTCCCCTCCTCCGTGCAAAAGCAACGACGAGCGATTAACTCGATCGATCCCATTAACTTTCTTCTTTAAATTCTCGCCGGTGCCAATTGATGGCGCATTAGTGGCAAATGCGCGGGGAGAATACTTGGTTTTGTGCCTGTGAGAGGGAAAAGAAGGTGGGTAGGGGAGAGGAGGAGAGATTCGTTGTGTCAACGAGAATGTATATTTCCATTAGATTTCTTCTCCTTTTTGATTGCTTTTTCTATGCACTGTATCGCGAAAACGGGAGAGGAACAGGGCGATGCGGGAAGAGTACGCTTGCTTGAAATTCTCTCTCTTCCTCGGATAACAAAAAGGTGCACCCTGGAAGCTGCTGCTGCTGCTGCCGCTGCGCATACGCGGTGTCGCAGCCTTTTCGAGCAATGCGCATCGCCAGAAACGGAAACGAGCCGGACGTTTTGCCCCTGGCGCGTGCCGGTCGAGTTGCCTCGTGGTCCGAGCTTTCGCCGCGCCTGAGCCACAAGGCTGGAAGTTGGCAGTGCCACCGCTGAGGTTGCCGAAACCACCCACCGGCCGGCCACCGGGATGCACCGCCGTTCAGAATTCAAACGCGGCAAGGGAGTTGCCGATCTGTACTGCACGTAGAGAGAGAGAGAGAGAGAGAGAGAGAGAGAGAGCTCGACAAGGCTGATGAACAGTGTGGTTGAGGTTGAATTTAGTTGATCAACAACTCACGAAAAGAAGCGTCTGTACATGGACATTCCACGTATCATCAGAACTAAGATATAAATTGAAGCATTGCTCGTTTTTAGGACCAAAAAAGGCTCTAATTTGATGTCTTTCTTGTCATCTTCGTGACATATCACGAGTGCATTCTCTCTTCTTTAACAGTTATGTTAGTACAAAATAATGATCTTCCATCTATCATGTGATTTTCTTAAAAAAATGTGACTTTGAACATTATTAACTCTAAAGGAATTGTTGGTCTGCAATGTTCTGAAATGACAGATAATATCTTTTCAGCTCTCATATTGCCTCTAGGTTCCAATGAACGGCCAACAAAACATATCCATGCAAAGTCAAAATCTCTGACTCATCGCTTCATCAGTATGTTGGACGGACTTGCTGTCTAGTATCTGTCCTGCGTCTCTTCTCTGTTTAAGCACTTGCAAGTCGCAATATCCTACTTGCTCTCTTATTTGTCATGTTGTCCATCTATTCTTAATTATTGTCCGTTTAGTTTAAACTATAAAAATTTTAGACATGTTTTTATTTTGTGTGTCAGTGTGTGCAACGATAGCGAGGAAAACTTCTCCATCTACGACTGTCATCCATTGCTTGAGTTCTTGAGTTTGAGATGTGTGGTGGCAGGGCAATCCCCCTCACAACAATAATTTACAAATAAAAGTTTACGTCATGGTTACCTTATGATGATCTTACCAATGGACTTTCTTACATGGCAAGTCACACATTGTATGGAAGCATCTACCTAAACTAGCTTCTTAGTGTAAGAACAGGATATATCAAACTTGGTCGTGAAAACAAAAGGTAAGGAAAGGGACCAGTGAACATGCTACTACCGTACTTTATACAATAATAAACACTTGTCGAAGTGAAAAATATCCCTAAACTAGGGGATATTTCAAGCTTTCAACAATAGAACGCTTTTACTCTGTCACATAAAAGACTCCCAAAATTGACCAGCAATTGTGCAAAACTTCCGGCATGTTGAGTTATAGCGCATCGCCACCTATACCCACATCCGTTGGATCTTTGAAGAACACGATAACAAAGAAAAGAAAATAGCTTCAAAAAATGAAGGAAATACAGAAAGGTGGCGATGCATTATAAAACTTGATTATTGCGGGAAATTTGGAAATGCAGGGATTTTGCTATGTAAAACACCACTAAGGTCCCTTTTGGAACGCTTGGAATTTTCTTGATTAGGAATTAAACTATTTTCTTTGAAATTCATCCCTTTTGGAATGCTTGGATTTTTCTTGATTAGGAATTAAACTGTTTTCTTTGAAATTTATGTGTTCCAAATATGGCGTAACAGCGGTAGAGTTGTAACTATGGCCTGTTCAAAAGTGTTTTGTCTTTTGGCTGATCACGAGAGAGATGAAGGGAGTAAAAGATACACGTATGGAGAAACCACTTTGTTCAACTTTCGACTTCTAAAAATCAAAATTCAAGCTGTTTGGAACAGACCTACGTCAACTATGCCACAGTTTTGTTTTTGAAATGGGGGAACCTATCCACTTACTGACTCACGTGCGGTTTCTGACTAGCGCCTTCCAACCGGCGGTGGCTGGAAGCCCCCCTGCATGAGTGTTGCACCCCTCCCCCTTCAAATCGAAGCTTCCGCCTTTCAAAATCGAAGCCATGAAACTTTCAAGTTGAAGCTTCCCCTTTTAAATTGAAACCCTAAAAAAATTCAAAGCTTCCCCTTTCAAAATTAAACTTTCAAATTGAAGCTTCCCCTTTCAAATTGAAATCATTAAACTTTCAAATCGGAGCTTCCCATCTCAAATTGAAGCCAAAATGCTTTTGGATCGACGCATTCACCTTTCAAATCGAAGCTTGACAACGGAGGAGGAAGTCTCCAACCTCGATGACAATGGAGGCGCCTAGATGGAGATGCGCTACATCAAGGCAAAGCCCCCAACGTCGGTGGCAGCCGTGGAGGATGACCCCCTAGATCTGGGAGCTTCCCATCCTCACCCAAGAGCTCTCACCATCGGCGGCAAGGCAAACCACAATAGCGCATGTGGGAGGCCAACCACCACGACATCGGCTATAGAGGAGAGTGGACTGAGGTCGTGAGGAAGGGGAAGAAAAAGAAAAAGAGAGAAGGTGAGCTCGGGAGAAAAATAAAAGGTGGGCGGGCTCGCTCCTCTTATATAAAAACATGCACTCCAATGCGTATACACGAGTTAGCGAACTCATTTTAAAATATTTTTATACCTTTTGCAATGGTATATGGACTATATTTTACAACTAGAACTTAGGGGCTGTTTGGTTGCTAGCCACACTTTGCCACCATTTGCCAACAAAAATTGCCACACTTGCCTAAGTTGAGGTGCTCAAATTCTTTGCCACACCTTAGCAAGCCTAAGGGAATCTTGCCACACTTTTTTGAGTCACTGACGCGTGGGACCTAGTTTGCTGGAAGGGAATCTTGCCACAACTGTGGCTGCAACCAAACAGCTGCCAAGTTGGTCAAACTTGCCTAACCTTAGGCGTGGCAACCTGTGGCAAAGTGTGGCTGGCAACCAAACACCCCCTTAGTTTCTTTACGTATGATGTTGAAGAAGTGACAAAAGAAATCATAAGTCAGTGGGAAAAAAAATGAAAGTAAATGCCTCGAGAGGAGTAGAGGAGGGAGCACGTCCGCACATCGGAGTCCCAGACCCACCAGGCCAGCAAGCCACACCACAAGCGCTGCGCAGATAAAAAAAAAAGTAGTTTTAACCAACATACGAACAAAAAAACAAAACAAACCAACCAAGGAGGCGAGTTTATCTAGCTATCGGCGGCCCATCACCCAATCTCTCTCCTCCTCGGCCACCTCTCCCGAAGCGCCGAAACCCTAACTCCGCCGATCTATTCCAGCCTGGGGGAGGGGATGGCGGCGGCATCGGCGGCGGGAGGGCAGGGCGGCGGCATGGACGCTGCGCTCCTCGACGACATCGTCCGCCGCCTGCTCGAGGTGCGGACGGCGCGCCCCGGGAAGCAGGTGCAGATCTCCGAGTCGGAGATCCGCCAGCTCTGCACCGTCTCCCGCGATATCTTCCTCAGCCAGCCCAACCTCCTCGAGCTCGAGGCACCCATCAAGATCTGCGGTGCGCCCCCTCTCCCCATCTGTCGCCTCTCTCCCGCTCCCGTTCGTAGAGTAGATCTGGTTTGGCTGCGCCGCAGCTGGGGGAAGTTAGGGTCTTGGGGGATTCTGGCGATTGCGTCTCTGTGTGGCGGCGTTAAACAATGCTTTGTAGCATCAATCCGGGTCGTTCTCGTTTAGTGATTCTGTTTCTGTTATAAGGTGGACGTAAGGACGGTATCTTTTGATTTCTGCTCTAGGTTTTGTGATATGTATACACGCGATCGTCATTCTGATGAGGTATTTGAACGGGAAGAGTCCCGTGCGGCAAAGATGCATGCTTTAGCGTTAATTTGGGTGCACACGTTTTTTCTTGCGCAACCAGCTCTTAAAATGAGCATGTTCATAAGGGCAAAGTGAGTTTCCTGTTAATTCTGATTGTCTGTTATATATCAATTTGTTTTTTCAATTTTCATTGAGTGTTCGGTGACAGTGTTGTGCTTACCTATACCAGGCACCAGTTACTATCAGAACAGTAGCTGATACTCTGCTAGATAAGTATATGATGTGTAACAAGGCAAATGTTTGGTGACAGGAATGCTAGACCACATCTAATTAGGCGCTGCAAACGAGTCATTTTGAAATTTTTTTCTTTTGGTGATACCGATTATCGTAAATCTTTGACCACTTCGCTTCATTTCATTTTGAATACGATTATGTGGTTCTAGACTTGATTCCCTGATCTCAACAGGTTTCTAGTAACCTGTGGGCATTGTAACCTGTAACCATAGCTGGGTTCCCAGCCCTAATCACAGATTCTCTTCTCTTTCGTTTTTTTTGTTTGGGGGGGGGGGGGGGGGGGTTGTATTTTTGCAAGTTCGAAGTTTGTTTAACTTAATTACAGCACGGGCTTCTTGGTTGTGGGCACTAGCTGGCACATAAGAAGTCAAGTCTGCATGCTTATATCTCAATTTTAGTACTACTCCATTACCAATTTACCTCTTTTGCATGACTAGGTTGTATCATAAAGTGCGCTTACCCTCTACCTACAGTGCATTGTTGAGCACCAAGCGGCTATTTTGTGGTGCCCTCTTTCTGCATTTATGTTCCAACCATGTGACAAGTGTTAGGCACAGGATTGGTACTGGTGAAGTAGTTTTCTAAGCAACAGGATCAGGCTTTAGCAAGCATTTATTCTTTTAGAACTCCAGTTGCTAAAATAGACCACCTTTGTGCTGCTTTGATTGACTGTTGGTTTTTCCTCTACTCTTATATTGGTGTTCGTCATATAATCTACTAAATATTATAAACAAGGAAAAAGTATATTGTGGTGCATCTTCTATGGTTGCATTTGTATTCATCTAAAAAACGTACTTGTGATTGTCAGGTCTGACAAAATGTTCTGGTTTTGCTTAGCGCATGCTTCGGAATTTCAATCTGTGATTAGCCCGCAATCTTGATTTCGTAGTTACCATGTTAGCATCTAATTTTGTTCTCCCTTGGTCATTTGCTATCTAGGTGACATCCATGGTCAGTACAGTGATCTTTTAAGGCTCTTTGAATATGGAGGTTTTCCTCCAGAAGCCAATTATCTATTCTTAGGTGATTATGTTGATCGAGGCAAACAAAGTTTGGAAACTATATGCCTTCTTCTTGCGTACAAAATCAAGTACCCAGAAAACTTTTTTCTTCTGAGAGGCAATCATGAATGTGCTTCAATAAACAGAATATATGGATTCTATGATGAATGCAAGCGTCGATTCAACGTGCGACTATGGAAGGTCTTCACTGAATGTTTTAACTGTCTCCCTGTGGCTGCTCTAATTGATGATAAAATATTATGCATGCATGGTGGCCTTTCTCCTGACCTGACACACTTGGATGAGATAAAAAATTTGCCCCGTCCTACCGATGTGCCGGATACAGGTCTACTATGCGACTTGCTTTGGTCAGATCCAGGAAAAGATGGTCAAGGGTGGGGCATGAATGATAGGGGGGTCTCATACACTTTTGGTGATGACAAAGTTTCAGAATTCCTTCTAAAGCATGATCTTGACCTTATTTGCCGGGCTCACCAGGTAGTATTCTAATACAACATCCTTTTCATTTATTATTTCGAGTCAGCTGAGGTGTTTATACATTTCATGTGATGTCAGGTTGTTGAGGATGGGTATGAATTCTTTGCTGACAGACAACTTGTCACCATATTCTCAGCTCCCAATTATTGTGGTGAATTCGATAATGCTGGTGCAATGATGAGTGTTGATGAAACTTTGATGTGTTCTTTTCAAATTCTCAAACCCGCTGAGAGAAAAACCAAATTTATTGCATCAAACAAAATGTGAAATGTTGAAGCCCTATTTGCTTTGAGTGGTTCTGAGGTTAGTTGCCCCAGTTGCAGTACCTTGCCCTAATCGTAAGTCTTAACGATGCAATGGTTGGATCATATGCTTACACATCAGTCGAAGGTGCTACTGCTACATATACATTGCATTTTTAATCGAAGTTTCAGTTAAAAAGTTTATGAGATGTCTGATTTATTTGCTCCAAGTTTGATGTAATATAAACTAACAGTAAACTTATTATGTAAGCAATGGCAAGTATTGAATTTTAATATGCGTTCGAGGTTCTGTGTATTTGTAGGGAGTCCCACCCATGGGGCAAATTGGTTCTCTGTAATACTTGTATCACAATTTACCTCAGTGACATCCACAAAAAAACCTAGCAGTAACATCATCTGGAATTGGAATTAAGTAATTGAAAATTGATCTAGTTGTTCCATTAAAGATGTTAAAAAATAGGAATATAAAACACAGAACTACTTGACTTTTGCTCAGGTTTAGTTTGTATGTATTGCGGTAGTTAAATAATTCGTTTTGTTAATAGATTTTGTTGCAAATGAATGTGATTGGCCTTGATTGGATTTTCATATTATGAATGTCAGTATGTATGTGCTAGTCCAGTTATTTAACAGTTGTGAACATGTGCTTGAATGGAAGTTACTTTGATGTCTTATACCGTCACAGTAAAATATTGATAATATTTTATGTTCACCATAATTAAGGTGCCTTTATTTTGCACCGATCATTTCTTTCAGAAAAAAACTGCCAGTTGTATTGTGCATTGGTCAAACAGACTAAGCAGAAAGGCTATGCATTGTTCATAACAATCATACCAGTTCATAGTGTTCACAGTGCCTACTCATTAGTAACCCTCTGAATATCATTTTAATTCATTGGGTTGAACTATATACCATCGTATGTCATTCATACGTTTAGGAGCCTTCAAGACTTAGATCACCAATTTTTGGAGGACATATTTGACTTGATTTTGCTAGAATTTAGCTAGTTCATGATGATCAGCGGTCTTTTTAGGCCGATGTTACCAGTCTATCACAAATGCTCTATTTTTGGATTGCAGCCAAATTATCACTTAGGCATCGTACATATGATACTATAAACATAATTTGTGGTTATTTTTGTTTTACCTCATGTCACTCAATTGTTATGACTAATCTAGGCTCACTCCTGTGGACACATCAAGACATCAACGTGCAGGTGCTAGGCTTGAAGGCAGCATCGGGCTAATTCTACCAGAGAAGCCAAACAATATCATATCTAACAGTTGGTCTGGAAGTTACTCGTCATGGAAAGTGCCATATTTTTTTCCCTTTTCTGTTACCGTGTGTGGAACTATCTTGTAGTTGTAGATATATTGATTATGGAAGGATGAAGTTGCCAATTGACCCGAGGCGATTTCCTTCTCCAGCCAGGAAAAATTCTGAATATGAAGGAGTTTCTGTTTGGAAGTTTCACTATTTAAAAACACCTGTATGACTTGTATGGAGGTAAGAACTTAAGCCGAGCCTTGTGTTTTCTGTTGCTTGTAAGCAAGTTTGGTTGAGTTTTATCTTAGTTTCTATAGAGAGCCAATGTCAACAATTTGAAAGTGCGAGCAACATTCAAGGGCACAAGGGATGCTGATGCTTGGTGAGAATTTACAGAAGATATTCCACATGTGTCGGACCGAGTGGTTTCACTTTTGCATGAGCTGGGTGGCTTGAACTTTGATCTCTTGGACCAAAGTGCTGCTTGATTGACATTGAGTACACATTTTGTTATGGTGTTGCATGTGTACCGCTGCTTATGTTTAGATCTGCATTATTTTGTATGTTATCATTATCTCATGTACTACCCTTTCGTCGAGGGAAGCTACCCGTCAGACAAGCTCATGCGATGCCTTATCCCAGCTTGATCATGCATAAGATAATCTTTTTGAGTTACCAGGCGAGCTGCACGAAGGGAACTTTCATTTCGTCTCCATTCAGGGATCGAAATAGGCCGAAAAGCACCACAAAAAAAAAAAAAAAAGAGAGGAGAGACTACAGCCCAGCAGATGCAGTGCCTTTTGTACCGTAATTCCCAGAGAGATTTTTCCACGTAAAAATCTTGGTGACACAGGTTCAGGTGTAATGTTTACCAGTACAAAAAGGACCAAATTGTGTTCTGGACATATCTTCTACCAGCTATTGGAAGGAATGAAATCGTCTACTACAGGATGGAAACTTCCATCACTACCATTTCTGTCTGCAAACTCAAAAACAAGTTAAGTTCTATAGGATGGTGATCAAGATCTGCAATGCTTATATAGAATGAAATGCTGGACGACTATAAGATAATATATACAAAAGATGAGTGTATCAAAGATAAGAATACTACGATGAATCTGTGGTCATATAAGCAGGATCGAATTCGCAATGATAATATACATGATAGAGCAAGGGTAGCACTAATTATAGAGAAGTTAATCTAACATCGTTTGAAATGGTTTGTATATATATTCAACGAAGGCCTTCTGAGAGACCAGTACGTAATAGAATTTTAAGTTGTACAGGTACCGAAAACGTAAGAGGTAGAGATCGACTAAAACTAACATGGGAGGAAACGCTTAAAAGAGACCTGATAGATTAAACTGTATCTAAAGAATTATCTTTAGATAAGAGCGCAAAAAATTAACGATCCCCGTACCGAAATCATAACATAAGAAAAAGATTTAGAGATAATATTTTAGGTTCTCGGTTTAGATGACAGGATATATGGTTTATGATTTTAGCCTTATAGATTCTATCACAAGACTCGTCTCTTTAATTTTAAAAAAGTTTTATTCCTAAGCTACCTTAACTTATTTAAGATAAAAGTCTTTGTTGTTATGGTGCGAACTTGAGTACAAAGGTAACCTTGTTTTGCATGTCAACTGGGCACACACAAGAACTAGGCACAGGTCTGTACAGCCATCAAGCACATGCTAGCCTTCCAAAAAAATAAAAATAAAAATCCAACACAAGCTAAATAAATGTCCACCGGTCTGACGGTGGGTGTAGTCATTTTTCCTGTCATTGCTCCCACTTTACATGAGACATCAGAGTGAACAAAGAGTACATCAGTGTGGTATAGGTACAACAATGTTGATTGAACTCTGCAAATGAACGGTGTTGCTGTAAGCATTGCCTTTTGTGGGTAGGCAGGCAGGGAAAAAAAAACCAATCGGAGCTATTGTAACACAACGCCATCTTGAGAATGACATGCTAGAAACTAGCACATCCAGAATGGTACCAGTGGTGCCATCGGTGAAGTTTGTGTTGATACCTCAGTAGCATCACTGGATCGTCGCATAAGTTTCTTGTTTCATTTTCATTAGATTGCTCTCTATGTCTCTTAATACAGGTCTATATCTGCACAAGAGATTATCACGATTTGATTTCACCAAGCACAAATCAAGTAGGCTAAGCAGATAAGTAATGGAAGTATACTTACAGGCGTGTGAGGTTATTGTGTGCTTGGACTGCTTTTCTAAGTTCAGCTGAAAGCTTCATTATTTCTGCCGACAACCCTTCAGATCTGCTCTGTTCTTTGATGAGCTGATCCTACAGGTATTCGGATTGATGACATGATAGTAGACAAGCATAATGTAAATTGATGACATGATAGTAATCGGATTTGACTATAAACCTGTCATGATCCAAACAACAAAAATATTTTCAACAGCTTCAGTTATTAACCTTTAGAGAGAGATTCTCCGTGAACAATCCTGGTGGATTTGAGATGCTGTTCTCGTTTTGCCCATCTGATTGGATATTAATATTGCTTGCTTTCAACAGGCTAGCTTGCTCAAGTCTTAGCTTCTCTAAGTGTGAACGGAGCTCTTCATTTTGCTTCAGACAATCTTTAACCTGGAAGTTTCAATTAAGTCAATAGGCAAGATGCAGCTTTCATCCACAAAGGTTTTTAGCATCTCTATGCAGGAAATGATTGAGAATGCTGACAGCAACACCTGATTTTCCCATTGCATTGTAACAGACACAGCTTCTTTGTATGAAGTTGACAAGGCTGAGTTCTCCTCAAACAGCTTTTCTATTTCTGATGATTGAGAATCAATCTGTTCAACACAATATCAAACTTAGCCACGACTTAGGAAACATATTTCATTTCAAAGAAAAGGAAGGCAACATCAAGCACCTCCATTAACAGCTTCTGACGGCTGCCCTCTAGCCTCTCAACCATCAAAGCCATGTCATGCAACTGGTTTTCAAGTTTTTCCCTATCTTGCTGCCATAATAAAAAATGCCGTCAGTACAGCTTGTATTAAGCGTTGAGCTCAGCTAGAAGAATACTATGAACAAACAACACTATATGTACATGCAACTGTTCTAATCACCCGGTTCACCCCTGTAAATTTTGACTTATGCCCTCATGGGCATAATATATGGAGTTGTTGTCCATGGCTGTAGCACCATACCTGAACATGGGGCTATGCTGTATATACTGTAGAAAGCTTAAATTCTGACAAAACCAAAGAACATGTTAGATGCATTACCATTGAAAATGCCTTGCGTGCAGCAAATTCAGAAGCCTCCTCTGCATAGAATGGAAAACTTATTTCAAGGAATAAAATTAATGTAAAGATTATATTCAGCGAATGCTCAATAAGTGTGTGCATAATTTTGAATGCCACAAGACAAATCATAGCATGTAGTTATGTACCAGTAAAATATAGAAAGTGTGACGAAATCGAAAACACTACAGAATGATAAATGTAGTTACATGTTTTCTTATACTCCCTCACTTCAGAAACGATATAATACCATAAAACATATGTGTCATCCACACCTGAAGCTTTCTTTGTCAACGCAGCAACTTTGTCTTCCAACTCTTGCTTTTCAGCCGCCAGAGAAGCAGTATGGGATTGTTCTTCAGCTAGTTTTTGTTGATCATGTTGCCTCAGTAGGGACTCTTCAGCCAGTTTTTGCTGCTCCTGTTGCCTTAGCAGTGACTCTTGCTGTGTTTGCCATTTTAGATGTTAGATGAATCAAATAAGAATAAAAGCAAGTACAACGCTAATGCAGAAGGCATCAACGACCTACCTTTAGCCGAGCCTGTAAATCTTGTATCTCCTTTTCCATGGCAAGAGTTTGCTCGCTTGATGTTCCCACCGGATATCCACTGTAAGAGCTGCTCATTACTTGCTGCTGCATGCTATTCAGCTGTGCTCTCAAGGATGCAGAGTCTTCTTCTGCCTGTGAGTTACAAGATTAGCACACTGATGGTACTGCTAAGAAGGCATAAACTTTAGAAATACCCTGTACTGCTCCTCTTCTGCCTCCTTCAGCCGCTTCTTAACACTCCTGAGTTGCGCTAGAGCATCCTCCTACTTAGCAAGTTAGCATACCAGGAAGAAGTGATAATGGGGATTAAGCAGGCATACATAATTTGCAGATCAGAATGCACAATAACATAGATACTCCCACAAGGATAAACAATTGTTGAATACCTTAGCAACAACTGCAGCGTCTTTCTCCAACGAAACGTCATTCAGAGCCTTTTTCAAGGAGGGTACCACATTCCGCTCCTGAAAGTTACAAATAAAGCCACAAAGGTCAAAATGCATGTAAAATCAGATGCACTAAGGTGCACCACCACTACCAGCTAACAATATACTGTATGAAACTCACGAGGTCATTCAAGCGGTTAACAAGGGAATCCTTGTCGACTTCCTTCTCAGCAATCTGGGGGGAAGCATGCAGTGTTAGGACCTGCCCATCCTCAAGTAACCATACCATAGACTCAACGGCAGACAAAATACCTTGGACAACAGCATTTGGTTTTCCCTCTCCAATTCCATGTTCCCATTTTCAAGTTCTTTAACTCGAGCAAGAAGCTACCATTCGGACGAAGAAGCCTTAGTTACCGTAGAAACAACAGGAAGGATACATACTAGCAGCTAAACTCAGATTTTTCAACGGTCAAATGCTGTTAAATGGCATGCTAAACTTGTCCTAGCTCTTTCTCTTCGAGAAAAAGGGGGAAAAAGAGAAGAAGAAAAACCTAACCTCTGCTCCGGCTCTCTGGTTCCCTACAGACCATGGTCGTTGTTACAGCCGAAAGTTAGCACCGAAGCGAAGCAGATTAAGCAAAGATCGCAACGAATTGTTCCAGAAGAGAGAGGGAGAATGATGAACCAACCGTAAGGGTCGATGTGGGATGCCGCGGCGGGCGGGTTGTGCTGCTGCTGAATCCTCTCGGCGGCTCTCTTCTGCCGGATCTCTTCCAGCTGCCACAAACGCAACAGAATTGGAGCCCTCAGATCTCAGAAGCTTGGCGAAGCGAGACGCGGATCTGAACACCTGCCGTCTCCAGAAAAAAAACGGGGGAAACGAAGGAAGGTAGGGAGAGGAGGCGGGAGGCGTACGGTGCGGCGGCCCCGGGAGGCGTGGTGATTTTCCATCGCGGCGGCGGGTCGACCGATGGATCAACCGATTCGGGAGCTCTGAAATTGGGAGAGTTGAAACGGAGGAACCCAGAAGCTTACCCCCGGAACTCCTCCGGTTCGCGTCGGTTCCGCGATGCCGCGGTGGGGGGAGCCGGAGAGGAGGAGAAGAGGCAACCGAAACCCGTCGCCTGGCCCAAAGCCCGCATCTTTAGGCATCTTTGTTGGCCCAAAATTGGTCGGCCTGGCCGATCTGTGGTTCCCACGTGGTTTTGGATCTGTTTTTTTATGTGGTTTATAACTTTTAATTGAAAATTTTGAAGTTTAACTGTTTATGATAGATATTATGAAAAGAGATATACTTGCTTATAATTTTAAATAGTACAAATATTAGGCTTTTAACGTGTACTATAATTAATTTGTAAACTCTATCGTAAAAAAATATTCCGTTTAAAAGTTAGTTACTGTAGTAAAAATCAAAGTCTGTTTTAAAAGCCGAAAAGAACAGACATTTTTGTTGATAGGCCCGAACTGACGGCGCAGGCACCCGTGACTGCTAGCTCGGCAGCATCTCGTCTGTTTCCCGGCCGCCATCCGCAGTCGCTGCAGCTCCCTCGCCAGCTGCGACCGCAGACGGAGATGACGCGGCCAGCTCGTTGCATCTGGGAAATATGCGCAAAACCGAAGCAGAATGGGCAACTGCTATTTTGGTCACAGCAGCTTATGTTGTACATTCTTTTCCTCTTTTATGTACTCTAGATTCTGTTTTCTCGGCATCCCGTTGTTTTCTGCTTCTGGCTCCTTGTAGCCCCTCTTGTTTCATGCGTAAGGTAGACTCGCACGTATCTTTTTCCCTTAAAAAAAACAACGGAAAGGCAGCACAAGAGTAAATAGATGACAATACGACACATTCAGTACCGTGTAAGATCCTAATAAATAAACTATCGACGTAGCAGTCCGTTTACATTTCCACAAACGACCATGGTTGACCGTCAGCTGCAGCCTGAAATTCCACAGAATGAACCGACCGTGTATGAGAGAGAGAGAGAGAGAGAGAGAGAGAGAGAGAGAGAGGGCTCACGTTAAGGTAGTAGTAGTTTGGGCAAGTTACACTGGATTTTCGCTACTTCCCATAATCGCACGATCCCTGACATGATTATCTTACATGCCCTCGTTTGGGCCAACAAATATATGCACAAATGAAAGAATATTGTACAAGTCCACCATGCCCTCGACCTGAAGATCCCAGGGGTCCAACGGCAGCAGTCAGTGCCTCTGGCATTGCAACTGGCCGAGCCTAGTGTTGAGGGCTTCGATGTATGAGCGCAGTCGGTGTCGGTCAGGTCTTGTTAGGGACAAAGGGGGGTTGAGGGCGAGTGATGGTGCCTCAATCAGGAGGAAACGCAGCATGAATACCGCCTTTGTATATCGCGACATGGCAGTTGCTGCTTTCCCCATCATCTCATCAACCTGCAATTTAAGACAAGGAACAACACAGGAGTAGGGAGTCAAAAGGTAAACACCAACTTCTGTTGGTTCCGGGATGAAAGACAGTTTGCTTTACTTACACCGCCATGCCTTCCTAATTGTAGTGCAGATTGAAATATTGTTTCAATCGCATCTGGCATCTCTGTAGCATCTGCATGCATAAGCTCACTATCAACATCCGAAAAGTCTAACTAACAAATGATAATGATTCACAGCCCCCAGTAAGGTAAAGTACCAGGTATCTGTCCCACAGTGCTGGCAAGTTCTTCAGCATATTCAATTTCAATGAGAAACTGTCTCTCTATCCGCATGCATTCATCATCAGCCAGTTGAGAGTTTGCAAGCAAATGGGGAGCATCGGCATCTAGCCCCTTCATAGTGAAATTCTGGGAAGGACTCTCTCTTGTAGTTGAAGCCACATAGGAATTGCATATGTGGATTGCTTGCTTCCAGGTTGCAAGAACAATTAGCTGAATCGAGAATGCCTCTAAGTGCCTGCCACCTTTAATCTTCAGATATTTTGGGTGGTTGATCAGGAAAACAGAAGCAAAGTTAGCAGGTGCATAATTACTACTAGCAAACTTATTTTATGCATGTCATGTAACTCCATAAGTTAGTTTGCTACAATAAGAACAGCTTCACACCAACATTTGAGCAAAAAGTTCTAACCATCTCAAAAGGTTGAGATGAAGTAAAATAGAAGGAAATCAAATAGGAAAGCGAGGAAACTGACTGTCATCAAACAGAAAAATGTTACCTCTTCTTTGACTAACTCTGCTATGGTAGATGCATACTGCCCCAATAATCTCACCCTGGCCAGATAATCAGATGGTGGTTGATCCATAGCATCGCTCAGGTCTGCAGATCCCTGTGAAGTGCCAGATACTGGAGAGCAATGACTGTCCAAACTACCGGTTCCAGCAGATTGTTGTCTGTTTATTGCCACACCATTTATTGGCATTGGTGCACTCCGGGCAGTTAGCTTTGGTGGTGAAACAGATGAATTATCATATTTTGATGGCAAGTTGCGTTGTCGAGAGGCACTTGTTGAAGAGGAGGATCCCTCTGGGTGCGGTCCAGACACAAAAACATATTCCTGATCTACAAACTCTAATGAATCAATGATAGGGGAATCTACATTTGTAAAGTAGAAAACAATAAATTCAGTAAGAACTATTCATAATGATAATAAGGAGGTGTGTGATAGTCACAACCAACTCCAATACCTTCTGGATGACCGCCTTTAGGATCGTGTCCTTCACCAATCTTGCTTTCCTTGGTCCTTTTACCAGGATGGTCTGGGCGTTGACTACTAGGTGCATAATTATTACCCATAATATATCTGGAGAAAAGGCCTGCCTGTTTCGATGGACTCTGACCTGAAGTTTTGTCCAACTTTTTACTCATGGCAAACCCATAAGGCTTCATTGCACTCTTACTCTCAGGAACAGGACTTTCATCCTGTCCAGTTGACTCATCATCTAAAGGGAAAGGCATACAATCTTCTTGAGAACTTTGGCTCGAAGGCCTCGTTGGACTGCTATTAATGAATGGAAAACCATCTCTTATGTCCGATGGTGTCCGGCTGTCAATGTAATACAGAATATCACAGTGCACAATGCAGTAGGAGCAAAAAAATAGCACAAAGAATATATTACCTCAAGGTTCTCTCTGGAGCATGTTCAGAAAGAAATGGGTGGTTCACAAACTCTTCAACTGTAAGGCGTTCCACTGCATCAATTACACAGATTAGTATAGTATTGTTAATGTTCACTCGTAAGTATATAGAACATCATATTGTAAAGTCTGGCACTTTTGAACAACTTACCTCGTTTCATGATATGCCACAGGAGTACATGATTATTGTGGACAGTAGGCACTAGTGTTAATTGTTCAAATGATTTTTTTTTAAATCAATACTTGCACAGGCAAATAATTTTGCATTAATAAACAATGGTCTTCCTCTGGTATGGCATATTCCACAACCTCACATATTATTGCAACAGATTTATATTATCCAGAATCCTTTTACCTAGCAATGACTAAATCTCTGCTGCGAAACTTTCTTCATGTTAAGGTTAAGGCATACTGAGTTCAACACTGAATCCAGGAAAGGTACAAATACAGCGGAAAAAAGAGGACTAATTACAATGCCATGTAAATCTACTCTTGTATGGAACCATTCAATTTCTACAGAATACCCGTTATGTCAAAGTAATACTGCTAAAACTTCACCCTACCAACTAGCGATATAAGAAATAATGACGTGAGGAAAGTTTCTTATATAAGAACTTTTTTGTATTAGTAGAAAACAGTGACTTGTACCTGAATTGATTCGCAGTAACTTTCTGCATAAGTCAATGCAGCCATGGCTCAACTCGCAATCAGTTGGGAATCGTAATTCACGTGTCTTGAGTATGTTTTTCAGCAACTGACGAATAAATAACATTTTCCCATTAGCAGTTGTAGTCAAGTACAGACAGTTCCAACAATGTAGAAGTAATAAAATCATGTGAAAAATAAGGAGAGAAACCTGGATCTGACTATCTCCATTAAAAGGTGGAAATCCAGTAACAAGTTGATACAGAATGATACCAACACTCCACAGATCTGCCTGTTCTGTCAGAAATCGAGCATGAAACACTAAGTAAAGAACAGGAAGCAGTAGATCATAAAACTAATAACGAAACAGAAAAAAGCCCCGACCTTTGCATCATACTTCTGACCTTGCATGACTTCTGGAGCCATGTAAAGTGGTGAACCACAAAGTGTTTCGGCTAGAGAAGAAGGCTGTAAAAACCTGCTCACAAAAAAAGGGACAGAAAAATGTAAGTACCATACGTCTGATACTATCCAATTGTTGGAAGGCTCGTCCATCCGTTAAACCCCACTTGATCCAACCATCATCGAACAGCGCAGAGAGAAAGCTGAGGTACGAGTTTTGTGAGCAGATGTAATTTTCAAATGTTGCACGTGTTTTTTTCAAAATCTTTCAGATTAATTCCATATATTCTTCAAAAATGTTGTAGAAGTTTTTTTTAAATGTGGAACACCTTTTTTCGCAATGTCAACACATCGGTTAGGAAAGGAGCAGCAGACCCGTTTGGCCATGGCGTCCAATTGTTCTGGTTCATGTCAGGCGTCCGAGCACTAGTTGCTCCCAGAAAAGAAATTCAGACAACAGTCAAAAACAAACTGAAGCTGGTTGACACCACAATCAAGAAATGGGTCAACTAGAAAGGAAGGGTTGGACAGGGGGGAAAGGATAATAGAAGGCAATATATAAGCCATTTGGTCGATATATGGCAGTAATGCTAATACTATATTCCATGGCATCCACTAGAAGATAAATTCAAAGCAGACATACGTACTTCAATTGACTAAATTAAGATCATGTGCAAAAATTATCAACTGATAGTCTATCTCAGAAAATGAAAGAAATGGAACAGAAGTAACTCACTTTGCAAATCCAAAGTCGGCAATCTTCAAGAGGGAATTTTCATTATTTGCAACAAGAAGAATGTTCTGTTTGGACAGTCACAAAATTCATAATCCGACAGTTCAGAAGAAAATCAATAAACCATGTCAGGGAACTGTATTCTTTCGTTACCTCTTGATTATGAAATATTCAGATACAATGGAAATAAATACTCGACAGCAGTAAACTAACCTGTGGTTTTAGATCTCGATGAACCACGTTACTGTCACGAAGCATCTGCAGACCAGATGCTGCATAAACAAGAGTTTATGAGTGAGTGAGTGAGAGAGAGAGAGAGAGACTGGGGTTGAGGAAAACGCTTGCCTAGCTGCCGGATGAAATGCTTAGCAACTGTTTCAGGAACCCTTTTATGCCGTAGAAGGTATGAATGTAAGTCACCACCTCGACAATACTCCAATATGAGATATATCTTCCCACCATCCTAAAATCCATATACAAGACAGCGACAAATCAATTAATAGTTATGTATGACAATAAGAAATAGCTATTGTTCTACAATCTCCCTGGACAAAAACTAAAATTTTGCTAAACAACTAGCAATATTAATATTGGGGACACAATTGAGCATATGAGGTTTGAGTTAAACTAATAGGATACAGAGTGCTGAGATATAAGGGCATTACTAATTGTATTGTTTCACAAAATCCTAACTTCCAGACAAAACATCAAAATCAAACAAGCTAACCAGCTTGGTACTTCTGTTGGCATTTCACGAAAACATACGTCCATCAGGATCAACTCGTGTCATTCCCCACGATCGACAAGCGAACATCCAAAGTTAAATTACTTGTGCCATGCCATTAGCAAATAGGGACCAAAGTTCAAAAGTTCGTAAATCATTTCCACCCTCACAGGCATCAAGTTCCAAGCTATCCTCACGGGCGGAACTAAAGAGACTCATGGGGGTGCACAGGACACCGGGTCTAATTTCATTTTTATATTGTATAGCGTATACAAATTTATGTGTGAACCCCTCAGCCTAAATCAAAGGACACCTGGCCAGCCCAAAGATTGAAGCTGGCCTTCCGGCTCCTACTGCTTCATTTGGCGTTCCGTAGCTAGGCCCAAGACAACATCAAGCAAGACCTAGGACACGCAGCCTATCATACGTGTTAGAGCTGTAATCTTATTTTTCCAGTCATGTTCGTATTCCTGGTCATGTACGAGTGGTCGGAGTCGTGTACGAATTTGGCCGTGGTCGTATACGAGTCCAGATCGTGGTCGTATACGAGTTCAGGTCGTGGTCGTATATGAGTCCGCTTCACAGTCGTAGTTGAGTTCGAGTCTGTTTCATAGTCGTATCCGAGTTCAAGTAATAGTCGTGGTCGTAACCGAGTCGGAGTCGTAGAGTAGGGTATAAAAGGCAGAGCCATGTAACTGAGGAAAAAAGGCGAGAAGGGCGAGAGAGGCCAAGACGATCAGTGTGATCGAGAGGCAAGAGAGAGAGAGAGGACGATCAGGGTGATCGTAGAGATTTGTGTGATCGAGAGAAAAAAATAAAGAGGAGAAGAGCGGTTTGGCTCTGGAAATCAATCAAATTCATTGTGTTCTCAGACATGCTCGTAAACGATTTACGATCACGGTGAGCAGAGGATCGCAGGCGTGGTCGTAAAGGAGTTACGACCACAACAATCAAGCGGCGGCATGCACAAGAGCAGCAGACGTGGTCGTAAGGAGTTACGACCGCGGTCATGAAGCAGAAGTTGTGGTCGTAACGCTAAGGCGTTATGACTACAGCGTTGACAAAGCCTTCGACGTGGTTGATAGTATCACTGCATGGTCGTAAGGAGCTACAACTTCTGTGATCGGCCGTGCTCGAAGGGAGTGCAGTGCAGAGGCGATGAATGTGGTCGTAACTTCAGCTGAAGTTTACGACTACGTAGTCAGAGCAGCGAGTTGTGACTGGAGAGATCACAACATGGTCGTAACGGCTGTCAGTGTGGTCGGAGAACCAGCAGAGCAATTGTAGTGACACAGGAGGTGGTCATAGCCTCTTGAACGTGGTCGTACGGCTACAGGAGGTGATCGTAGCGGCCAACAGGTGGTCGTAAGGTCCTGGGAGCAGTCTTTAAGGCTGTAACAATACACAAGTGCAGCCCATCTAACACAAGCATGACCCAAGGCGCTCAACTAGCCAAGCCATTCTACGAAGGAAAGATAGCAGACAAAGGCCGCACACACTCACATCACATTGCCCCAGTCACTCGCGTCTCGTTCCAGCCCTTCCTCTGTCCCGCCTCGCGCAAAAGCAAAATCCATCCTCTTGCTTGGTCACAGGCTTGCAGCCGCCAGTTGCCGAAGCATGGAGGCCTAGGTTGCATCCCACTGGCCGCCACGTCTCCTGGTCGTCATCACCCGCCGATTGTCTCGCAAGCACTTGGTGGTGTGGATTAAGTGCTGAATCGACATAGGGTATTACTACATTTCTATCAATTCTTTCTATTTCTTTAAGCATATGGATTGAATTTATGAGTTATGGTTTAAATGTTATGATTGTTAGTTGGTTTTTTTGTTAAATTGTAGGGTTCGGAATTAGGTTTTCAATTTGGGTTTTTGGAAATTGGAATATCCACTTATTTTATTGCAAATCGGAGGCAAAATTATATATATAATTATGGGAGTGTTCTTTTGGGTTACAGCTAATGACTTTTGTCTGCACTTTTCGACACGGTAGCGGGTGATGGAGATATCGACGTGGATGGAGCACAAAGTTTTGTGCTCGAGAAGTTGTTTGGAGAATTTGCTTTAAGAAGCCGTCCTGTTTTGCCGTTTGGCTTTTCGACTTACGGAAAAACCAAAAGTCAAATGCAGAAGCTTATAGGCAAAAAGAACACGGCCTATATGTATGGTGAAACGGTGAACACGGGCTATTTTCGTTCTGATTCCGCCCCTGGCTATCCTTTCCTTGAGATCTCTACCTACCAAGCAGCCCCAGCCAAATCCAACTAGAAATCACCATAAGAACTCCAAATTTTATGCATCCCACGCTAACACACAGGAGCCATCCGCATCAAAACCTAACAGATCCACAACAATTGCGCGAGAGATGAACAGGGAGGGGGGAAGGGGTGGCGAACCGAGGGCGGGAGTACCCTAATGGAGTCGTGGAGGGCGATGATGTTGGGGTGGCGGATGCGGCGGAGGATGTCGACCTCGGAGAGGAGGCTGTCGCGGAGCTTCCTGCTGAGCCGCTCCATGGCGATCTCCTTCACGGCCACCTCCGTGCCCCGCGTGCGGTGCCGTCCCAGCCACACCTGCGAGTAGGCCCCCGACCCGATCTGCCGCACCAGCACGTACTCCCCCACCTGCTGCCCGCCGCCGCGGTCCTCCATCGCCCGGTTCGGCTACTTAGCGCGCCGTCGCGATGCTCGCGAGGTCGGTCGGCGCCGGAGAGAGAAGAGATGCCGCCGCGGGGAGAAGCAACCGTGTTGCTGCACGGAACAGAAAGGGAAGGGGAGAAGAGGAGAAAGGGAACCAGGTCATCAGTCGCGGCGTATGGTTATCCGTGTCCGCTGGACTTATAAGATTCCTCCGTCTTTCGCAAGATTCTCCTTATTATTGGAATATGATATATCCGTTTATTTTGGCCACAAGAGCAAATATAGTATTGCATCATAATGTTTTTCAGAATGAAATGAAAATAAAAACGATGTACATATTCAAACTGTGTGGTTGCAATTGGTGTGTTTTCTTAGATGAGCTACAGAAATTTTGTTGCATAAATATTCATGACAGACCAAAGATTTGTTTATCAATTTACCACAGAAAATGAAAATTAATTTGGTCGTCGCAATTGGAAAAGTTTAAGCTCGAATTTTTGTTCGCAGTTGTATATTTTTTCCTAAAATCAATTTGTCTTGTTTTTGGTGTAGTTGGTACGAACCGGGTGAGGTAGGCAGAAATATCCGATGATGCGTCGAATGGGGTCAAGTGCTACCCAGAAGCAAGACGACGGCTTACGTCATCGCTGCATCTGGTCGGTTCATAAGCCACACGAAAGCATTGCTAAGTTTTGGTCGCAAACGTATCAGTTTTTTTTACAACGGATCCTTCTATCGGTTTTAAGTTCAGTTCGAACAGTTTTGCGAACTTAAAACCGTATATACCATTTATACCAGCTACTTCGCTGTTTACTGTCATATAAAAAGACAAACAAAAACCATTAACTGTAGAAAAGGTACCAGCTTTAGCACAAAAGAAAATGGCCATTACCAACTGGCACATAGGAGCAGAACAATATACAAGGCTTTTTTAAGTGTGAAAAGAGCAGCAGCATACAAAATAGTTGTGAAACACGTCGTCTTTACAAAGTAATTGTCACTTATGCCAAGCTTGGGGAGACAACAAGAAGCTACAAAACACAGGCTACATGAGATGATAACATTGGAAAGAACTTCAATTGCCAGATATGATGCATTACAGAACTGACGGACATTCTTGAGTCGCCAAGGCAAAAATTAGCAGTACCACCATACCAGAAAACAACAATAAAGGCTTGTCTCTTCAATCTGTAATCCTTTTCGAACAACAGATTATGTGTTGCTGAGTTAGTTCCCTGAGCCACAGACTGGACTGCAATTAGCTGTGATCCTATGGTCTATGACAACAGCATGGCAAAAAAAAAGGACTACTATCCCTGGAGCCTCCATCCGAGTTCCTCGCACTGCTGTTCATCAGGCTGCAGAGTATTCGGTATAGCACCAAAAACACAACGGGCAACTTCAATCCCAGAAATCGCATTATGAAAAAATGCTGATGCCTCCTCCATGTTCTTCTTAAGTTCATCTGGGGAGATGTGCATGAAATGCTGTGAAGAGGAAGGATGTTGTTTGATAGGCATGGCTGGTGCAATATCAGCGACCCTAACAAATCTCTGTGTTGCTGCCTCCCAGGAAAGCTCATGTCTCAATTCCTCTGAAAGTGGAATTGGCTCTTCCGCCATTGCTTTCATCGTTAGTCTCACAAACTCTCTCTCAGTATTGTACATGTGGCAGTTAGGAAATCTTTTGAAGAATTCATTTGAAGGATGGTTTGCACAGATCACAATCTTCCCCATCGCCAAAGCTTCTGCAGTTGTCGTGCATACTACATCTGTTGTGCTTGGGTTTATGAAAACCTTGTAGCTGAAACAGTAGGTAATTCAATTCAGTTAGATCAGGAGTAAATGGATGACAGAAAGCACTTCTGATAATATACATACGTACGTACATAGATAGATAGATAGATAGATAGAGAGAATCACAATTATGTGTGTAAGTGTAAAATGCGCGCCGAGAAGTTACTACCGTTTGTTAGTGAAATTACTGCCAAACACATGTAGAGTTATTATCAGTACACAATTGGGTATTAAACTTACATATATTTGATAGTAACTTCATTCACACATGACAGTAACTTTCTAGTGAGCAAACTGGTGCACACGGTATGCGCACGCGTAGATTAGCGCAGCCGTGTGTATGTGTGCATACCATCTAGCAGCTACACTGCTTGTACAAAGATCTTAAGCCATTACTTATCTGCTATATACTCACTCGTGAAATATCGAATCTCCATGATCGCGACCAGGATAGACTCTAACATCTAGATTTAGCTTCTCAGCTGAAGCTTTAACTTCATCAGCATCTTCTCCACTGCCATACAGCTCCATCTTAAGACCCGATAATTCCTTTTGGTGCTTCTGAAGCAGCTGGAGCAGCTCTGTGTAACCTTTACTCCAGACCATCTTTCCAATATAATATGCACCCTTGAAGAATGCTTGCTCTCTTTGACATATCTGCCGATGCTTCAATTTGCCAATCTCAATAAACTTGGGGTTTACTCCATGAACATTACAAATTACCGACCTCGGGACATCCTGAGTTGCTGCTGATAATCTTATAACCTACAAAAGATTATGAGAAGGAAAAGTCAGAAAAATTGCACATAACGAAGTAAAAATATATTGTCCTCCAGAAGAGAAAAAATGGAGCACATGATTACACACCAAATCATGGAAGGATGATGTTGTTATACCAATACAAATATAAATAAATGACCGCTCCAAAAGATATGAATACATTACAGTGGTGCATTATGCCGTATTGGTTCATGCTGTGCATAATAAGTGGGACAGCAGACAGCCACTAGCTTGACAATAACTGTCAAAGAGATATGTATGGGCTACGTCTGAGCCCTACAAACATGGTGATCCCATATATGCATACTTATGGTCCTATTTATATTGGCTTTTAAAAACTACTTTTTTACAGTACATAATTTTTAAATGGAGTGTCTTTTCAAGATGATGTCTACTAGTCAATTGTAATACACACTGTCGTGACTTCATTTATATTGGCTAAAATTGCACGTGAGTCTCTCTATCTACAAGTTTCTCTACAAGCTGGTACTATTCATAAGTTAAAGTCAAAAACCAATATGAACGGGCCAGAAACGTAGTCACATGGTAGGCCTCCAAAGATCATGATAAGAAAACTATTCATGTTAAGAGCATATATTGCCTCTGACCATAAAGGTTCTCACTGAAACTGGAAGACTAGTAGGTTGTATAAAACATACTGGAAATTAATAACTACTGAAAAGCTTGAAAAAAAATGTAAACATAGTAAAATAAAATAGAAGGTGAAACTGCTAACCTTATGGCAATAGATGTCAGTGACCCAAGAATTGATATGTTTTAAGATAAATGCATGAAAATATCCATTTTTCTCCCTCTTCACGTATTCCAAATAGTTGGTATGAACAACACCTATAACTTTTCGGAATTTGTTTTTCCACCTCTGTCCATGATGGTACCATGTAAGATGTTCTGGCTCTTCTAGAACCGCAATATCTGCTTTATCATCAGATATGGTCTGGGTGATGTCCCCAACAGGTAGAATGCTTCTTTTCTCCTTCGAAAACTGCATATGGACGCAATTATGTTAATATACCCTATTTTCACAAGATAAAGAACATCATCTGCACTAGATCAATTGATGCTGTCCTTTCATAGATGGATAGAAGCAAGTGCTACACCATTAGATAGTTCCCTCTTCCTCTCTCCCTATGCTCAACTTACTGATATATCGTCAAAGGGGTAAAGACAAGTTTTGTACCATTCAGTACTTCACTACTTCTCACTTTCTGCTCTTCCTATGCTCCACTACCACAAATTTTCTAGTAATCCTAGATTAAAGGCACTGGATGCATAAACTCTTCAGAAATAAAACACCTTCTACTATCTAATTCATTGATATTTACTAATATCATGCATCCAACATGGAAGCAGAACATACCATTCTACTCCATTTTATTTCCACAACATAAGTTCACAGGATGCCTGTACAATTGCATAGATGAGCTATTTCAAACTCCAGTAGGTGATGCATTTTTGCACAGTGTGAAAAGTGGGAGGCTTGATTTCAACTTTCAAGCAAGCAGTAAACCACAAGTCCATAAACATGTACTTCTACACAACATTTACATCATGATAACACAAGACAATACTATATTTTGGCAATTTGTTTAACTTTACCTTCCCAGGATAGAACTTTATGTCGAACCTTGGTAACATCCCAATCCGCTCCTCAAGCCACTGCCGCACATAGCTTTCTTGTTCTGTTGGTGCACCGAATTTCACCTTGTTAGGATAAACCAGCACCTGGTCCCCCTTCGACAGCCACGGGACCACCAGCGTAACCTCCCAATCCCCAGCCTTTGCGAGGTAAGCAGCCCGGAACAGGGGGTTGACGGCAGTCCCAGTCATCCACGGCAGGCTCGCCGTGGTGAATATCACAACATGCTGCTTCCTCGCCATCAACACAATGACCACCCCAGAGCACACAGCTGCTGCAACGTCCAGGAAACACCGCCACTGATCCTTAAATCATCCAACCGGAGAATAGCACAATAGCATAACGTAAGAATTACGGCTGGCGGTATCCAGAATAGCACAATAGCATAACGTAATTACGGCGGTATCCTGCAAAGTTCTTGCCCACAATTTCCGCTTATTCCATCTCCCTTGCGCATTTGGGGGAATCGATTCATTCGTTGTGGATCAAAAGCTAGCGATTCGGGAGCATCTAATTGGGCACCCACCGATGCAAACGTGATTCACGTACGAACAGGGGGCCCGAGACTAGCGTAAGAGAAAGATCCATCAAGAAACACAACCTGGCAACGGCATCGACCTGAGCTCTATGCCTCTAACCGCGCCAGCTGCAACCCTAACTGCGATTCTGAGACGGGGCACGGACGGAGAGGGATAGGGAGGGAGGAGGACGAGAAATTTACCTGTGTGATTGGCGCGGCCGCGGTTGGGGCGCTCGGTCGCGGAGGAGGTGGAGAGGGAGGGGAGGGGATGGGAGGAGCAGCCGGGTGTGGATGCCGTTGCGGGGTGCCGACACCGCTCGCTGTCCCTGTCGTCCCGCCCCGAACGGAACCGGGACCCGCAGCAATCTCCGCCCATGGGCCCGAATTCCCGACGTAGTTTGGATCCCTTGCTGCTGCTGCTGATCACGGGCTTACGGCCCAATAAAAACAGGTCGGGAATCTTGGGCCGGTGAGTCACTAATCTTCACCCGTTAAGCCCGTTTGGCCCAATCAACCCAATGAGTTTGTTTGTTTAGGTACGAGGTCTTTTTCGCTAAACCAGGCACTGGCTTATCAAGTTAACATAGCTTATGATCCTCTATCCAAAACAAAAAAGTTATCGTAGCTTAAGAAGTTAAAAGAATAATTATATAGATTAAAAGTAAGAGAGAACAACTGCTTGTCCATCGCACGTTCCACTTTCGCGATCATGTTCCTCTCAAGTACAATTTTTCCTGTCCTCGTAGTTAGGTGGAACCTCACATTCTGGAAATGTCAGCTTCTGAATCCAGCTAAGGAGATGCTTCCTCTAGACCGGTCTTGCCAGATCAGACCAGAAGACATATTGTCCTGCTCATATCTTCTAAAAACTATTTTTATAATAAATAATTTTTTATAGTACTTAACTGCCAAATAAAATATCTTTTTAATATAGAGTTTACTAGTCGATTATAGCACACACTACAACGACTTCATTTATATCGGCCAAAATCGTATATAAATGTTTCCCTCTATAATCTTCTCTATAAGCTGTTACTATTCTTAAGTCAAATCCAAAATCCTATATGGATGGACCCCTTGTCTGGTGGAGAACACTTCTTTGATGCGCAAATGGGAGGGTCTAGGAGGTCGTTACTTGTTAGGGAGAACCACGACCACTGGCCATGGAAGTCTTCCCATCATCTAGAAGCTATATACTATTTGAAGGTGAGGTATTGAGGCATACTGTTTGAAATCGAAAGTTTTTGGTTGAGGCTTGAGGTTTGGTTGAGATGATTCTGGTGGAGAGAATTAATCTAGTCCAAAAAATGTGGCTATCATACATCTAACAATTGGCATTTCCCTATTGTAACTTACCCAGCACCACTAAGGGTGTGTTTGGTTGAGCTGTAGCTTCTGAAAAAGCTGCTGTGAGCTGTGGGCTGTGGAAAAGCTGCTGTAGGTTGTTGGCTGTGGAAAAGATGTAAACTATTTGGTTCAAACAAGTATAAAACTTACCCTCTATCTCTATTTTCCTTGAAACAACTGTGAAACAGCTCTCTATTTTCACCATTTCAAAAAGCAGAAAGCCAAAAGCCAAAAGCAGGGTCCAAGGTGCTTTCAAAACTGTACTACCCAAAAGTAGCTGCTTCTGAAAAAGCAGCTTCTGATTTCCACCCCTTTGGTTGGCTTTTGGCTTTTTGGAAGCAAAAGCAACTCCCAAAAGCTCAACCAAAGGCACCCTAATCCAGCACCAAGCTGCTTTTTTGCCAACATCAAGAAACTCAGGATCAGAAGCTTCTGCATCACTGTCCTTTTGTTTAGGTACCAGAAGCTTCTGTATCTGTGTCACCTAAATGAAAATGTGACAAAGTCCACAGACCGTGTGACAGGACTGCCTAACATCCTAAATTTGAGCGATTATGGCATGATGCATTCTTCAGCAAGAAAACTGAAAGTTAAACCCAGATTGTTTTGAGGATGACAATGGTGAGTCTGAAAGAAAGATACTGAAAGAACCAGAAGAGCTTGAGGTTTGGTCAAAGGCCTAGCAAGTCTCATAGGATAACAAAACAAAGCAATATATGCAAATCAAGTCGCATAGGAAAACAAAACAAAGCAATGTATGCAATAAATCATTCTGTTGAAGTATAAGTGTATTGTCTATCTTTCTTTATCAGCTTAAGTTTTTAGGTGATTGATTGGTGCATATAACTCAATATACAATGATGGTACGAATCGCAACTACAACAACGATAGTGGCGGGCGCAACAAGAAAGGGAACCATGGTGGTGACCGTTGTGACAGCGGCAATGCCGGTTCCAGCAACGCCAATGGCGGCTCCAATGCCACCGTCGGCAGGGGCCCACGACCACCCGTCCTAACATGGGTTCCCATGTTCAATCCTTGGATTGGAGCTTGGAACAGTCCTTAGCCATCAAACGCATTGGGTCTTCTAGGGCCATGACCTCCTCTCAACCAAGTCCATGGCTGCCACACTGTGCCTGCTACCTTCACCGTCCAAGTTGCACCGACGGTGATGCACACTCCTCTAACCCCGGCTTGGGATCAACAATCCCTCATCACTGCCATGAACAACCTGTCCACACAAGACAACACCGGTGCTGGAACTGAATGGTTCATGGACTCTGGAGCAACGAGTCACATGGTCGTTGACCGGAGTATCCTTTTTTCTCCTTCACCTCTCTCAAATTCCGCTCACATCATTTTTGGCTATGGCTCCTCACTTCCTGTTTCACATTTTGGTTCCTTGTCATTTTCTATTGGTTCTACCTCTCTTCATCTAAATAATGTTCTCATCTCTCCACACACTATTAGGAATCTCATTTCTATTTGAAAATTCACTACTGGTAATAATTGTTCAATTAAATTTGACCATTTCGACCTTTCTGTGAAGGACATATAAACTCAGACAAAGATTCTCAGGTGTAATAGCACTGGGAATCTCTATCCTCTTTAGACTCGCGCTAATAAACAGCCAGCTCAAGCCTTTCTCGTAGCTATTGTCACCTCTAACACGTGGCATCGTAGGCTTGGTCACTCGAGGCACCATAGCTTCTCGGTTCTTCTCCAACGAGCTGCTATTTCTTATAATAAAGTGGGCTCATCTCTGTGCCATACTTGTGAGTTAGGTCGCCAAGTGTGACTACCCTTGGTTGCATCTAGTTCAAGAACTTCAACACCTTTTTGATTTACTACATTGTGATGTTTGGATGTCTCCCATTGAAAGCATTTCAGGGTTTAAATACTATCTTCTTGTTCTTGTTGGTTATACTCACTATTTGTGGACATTTCCCCTATGTAAGAAATTTGAGACCTTCTCCACTTTTACTCAATTTCATGTGTATGTGCGTATACAATTCAATGTTGTCATAAAATCCCTTCAATGTGACAATGGTAGTGAATTTGATAACAATGCTTCCCGCTCTTTTTTTTTTGCCATGCGTGGCATTCATCTTTGGCTGTCTTGCCCATATACATCTTAACAAAATGGAAAGCTGGACATGGAATACGCACCATCAATGACGTGTTGCGCTCCCACCTCTTTCAAGCCTCTCTTTTCCCAAAATATCGGGTGGAAGCCCTTCATATAGCTACATATCTCCTCAGCAGACGTCCAACCACCGTCTTGCATGGCCGAATTCCTTCTAAAACTATTTACTGCAAAACTCCAGACTACACACACCTTCGTGTTGGTTGTTCATGCTATCCAAACCCCTATCCTACCACTCCACATAAACTTGCTCTGCGGTCAACACCATGCATCTTCCTAGGATACCCTACCAATCACAAAGGATATAGATGCATGGAATTATCCACTCATCGTACCATCAATTCACGACATGTCGCATTTGATGAACATTCCTTTCATTTTGCCACCAGGTTACCACCTCCTCCTTCCACTTTTGATTTTCTAAATAATCCTCTTCTTGATCCAGCTGTTGCCACTACCCCTATTGCTACCACAACCGCGGTATCCTTCCATTCAATGGCCAACCCTCCTTATGTTGAAGTTGTCCCCCCTCCCCCGCACGCTGCAACAGTAAATGTTCATACTGCTACAGACAATTCCCTTGTTATGGCAGCCATTTTCCCTACCGCGGCAGTGAGTCCATCTACCTCGGTAGCCAGCTCCCCCACCACAACAGTAATCATTTTCCCTCCACCCCCTACCCTAACACAAGATATATGATCAGCTGTGCTCGAGATGGCATTGTAAAACCCATCCAACAACTCAATCTTTCCACTTTCGCCAACATCATCTCACTATTACCCAAAACCTACCAATCTACCCTCTAAGATTTGATTGGCTTGACGCTATGAATGGCGAGTGCCAAGCACTTCTTTACAATAACTCTTGGGCTTTTGTTCCTACACCAGCCAATGCCATGTGGTCTCAAGAAAATGAATTCATCATATATACAACCCGGAGAGCTCACTCTCTTGTTACAAGGCTCGTTGAGTCCTCTATGGCTTATCTCAACATCCAGGCATTGATTTTGATGAGACATTAGCCTGGTTGTGAAACTTGCCACCATTCATGTTGTTTTGAGCTTGGCTATGTCTCATTCTTGGTCCATTCATCAGTTAGATGTCAAAAACACTTTCTTGCATGGTACCCTTGATGAAACTGTTTACTGCCAAGCACCTTCAAGATTTGCTTATTCTTTCTGGCCACATCATGTTTGCCGACTCAATAAATCTCTCTATGGGCTGAAACAAGCCCCTCGTGCTTGGTTCCAAAGGTTCGTGGGTTTCATTTGCATGATTGGCTTCACACCACCCCGCTTTGATTTCTCCCTTTTCATCTATAGGGCCGGTTCTAACACAGCTTTCCTTCTCTTTTTATGTAGATGATATCGTTCTCACGACATCATCTACTTTTCTTCATTACATGATTTCTTTCCTTAGTCAGGAATTCTCCATGACTGATCTTGGTCATCTCCACCACTTCATTGGCATCACTTGTACTCGCACTACTGATCGCTTGTTTCTCTCTCAAGCAACCTATGCTGCTGACATTCTTGATTGTGCTGGCATGGTTAACTACAACCCTACAACACTCCTGTTGACATGCGTGCCAAGCTTTCATCTACTAATGGCACTCCTGTTTTTTAACGCTACTATACATCACAGTGTCATTGGTGCTCTACAGTATCTTACCATTAGTCACCCTAATATTTTCTATGCCATGCAACAAGTTTGTTTGCATATGCATAATCCTTGAGAGCCCCATATGCAACTAATCAAACGATTTATTTGCTACCTACAAGGCATGTTGCATCACGGCTTCTCTCTTTACCGCATCACTTCTAGGCAGCTCCTCGCCTACTCGGATGCTGACTAGGTGGCCTGCCTAGACACTTGTCATTCCACTTTAGGCTATCGCATTTTCCTCGGTGATAATATGATATCTTGGTCCTCCAAGTGGCAAACCATGGTATTTCGATCTAGCGCTAAAGCTAAGTATCACACTGTTGCAAATGCAGTCATTGAAACCTGTTGTGTTCGATAGCTCCTGTCCAAACTCCGTCACCCGGTACATTAGGCCACAGTTGTCTATTGCGGTAATGTGTCCACGGTGTACCTCTCCTTCAACCTAGTACAACACAAGTGGACAAAACACATTGAAATTGACATTTGATTCGTTCGAGATGGCCACGTTCACATTCTTCATGTGCCCTTGTCATGCCTGTACATCAACATTTTCACAAAGGGGCTACCAACGTTGTTGTTCACAAAATTCCGGTCCAGCCTCAACGTCGTTGACATTGTGTCAGCGGGGGGAGTTAGACTATGCATAAAATGGTGCCATGTTTGGTAAGACTTGACATGATGGAATCCCATTCCATCCCTCAGTCAGCCTTCCATGCACAACTGTACGCACCAAATTTATGTATTTGTTTCCATACTTTGATCCGACAGTCATCCTTCATGTATAGCGCGATTGATTCGTCATATCTACTCTCCTTGTACTCATGTATTTGTATGAGTGGAACAGAACTGAATCAGTGTGTATTGCATGAATCAATATGGTATCAGAGCTAAGAGGTCTTGAGTTCAAAACCCAATTGGTGCAATTAGTAAAAATAATTTTAGCCCACTTCTATTCCACGTTTTCAGCTTGAGAAATCCCACCCGTGAAGGAGAGTATTGAAGTATAAGTGAATTGTCCGTCTTTCTTCACCAGCTTAAACATTTTGATGAATTAGTTGGTGTATACAACTCAATACATCCAACAAAATAGAGTACTGAACAATACAGATTCCATGATAAGATAATACCACTTCTCTTGAATTGTCCGCCTTTCTGTACCAGCTTAAGCTTTTTTGGTGAACTAATTGGTGCATACAACTAAATAAATCCAACAAAACATGGTACGGAACAATACAGCTTCCATGATAAAAACACTACTATTTCTCTTGTAATTAAAGAACACATCCACTTTATGATATGCGCAGGAGGAATGCGCATCAAAGGAGATGTTCATCCAATCACACAAAGCGAAAACTGCTGTTTTTTTTCATTCATGGACCTAACACCTGTCTACAAGCCTGGACACGAACTTGAGACTCATCTAAGGGAGTGGTTAATATCAACAACCAGCTTTCCGAAGCTTTTTTTCACTCCTTTCACTTTTATCTTGTTGAAACTCCTTTTTTACTCCTCTTACTTCTATCTCGCTGTGAGGATAAGACAAAGAGTTATGGACGTATCACATATTCTACTACTCTCGCTTTTGTCTCACACACGCATTTCTTTCTCACTTTCCCCATCACTCGTCCTCTTCTTCTAAAAGTTACTTATTTCAGCCACTAATATTTATTTTCAGTCAAAAGTTATTAGCTACAATCAATATGAATACCCCTAAGTAAACCATACGGCTCCATTCTTTTTGGTTCTTAAGCCGGTTTTTAGTTTTGGTCTTTTTAGCAATTACTATTTATTAGACTAAAAAGTTACAATAAAAATCATAAGTCACAGCCTAAAAGATATGAAGCAGACACCTGGTTACACTTGCAGACACCTCAAAAAACAAATCAAACAACAAACATACGAAGCATATAGGACCCCTTTCTTTACGAACTTTGGCATCATCATCATGATGTAGTACTTACGCAGATTAATCCCCGTCCGTCACATGACAATTTCAGGCTTGAGGATGTTGGACTTGATCTCCTTGTGCGGGAGCACGACGCCGCCGTTGCTGTAGATCTCGTCGCAGACGTGAACGTCCTCGCCCAGGATGGTCATGTTCTCCACGCGCGCCCATTTGCCGACGGTGGAGTGCCACCCGATGATGCTGCTTGAGATGCACGCGTGCTTCTTCACGCGGGCGCCGCGCATCACCGTGCACCTGGACAGCCTCACCCCGGCCTCCACCACGCACCCGGGCCCGATGGCCACGTCCGGCCCGATCAGGCAGCCCTCCCCGATGACCGCGGTCTCGTGCACCAGCACGTTGCCCAGGATGTGTGGGCCCGACGCGAGCTTGCCGGGCGCCTTCTTCCTCAGGGAGTCCAGGTAGAGCCTCAGCCCGGTGATGTAGTCCCTGGGCTGCCCGATGTCCATCCAGAACCCCGGGAGCACCATGACGAACAGGCCGTTGTCGGCTGCGATGCGCGGGAACACCTCCTTCTCGATGGAGGTTGGTTTCAGCTCGATGCGGTCGAGGACCGACGGGTTGAGCAGGTAGATGCCGGCGTTGATCTTGTTGCCCACGAACACCTTGGGCTTCTCGACGAAGCGCTCTACCTTCCCGGTCTCCTCCTCCATGACCACCACACCGTACTTCGAAGGCTCGTCGACCTATCAAGCAGCAAATAATTCTCTCAGTGCATTTGTACGGACGTTTCGACAGGATCCAAGATTCTTCAGTGTTACTGCTATGTATACCTTGGTGACCATGATTGTGGCCTCACCGCCATGGGACTTGTGGAACTGGATGAGCTCAGCAAATGGGTACTCGCTGATCACGTCGCTGTTGAGGACAAAGAAAGGATCGCCGGAGCCGTCGACGAGCTTGTCGCGGGCCAAGGCCAGCGGCCCAGCGGTTCCTAGCGGCTCTGTCTCCTGGGAGCATGTGATCTTGATGCCAATCTTGCTCTCGAAGTCCTTTAGAAAGCTGAGCATTACCTGCGATTTGACCAAAGCAAAACGGGGAGCACCGGTGAGATCTGAGCATCTGACAAAGGCAAAATGTTCAAGGGGTGCCATTCCAAATTTCCAATCAATAAGTTACCTCAGGCTGGTAATTGATGGCCAGAACAACTTCTGTAACCCCAACTTCTTTCAGAGCCTCGATCTGTTGGTGAAGACATTCCAAAAATCAATCCCAAGCTTCATTGAACAATTAAGTCTCAATGCAACAACAGGAATCCTAACATAGATCTTTGCTCAATACAGGGAAAAAGTCGATGTTGGTTACTCCATTTCAAACCAAAGCCATCCTTGGTTTTCTATTGTCACAATTATTTGCCACCAAGAAACACACGAAGAGTGATACAGGTAGATGACTTCTTGTGAGGAATCTACTCACATGGATCCACCTATCAAAAGCATGGACTGATGAGGCTTTAACATAAACAATGTCTACATGTTAATTATGACAACTCAGACAAATAATCAGGTTATTGAGCTACATGACACTGACTTTTTTCTTGCATTGCCATTTCCCCCCAACATGACTTCTTACACTGTATTCTTTTGCCTGAATAACCGAAACATATTGAGAGGAAAGGGAGATGGAGCATTTGTGCTGACCTGATGCAGAATCATGGGCTTGTTGCCGAAATCGACGAGCGGCTTGGGCACGCTGAGCGTCAGCGGCCGCAGGCGAGTGCCGAAGCCTCCCACAAGAATGAGCGCCTTCATGGTCGCAGCCCTCCTGCTAACTCAGCTCCCCCACCCTGTGAAAATGCAGCAAGCAACAAGAGAACAATGAGATGATCTGATCCAGACCTTGTGGTCACGGAGACCACAGTTCAGGACAGGCTACATAACTACAGTCTACAGAGACCCTCTCTTGCCCTGCCTACGCAGGTGCCATGTGTCCCAGGACAGCATCCATTTGTGCAAGCTCTCGGATCATGGCGCCTGCAGAAACAGCAGAATTTTGCACGGACAAAGAGCAACAACGTGGTACGTGTATATATAGAAAGGAAAGCATCAGCACAGAGATGATTACAGGCTGGATCCACTATGATGAGGCCATGAGGGGAATGAGATGACATGATGAAAATGGTCACGCAGCCCTCGAGCACGTACCCACCCACGCAAGAGAACAAGAAAAAGGAAACAGAACAAAAGGGAAAAACGGATGAACAGTGGGGGCTTGCTCATTGCAGATCTGTCCTCGATGATGCTCTTGTCTGTGCGCAGAGCTGCGTTCTGCGTCAAGAAACTACCTCTCTCCCTACCGACGACGCAATGACCACTACTGACTCTAATGGCAAAGGTGACCCCAAAAACTTTGAGCCAGAAGATGCACAACAACTAAACGAGCAGAAATCGTAACAACGAGAGGATCAGCATGGTGTACGCACCTTGATGCGAAGCAGCAGATGTGCCTAAACCCTCTCGAGCGTCGTCAATTGCGCCGGGGAGAGGAGGAGAAGAACTGGGGTGGTAGGAATTGAGAAAGGGGAAGGCAGAGAGAGAGAGAGAAGAGCGTCGGCTGCGCCGCAGGACGGCTGCCAACGACGCGGCGTTTTTATACTGCCTTCCTCCGCCGGTCCGCCCCCTCCCCCTCCAGCTGCTGCGTGCAATTAACGTATTTAACACTGGTTTCCACCCTAATTAATCCCCTCAACGTTCTCCTCTTTTTTGTTTTTTTAATCTCTGTTTCGTTTCTTTTAGCAATGGTTTGCTGTTCAGAGTTAATGCCACCCACCGACCCATAATTAAACAGCAGGCCGCCCACCATGTACAAGGTGTGAATGACCTGTGGGCCACCTGGTATTACTTTCCTGTTAGAGATGCGATTAAGGAGCCGGTATGCATAAAGAACTGGATGACTGGATTAGTCAGTACGTGATGCAATGCGAACTATGCCGTGTAATAGAAGTTATTGAAGGTGACGGTTAAAGTTAGGCACGTTTCGGTGGATGGCGCATTGAGAGAGTCTCCGACGACGACGACGAGGCGGCGGCGACCGGGTGGATGGATCGTGGCTTTACCGCTTTCTTTCACGGCGCGTGGTTTAGGCTTGGCCGTGATTGGGTGGGCGCGCTGGCTCGATGACCAATGGGCCCGGCCGGTCGTATTTCTCGGCGGCGCGCCACCTTGGCAAGGCACCAACGTACCTGGCACATGCACGATGCATCGCGTTCGCCTACTGGCATTTCTCGGCTTTTCATTTTTTTTCTTCTTAAGACAAATATAGCCAGTGCCGGAATCAGGCCTCGGACTATTTGGACTGTAGTCCGAGGCCTGGCAACTAAAATCCATGTAAAATTCAAAAAAATTAAAAAACAGAGTTAATCCAAAAGTCGACTTAAGAGTTAAGAGTAGCTGGATCAGCTCGGGGCATGGACTGGTTCCGCCCCTGAATACAGCCGTCTTTTCTGTTGGAACGTGGCAGTTTTTTCCGATTCATAGGAGAATTGAATTATTTCGTGTGGAACCAAGCCATTAGAATTCTATAAGCGCGTACATGCCCTTCACCAACGGAGTTAGTATCTACGCGGGTCGAGGGCATGAATTGGTCGTTCAGCCAACAGCCGGACCAGATCTTTCTTGCCACCATTTCCTAGGTCAACGAGCGGGTATCGTCCAGTTGTAGAAAGCCTGTTTATTTTTTTACACGTTTGGGCTAGGTCTACGCATCGATGCCTTCTTCAACTTGTGCATTGGAATCAATCTTGCACATGAGCCAAATAGGCTTGTCGATTTGTTAAACCAAAGTCCTGTATTGCTGTGAATATTGTTGTGCATTGTACGTGTGCCTTTGAGTGGGAGAACAGAGTGAATTGCCACCAAATCACACTACTACAGTCCCCTTTAAGTGCTACACAAAAGAAATCTGAAGATTCAAAAGTGTGTTGCAGCATGACCATGACCCAAACAAAGTCTAAAACGGAAGTTCATATTTTAATGGGGGGAACTACAATGAGTGTTCTCAAAATTACATGTTTCGCTCAAAAAGAGAATCGCACGTAAAATATGTATGTGCAACGAGAGCCAATTACGGTCATTATACATTAATCTCACTTGGGCCACTATGATCATCTCCTATCTCCTACACATATATAGTATCAGCTTGGCTTGTGCCAGAATCCAATGGGGTCACGGGACCCAGGTAACATGTAGCACTCAAGAAAAAAGAAAAGAGAAGAAATAAATAAATAAAATAATAAAAACCCAAATCTAGATATCTTTGCTATTATAAAAGTGTGAGATGGTGGTTGGTCCATTCTCACTCCTCTCTTCTCAGCTATCTAATTTGATATGGACCGTTCGTCTCTCTCCTCCTCTCTCTCTCATGATACAACCGCCACCCCTCCACTTTCCCCATCTCCTCGTGCATTCTGGCTACCCTTCTATTTCTGTCGCTTACTCTCCAATGTTTCATGTGTGAAGTTGGCCAGGCAGTAAGTTTTGTCTCACCATTTTTATGACTTCGTTGCAACGCACGGGTCTCTAACTAGTGGCTTTAAAAGGGGGACATCTCTACTCTTTTCCTTGCGCGGTTTTTTCAGATCCAGGTTCCCTTCTAATCTCTCTCTCTTCCTACCCGTGCGTTCTGCATGCGTGGCCGACGGCAGCAGCACGTGGCGCGGTGGTGGCCGGCTACTGGTGGCAACGCGAGGCGGCGGTGGCCGGCGGCATGCGTGGTAGTGGCGGCCGGTGGCAAAATGAGCAGCCGAACGTTCGTTCGTGCGGCCAAATGTTCGTTCGTGCGGCTGAACGGCCGTTCGCGCGGCCGAACGTGGTTTCACTCGGCCAAAGCTGTTCGGTCGAACAGCGTTTTGCTCAGTCGAACGGCTATTTGCATGGCCGAACGTCGTTTGCTTGGCCGAACGGCGTTTTGCATGGCCGTAGGCTAGCGAACCCATTTTCTTTTCAGTCAATTTCGTCTCCTGTTGTTCCTTTATTAAATTTATCTAAATCTGATTGGTTGCTTTCTATTCCATCCTATAGGTTCGCTCGCAGCTATTGAGGGAGTAGTTGGGCAGTTGTGCATTTCGGATCCATTTTGCGGCGTATCCGTCGAGCGTGCTCAAGGCAAGTATCTCGCGGTCGTAACCTGTTCTTTCACACATTTCTGTTCCATGATTACTTGTCGCCATTAGCCTAGTATTCGACTATCGCACTTGACCAATTGCCAGTTGTGTGTTGCTTGTAGAATTAGTTAGATTCGAATGTGGTGGGCTAGTTAGTGTTGTACATTTGTAGTTGGTATAACGCTAGACTATAGGATTCATTCTTAGTTAGGGATTGAAATAAATGCTTAAATTAGGGATAGGATAGCGTATAAGCGTATTCAAATATAAGATTAACCACTAGTAGTTTTTTTAATATTGGGCGGCTTATTTATAGATCTTTCTTCCAAGATCATTTAACTGTTCTTTATTAATTATGAGCCTTGGTTGATTTGGTTGTGGTACATTAATCTAACTAATAATTACTTATCACATAATACAATTGTATGATTGACAACCCTTGTGTGACTCCGTTTGATATCCTCTCTAGGACAGGTTCTAGTACGTTATAATCCGATCTTTGTTCTCCATCGCTTTGTATTATTAATCATGTCTCTCCGGTCTCAACTATAGCAAACCATTACTCTCATAACTTTATCTTAATTCACCCTTGACTTCCTAATTATATCTTGGTTAATTCACTAATAAAAGAAATGACGGTTATCTGGCCCGGAATTACTCACATATAGGGGAGATTTCCACCCACCTGGTAACGTACGGGGTCGTACATTCTCGTTACACAGGATATTACACCCCGTTGGCGGTTATATAGTCGAGGACAAGGATATGCCTAACTATTCTCGTATATCCGGGTATGTAGGATGTGATCGCCGGTGCTTTTGCTATAACTTGCTATAACTTGTCAAATAAAAATTATCTTTAATTACACCGTTTCACGATATCTGTCTCTAATCTATATCAGTGTTTCTGGTAACCTAAATTCGTTGCCTTTAATCTGTGTCAATTGCTTGCTTACATTGCTTGTCCCTCATTTTTCTTTTGGTTGCATTAGCTGTCTTTACTCATTGTGCTGCGACTATTGTTGGGTACTTACTGAGATTTCCAAATCTCACGCTTGCTTTTCCCCTTCTCAGGTAAAAAGCCAGTGGAGTGATAGCAATATGTATGGGTGGGAGCACTTGAGTTTCAGCACTGTGGCTTGCCACTACTTTTACCATTTTATTTTATTCTTCATTTGATTAGAAGTGAACCGGCTCCATGTTTCAAACATTTATTTCAACTTCCGTTGATTATCTAAATAAAGTACCTTAAACGTTTTAATTTTTTTTATAATTTCTATTGTTGCTTTTATTATTTTCTCTTTACTTTGACGATGACGTTCTATAGTAGTATTCTAGTTGACTGTATGTGGGGTGCTACATAACAGCACTGTTTTTTTTCTTCAAAAAAGGTGATAGCAGTGTGGATCCGCCCCTGCGATTAGGCTGCAATGGCACTACACCATTATCTCCTGAGCCCCCAAATGAAAACATAACGTTCTAGATCTATTCACACTGTAACATATACTTACCAAATCACTGTAGCAACTCTTGGCACAGTAGCAGATCGAATTAGTCGTCATCTAAACTTTTGTCTTTTGTTTTTGAAAACTAAATCCAAATGGCCAAGAAGAGAAGAGCACTCACTGTGCACCTTTCTGTCCCTACAAATATTAATACAGAGAAAAGACACTTTCCGTTTATTATGCACAACTTTTTATCCACGGAGGTGCCTGATTCTAAGAGCTAGTACTCCAAATTGGAGGCAACAATGCATGGTCCAATCCTCTTAGCTGTCTTGGATCTGACCTGACCTGAGCTACATAAAAAGGCACGATTTAAGCGCAGGTTTGGACTCAGATCTTGATTCATTTGCCTTGCATCTCATGATTTCCATGGACCATGTTAGAAGCACAAACAATTGAACAATGGCTTAACACGAAAATTAATCGACATTACTACCACAGACAGTACTATTAACACTGGGCGAAAGATCGGCTGCGGCGCTTCTAACACACATCAATGGTGAGATCAGTGCTTACTGGTTCTTGTACAGTTTTTTTTCTTTTATTTCCTCTGTACTGGTTTCCTTTCTTATCAATGAAACGTAGGCAGTTCCCAAAATTTTCTTTCAAAAAAATGTACTATTAATGCTGGGGGCTTATTATTAATCACAAGATCCATATATGCAATTGCCCCATCAGACTCACATGATCAGATCAGTTCACACGGACCTGATGCGAAGATATGCAGCAGTGCTGATCAGTGAGTAATCAATGACGTCACCGATACAATCATCTATATTGTAAAAAAAAAATCATGGTAGAACATGTGCAGATGTGCTCCTCTTTACTAGTGCAGTAGCCTTTTTTTAGGCCTCACCGATAGTGATCTCAATCATCTTGTTCGGTTGGTGAAGCTTCTCGATTTGTCGGTGAGGCTGTCGGCTGCTGCTGGTGGCAACATTCATCTATGTGTAATGCATCTGTCGAAAATGTACATGTGTGTGTGTTTGCGGCTGTTTCAGATTATGGTTTTTTTTGTTTTCAAAAAAAAGATTGTGGTTTTCTATATTGTACTCCTTGCATTATTTGTCGATCCCTGCAGCTCCGGTTAGGAGTGGTATTACTTATCTTTATCACTGCGATAGTGACTGGAGAGGGGTAAGAGGCAAATTCAGATCACTGATGCATTACCTTAATGGTGTTTCGATTAAACCATGTACCTGACGGATGGGAACATTTCATTTGCGAATATCTCTGATGATACTTCTACTTTTTCAGTAGATTAGTTGCTTCTTCAAATTCTTTAAACTGTTGATTGTTCAACTTCAACATAGGGGGTCGTTTCTTTCAATCCGACTACTTGGATATCCATCATCAGCTTTTAGACACGAGTCTGTGGACCCACCTTGATCAGTTGGGCCCTTCTTTCACTGATCGTGACTGAATGCGAAACCAATCTAGCAATGTATGCTAGTTGCTTGATCGCTTGTCCCCTCAAGAATTGTCTTCAGAAATTTAGAATGGAATATACTACCAATTAAAAGGGCATGAGAAAGTTGAACATTCATGTTTGCAGAACGAGCATCTTCTTCACCTAGAAGCAATTTTTGTACCGAGAGCCACTAGCCGAACCATTTTCCACATTTACAAAAGAAATCAAGAAGCCGAAAGAAAAGAGTGTGGAAAAAAAATTGCACGCCACTGCAAATTGTACAAATCCTGGATACGACATTCCTTGTGTCACTAACATGTAGGTTAATTCTTTGTGTCACTGACATACATAGGTGCAATCGGAGCAGATATTTCCTGACTGACCGATCGGCCAAACTAATTTGGAGTGAATTTGGGAAAGGAAATCAGTATCCAGGTGATTATCTTGGATTCGGAATGAGCATCGGATAGCAGTAGTCAGAATCGGAGTCGAATTGATGAGAGAGGTATCCACCGGATACTAGAATTATCCGAGATTTTCTCGTAGTATCCAAGTGTGCTAAATCGGTAACTATCTGAATACCTCTTCACTTCAGGCAGCCTATGGAACATGAAGACCCCGTTCAATTTGGCTACAGCTAATAGCTTTCGGCTTTCAGCTGAAATGATAATATAATGGCTTTTAGCTTTTGGCTACAACATTCAATTAAAGGAAAATAAAGAAAAAAAGGAGGAAAAAAATGTTATATCTCTATAGACAATGCAAAGAAAAAAGTCACATTAAAAAACCAATATATTTAAAACGGCTTTTAGCAAACTAAAAATCAAAAGTTAAAAGCTATTAGGGATGGGACCGAAAGTCCATCTGGCCCATCTAAATCTGGTCCATTGCCCAACCGGCCAACCCTAGTCACAATCCCCATCCACTCATCACGCGGTGTACAGATTGCATCACTCGTAGATGAGTTGGATATGAAGATGGAGGCTAAGGCTATAGAGACAGAGGTTTGCTCATTGTTATATATTGGCTACGGTCTAGTGAACTATGACTTTTTTTTGCAAAACCTCTGGGTGTTAATTAAAATATTATTTGTAGGACTGTCTTCTTATATTTTAATTATGTGAGTCTGTCTCATGATCACGAAAAGTTTTTATATAATGTTTAGAGATAAGTATCTATGTATCCCTCTGTGCATTTTTTGAACTTTATTAGGCTACTTATTAAGCTGCTATAATATTACCGTATTTTTTAATATGTATGGTTGGTAGACCAATGTTATATGCGTGCTATGTGTGATCTTTGTTTTTGTACGTTATCTGATAAAATATTGTTACCGTATTGATTCCAATCTATATCTGACAAAATATTCGTTACCGCAGTGACAAATAAGAGAACACAAAATAAAATACTCACGTTCACGGTATGATCAAGGAAGCGGCTACAAATTAATTTCTCCTCCTCTATGAGTACTAAGCTAAGTAGGTGCCTCCGATGCATTCACGATCTAGCGGTGGTGAGGGGACAATGCGCCGTTGCAGACGGTAACGGTGGTCACGGCCGGCGGCGACGCGTCGGCGGTAGCAAGCCGGGAGTAGGCTTTGGAGTCGCAGGTGGCGAGCCTCTTGTACGAGGTGGCCGCCTGTAACGTCTTAGAATCTAAACTGGTTTAGGTCTAACCCTATTCTAGATAGGCCATACACACGTAACAACCCGCTTGCACTTTCGTCCTCGTTTCACGTAAAACGATTAACCAGAGGTGCTACAATTGGAACTCCTAGATTTATATGTAAGTACTTCTCAAACTAAGCTAGCAAGGTGAGACTAACTCACACTCTCATAAGCATAGGGATGCATGATTGAAATGTATTCTATTTGGACAAGCCTTGTCCAAAGTAACTTAAAGTACATCTATCACGCCAAAAAAATCTAAGGAAATACCTAAATAAAATAATATGACTTCAAACACCAGCTATGCCTTTAAAGCTGAGATAATTCAAATTCTGGCTATGCCTTTAAAGCCCAGATAATTATTAATAGAAGAAACATTTCCTATTTCTTGGTTCTACAAGGTCAAGACTATTCCCTCCAAACTAGAAGATCTTGCTTAACAAATATTGACAACACATGATTTCTGCAGAAGAACACTATGCCAGGTAGCATTAGGTTGGCAGTGCATTTCATGGATTCAATTGACATTGGGGCCATTTCTGAATTTGGAAGACGTAAAGATCTTGTCGGTAAAGAACAATAAGAGATAAGATTAAGAATGCAACACGTATCCATCACATCGGCAAGGTTCAAAAATTGCCCAGTGAAAAATAGAGATCATTTACACCACTCCAATATTTCATCCATATATTCTACACACTGCACAATTTTTGTTACTGTTTTTTGTAAGACGACTAATTGCTGTTACTTAGAGAACGTCAAATTCTTTTGCTCATGCGGTCATGCCCCTCTGTATCTTGTGGGTAAAGAACATACTGTCAGCAATGAAGAACTGAATATACAGGGACAGATCCAATACAATAAAGGTCATAAGTTATCTAGCTCTCATTCAGTTCTTTAGATAAGTACCAATCATGAAATTTCCTTAACCATAAATGAAGAAAACTTACAACATCCACAAAAAGGACAGTACATATACCACTATACGGCGATGGCGTAGCAAGCACAAGAGAGGGTAGGAGGAGCGGTGAGCGGGGAGCAGGGAGGATGGCGGCGAGTGGGGAGATGTGGGGGCAGCGGCCAGCGGGCGAGGAGATATGTGGGGGGCAGAGGAAGATGGAGAGACGCTGGATCCAGAGGCCGCGGGTATGGGCATGGCCAGATTCGGTGATGGTGAAGGATCGGGAGAGATACGGGGGATAGTGGCGGATCGGCAGGCGTCGATAGGGGAGAATGAACAGTAGGCTGCTGGGAGAAGGGGGCAGTGGTGGGGGAGACATAGTGGCAGCGCCGGGAAGAAGGAGGGTGGCGGTATGGGAGAAGGAGAGGCGGCGGTGGGGGAGACAGCGACGGCGATCAAAGAAGGGAGATGGAGCGGCAACAGTGGGGGAGGAGTGGTGGTGGTGGGAAGAAGGGAGACGGAGCAGCGACGTCCTGGCTCAACCATGGTCTCGCGAAGTCGCGATGACTTGGGTTGGGTGGGCAATGGCTGCGTCCTGGCTTGATCGAGCTTCCGAGCTGCTCGCGAGCGGCTCAGGCTCAGCTCATTAATGCGCTGATTCCGAGCTCAGGACAAGCCGACTTCGAGTCTGAGCAACTCATGAGTCTCGATTTTTTTTCAGCCTTAAACGAGGGCCGCATCATTCAATGGTGCCCGCCATTTCGCGAAACCGCAGCGCCAATCAGCCAATGCGTATAGGGAAGTCCGGAGGTGGTCAAGTTTTGGATATCACTTGTGCTGTCGCAACCTAAGCGAGAACAGCAGAATGCGCTACATTTCAATTCGCTCGACATGGTGGTGGCCCAAACAAAAAGGGAATGAACCTCGATGAGGATTAATGGACCCCAAACTAAACCTGTCCATTAACGCGGCCCAACATCCCATAACTGATGGTCTAAGTTACGGGCTAAGCTTATCCGAGGTCCAGTTAATGTTTATCGTGCTCAGGGCACCTCCAAATTATGCGCCCGAGGTGCCTCGGGTGGAAACTTGAACGACACGACGAGGGGATAAATTCCCTGTCATTCTCATGCTTTCCCTACAGCGGCAACGAGATAAGATACCGCAGTTGTAATCGGAGGACCATCCATGATTTTGCGATCCCAGTGTCAACGACTCACTACTCACCATCCCAGTGGGAATGTGTGCAATGCGGTAACCGGCTAATCACCATTTCCCTTCACGAGGTTCCCCCTCCATTCCAGGCAGATGAGAACATGGTTCCCTCGTCTGCTCCTTTTCCTCCCGCGCAACAGCGCAACGGATAAACCGCAGATGTGGCTGCTCCGGCGACATGTGCACCGGCCGTGTCAACCATGTTTTCCGCGATATACGCCACTACCAGCAAGGCACCGTCTATTCGTCTCCTCTCTTATCATGGAGTAGTATTCCGCTGTTCGTCTCGTCCAATCCTTCTTGCCCTTTTGCTCCTCTCATCGCTGTCAAACGATGAGAGAGGAAGAGGAGCTACCCTGGGGGTGCTCGGGCTTTCGTAGGGCGCCTGTACGAAAGCTCCGCGTTTTGGCATCTGCCGAAGTGGGGGTGTCGTTTTGGCATCTGCCGAAGTGGGGGTGTCGTTGTGACGCAGCATACGCTAGCTCGTTTTTGTTCTCATTTAGGCAAGGCAACGCGGACGGTCAGGGCAAAGGCGCAAACGCATCGGATAATTTTTATCTGTTTGATTGATCGAGGGCTCACGGAACGAATACGAAAATGATAAATAGGTGATCGGCACTATCTATATCCGACTATGACTTTGAAAAAAAATATAAGATATGTACGTGATAAGTGATATCCGTCCATGTATATCTGTATGTCAAGTGATATGAGGAAGTTTGTTGTGACTTCACTTAGAAACAAGATAACATATAGATATATTGTCACATCTAAATAAGTGGGAGTACTGAGTGATCTTCTTTCAACATCTCAATAATAATCTCTCTATGTTCTATCTGATTATATCATACTGTCCAATGTCCTGTGCAAAGAAACGGATAATTTTCGTCCGATCGACCGTCTAAAAGATTATGGAACGGTTACGGGACGAAGAAATAGATATCCGATGTTATCCGTGTCCGATTCTGACTCCAGAGAAAAAATATATGGAATAGAATACAGTATAAACGATATCCGTTTGTATCCGTTTCATTGCACCCCTAGTCAGGGTTCCACCTTGCAAACTTGCAGTGCAAGATGTCTTTGGAACTCTGGTCTGTGGGAGCGTTAAGCAAGTGCACGTGTCTCACGGGAAACGAAATGTATAGTCCAAGCAGCGAAAGCAAACCGGCGCAAAAGGCTGTGAAAAAAGGGTTTGCAGGATGTATATTTAGGGTGGATTTTTTTATTGTAATTTATAGTTTATAATTTTAACCTTAATATAAGTGTTTGTGTAAAAGAACTGAATATTGATAAGTCGTTTAAAAGGCTGTTCCGCTAAGATATTTGGAAATGGCGGCAAGAACTCACCCTTTGGCTTTCTATGCCGTTTCTAAAGCTAATCGCTTGTGCAATTCAGCGACGGGTGAGAGTTCTACTGTTTTTTTATTTTTTTTCTCGTAATATAATTAGACAACAGTTCTCCTGCAGGAACTGAAAAATCTATCCTGATGCACTGTTCCATTCGTTTCACAACATCAGTTCATTTCATCGTGTAAAGTCGTTTCACAGTACATGCCCATTAAAGAAATCAAGAATGCAGTTGATTATTGCAATATAATTTTCACTTCACGCTTGCGCTTGAATATTGTAGAAACGGTTGTAGAATAGGGATATATACGAAACAATATCACTAACTAAAGTTCTCGGTATATTTTATGTCTCTCTTGATCTATACGCACGGGGCCAAGAGTAGCGAAATGGCGTGATTATTTTCTAAACCACAGGTTATGCCTGATCAGGAAAGTCGTCGATTAGGACAGAGGTTATTAAATCCCCATGCCAATCCACCAGACAGCTGCCAGGTGTGCGTGACCGCTGGATAACACAGCTGCCTTCCACTATAGATGAAAGGAAAGTAAAAAGAAAAAGAAACCGGAAAAGGGACAGCCGAGACGTCCCTCCCATGGCGTGAGAATCGGGGCTTTCGCTGTGTGGCTGATGTGTTATATTTTTGTTTTTAGTAGTTTGTACAAATAAATTAAATGGTGGCAGGCTAATAAATATTTTTAGAAAACTGTTTTCATAAATTATTTTTTAAAAATAATAGAAAATCGTTCTATATAATTATCTAGAGAAAGTTATAAACTATTAAAAAAATGATAAATACCGTCCCCATCAAACAAAACCCGAAGAGAATCTTCGATGCGATCAGTCACCATCGACCGAACTTAGGACCACGCAACAGGTGGCATTCACCTTCCTAAAAACGTGATTTCGGCCATCTTTTTTCCCTTCCTTTCTTTTCTTTTGCCCTTTTCTTTCCTCTCGTCCTTCGTCATCGTCACAGCACAGCTGCGTGCCTCGTGTCCACTGTAATTAGATCCCTTTCTTTTCTTGTTCTCTTTTCTTTCCTGTCGTCGTTCGTAAGTCACAGCACAGCTGCGTGCCTCGTGTCCACTGCAATTACGTCGCATTCTTTTCGGACTATAGCTTCCCAAAAAACAAATAGATAATTCCTTCACTATTTTTTTAAAACAGCTTATCAAAAGTCTTTTAAAAATATTTATCAATAATTATTTTTTAAAATAATGTATCGATATAGTTTTTTAAAATAATTTATCAATATTTAATTCACTCATAAAATTTTCGCTCTAGGTAAAAAACCAAATTTCACTCTATTACAAAAAAAACCATCAACCGCGTTGGGAAAGAACAGTCCGCTAGGCTGTGGATTTGTTGACTCACTGCTGCACGGTTCACCCACCAGCAAGGACTTTTCAGCGACCAAGAAAGCAAAAGCAGGAGAGGAGACACTATAAGATGGTTATTTTGAGTTTAAAGTTGATTTATATTATCTATAATAATTAGCTTTCAAATAATATACTTTTTAGATAGAATTAATGAAAAAATCATAGTAAAAAATATACTGAGTTCAGCTGTGCCGACTAAAATAATTTGCGACTATTTTCCTCTATGTACTGTCTCTCATGAATAACTAAAATTTAAATATTTAAACCATAAGTTATCAACCCAAAAGATTGCACCATATGATTCAGTGCATTTGATTTTGGTACTGGTCGGTTAGGCTGAAATAAGATGATTTATGACTAAAATTATACTGTAGCTAAAATTATACTTTAACTAATGATGGCTTATTTGATGTAATTAAAAAATAGTAAAAAAATAAACTAGAAACTTAGAATAAGCGAGGCGTTTAACGTCGTATGAAAGTTCACATACTGTGTGCTCAACCTACGTTTTACCAGAACCGAATTAAAAAGGCTGAGTTTTTTTTTGGAAACAGCATGTAGAAAAAGAACATCCCCGACATATTATATTCGAAGTTTCACAGCCAAGTAAACTCCCGTTGCCGAACGCGTCAAAATGTTTGTACAATCAGAATGATCAGATAAAACCTTCAACGCATAAACAAAGAAGAGCATCGTAATCTAGTCAGCAGCAGATGGAAGCTTTGCTCATTTCCACGAACAAAAGGGACACTGGATTATATTACAATTTCTCTGACGCTCAAGGAAAGTTTCTTCAAACACCGGAAACACATCGGTTTTCTTGCAGTAAAGGGAGGTGGTCTGAGTCTGATCGAAACACCTTTACGTCCCCCAAAAATAAACGAAATAATTCTGTTCCATATTGAGGAATTCCGCTAAGGATGCCGCATTCTGTTCGATCACCGCTAAGAGATAGGAAAGAAACCAGGAGAGGACTAGTTCGATCGTTGATGGATACACCGGTCACAATCTCGGGCGGCGCCTGAGATTGACGACGACGACGCTGACGTTGTCCGAGCTCTGCCGCGCCAGCGCCAGCTTGGTAAGCAGGATGGCCGCCTCGGCGCACGCCTTGTCAACCTCGCCGCTCTCGTCGTCGCTCTCGGAGCCGGCGCCGGCGGCAGCGCCGTCGTTGGGGGCTTCGTCGCTGCTGCTGCTGCTCTCCCTGGGACTCAGGTTGGACGTCGGGCTCGACCGCGCCCCGTCGCGCCGCGCGCTGCTCCGGAGGCAGGCGCGCACGACGTTGCACGCCACCTCGTTGCTCACCACATCCCACAGGCCGTCGCTGGCCAGGATAAGGAACTCGTCCTCGCCGTCCTTCCTCTCCAGCACCCTCACCTCAGGGTCGGATATCACGAACGGCTTCAGGTAGCTGTCCCCTGCAATGGCGCGTCCATTGAAGTCAGTAAAGAACTAGAGCACAAATGGCGCACAAAAAGAATTGCTACTGAAGCAGAAGGGCAGACGAGTACTCACCAATGGCTCGTGACATGGCGAGCATGCCGAAGACGCGGGCGCCGTCCCAGAAGATGACGCGCCCTCCCGCAGCTTGGATCCGTTCGAGCTCATCGGGCCGGTCCGGCTGAATCGAATCGAACAGATGCGGTTAGAACGACGCAATTCGTCGTTTTCTCAGTGCTAGTAAAAAAACTTAATTTCTTCGGTTTGCCGCACATACCTTGTGGTCGGATGAGAGTGGGATGGCAGCGCCTCTGCGACCGAGGACCGCGCGGGAGTCGCCGCAGTTGGCGACGACGATGTGGCTAGGGCCCACCACGGCGACTACGGCCGTGGATCCCACGTGGTCGCACTTGGGCAGCTGCATCTCGCACCGGCAGGTGGGTGCCGGCTCGCCGCTCCCCCTTGAACCCACGGCCTCGGCGTCCATCCGCGCAAAACTCCTCTCCATGACGCCCGTCCACCGTGCCTCCTCGTCCAACCCCGACGAGCGGGCGGCGCCGGCCTCCTCGACTACGATCTCGTGCATCCGCTCCCCGCACGACGTCGCTACCTACATGCACATGCAACCAAATCGATCAATACTCGCGAGTCCAAACCGAAGCCACACAAGTGCGCACGGCTGCCACGGCACAGGCGCGCGCGCACGTTTTGGCATAGTTCAGATATCAAGAACTCAAGCAGGCGCAGGCACTCACATGCGAGCAGCCATGGCCATCGAACACCCCGAAGAAGTGGTGGCCGGGGAGGAACCCCGGGAGGGCGGACACCGAGTCCTCCATGTCCCTCCGGCGCCCGCACACCGACGTCACGCCGTACCTCGCGGGCTCCCTCTCCCTGTCCTCCTCCGTCGATGCCTCTCCCCCGCCCGCCAGCCTCAGCCTCTTCCTGGACGCCTCCTCCGGCCCACGCTCGGCCACCACCCTGAGCCGCCGGATCTCCATCCTCCGCCGCCGCGCCGCGCGGCTCCCGGCGTCGCACTCGGCGCCCTTCCCCTCCGCCCCCGCCGCCACCTCGCAGCAAATCCCCGCCATGAATGAATCGCCAACCAACTCTTCAAATTAAGCAACCTCCTCAGCTCGACCCAAACCCTCTCTACACAGCTATCAAGCAATGCAAGGCAGACGCTGCAGCTAAGAAAAAATTTCTCTTCCTCTTCGTTTTTTTTTTTGGCAAAGCGAGAGCGACTTAGAAGTGGTAACAAGTAGCACCCCTCCATATAAAAGGGGGAGGCGGAGGCTACGTGCCACGCGGCCGGCCCGGGCCGTCCGTACAGTTGTGCGATCGCGCCGAGGCCGTTGGATGCGGTTCCACGTGACGCGCGCCCGTGGTCGGAACGTGCCGCGGGGACGCGTGTCGAGGCCGGGCGCGTCCACCGGCAGGTCGGGAGCTGGGGCGCTCGGACGGTGGACTGGGCTGTGCCTGTGTTGAGCTGCGGTGACGGTGTTTGGTGTTCGGCGCGGCCGCAGTGAAGAGAGAAGAAGCCGGGCGACACGTACGCAGCGCACATTGGTTGTGTGTGGAGGCGGGGACCGGGCCTACGTGGGTGACGCATCCATCCGTCGCGGGATAAGAGAGGGAGAGAGGTCGGCAGGTTGACACGTGGAGCGGGGCGGCAAGGGGCGGTGCGGGGCTACCCCTCGATCCGGCTCGCGCTCGTCGTCGTCCGACTCAGCCCGGGTCTGCCCTTAAGGCCCTGGGCCACACCATGCATGTACGTGAAAAGCCCTGAAAAATTCAAAAATAAAAATTTCCAATTTTTGCTGCATTTTTGAGTGAATTTTGAAAACTTTCCGTTTCGGGAAAGTTTCGTCGGAAATGCGCTTTCCTTTCTCGGCCTTTCCGCTTTCTTCTTCCGGTGGCGCCTCGCCTCCTTTCCGCCTCCCTTTCTCTCGCGCGCCCCGCGCCCGCGTCTCCCGCTGGCGCCGCCTCTTCTTCCGCCTTCCCCGTCGCCCAGCGCCTCCCTCCGCTCCCCTTAGCCGCAAGCGCCCGGCTCCCTCCCCGCCTTCTCCTCGCGCACGCGCGTGCGCTGCGCGCTGCGCCGTGGCCGCGCCTGCGCCGCGCCCGTCCCCGCGCCGCCCCGGCCCTCCCTCGCGCCTCCGCCGCCCCGACAGCCTCCGGGTCCGGAGGAGTGGCCGCCCTCGCGCCACGTCGCCCGCCTTCGCGCCGACCCCACCTGGCAGCCGCCGCCTCCTCCCTCTCTCTCGCGCGCGGACGCGCCCTCGCCCCTGCGCCGCTACCTGCTCCCGTCGCGTCGCCACTCCCCGCACAGCGCTTCGCGTCACCCCGCCCCCTCCACTGTGCGGGATTAAACGCCCTTGACGGCCCCGTCACCTCCCTGTCGGCCGGAGCCCCGCCGCTGGCTTCTCCCCGAAGGAACTCGCTCCCCTCCATTTCGGGTATAAAACCCCCCCTCGGTCTCCCTTCTTTCCTTTGCTCCCCGAACTCCCCAAGCACTCCCATTCCCCTCCTGCCACTCCCAGCCACCCCCTCGAGCAACCGATTGAGCCCCCGTCGCCCGTAGCTCCGCCACCGTCTTCCCCTGCGCCGGTGACCCCGCAAAGCGGATTCCCTCCCCCACTCAACCATTCTTCGATTGCATTTGCTGGAAGCACCTCTGCTACCCCCTAATCGTGTTAGTACTCTTGTTTGGCCAGGTGGAGCCCTGTGGAGCGCCGCCGCCGAAGCTCACCGCCGCCCCAGTCGTGCTCCCGTGGCCAGCTCACTCCGAGGACCCTGAGCTTCAGCCGCCGCCGCCAACGTGAGCTCCCAACCCCGTAGTTGGTGTAATCCCGGCCGATTGGCCCCTCTCGCCGCCGGTGACCCCCTCCACCGCGAGCTCCCCGAACCACCCCCTTCTTCCTCCCTCTCTCCCCTTTGGTCCCCGCAAACGCTAACCACCCGAGATGGGTTCCCCGCTGTCCCCTCTACCCGGCGGTACCCCTCTCTGCCCTTGGGAGCTGCCGACGTCGCCGGAGCACCATTGCCCCGCCACCTCCGTTCTGCTGCTGCTCGCGCCCGGCCGGAGGAAGACGACGACGACGTGGCCGTCTCCCCGTCGTCGGATCCCCTTAAAGCCCTCTAATCCCCGCCATCCACTTTCCCGTACCGTTTCACCCGCCCCCTTGAATCTCAGCCGTCCGATCTTCATAACCGTACCGCTCCGCCTCCGTTGGATCTTCCCGTACCGGTTCGCCGCCTCCCTTAAACCTCAGCCGTCTGATCTCCGATCGCGTCATCCGGGCCGTCAGCCCACCCCGCATCCCCGCCGCTCGCGCCGAGCCACGCGGCGGGCATCGGAGCCGCGCGGACGCGCGTTGGCGTGGGCCGCCTCCCTCGGCCCGCTCTGTCCCGCGCGCGCGCGCACGCGCGAACAGGCCGCGCTGGCCTTCGGCCGCGCGGGCCGTTTTCTCGGCCGGGCTGCACTGTTGCGCCGGGCTGGCCCACTACTGTTCATTAGATTTTCCAGTGAGTTATCAATTTCCAAAATTCCAGAAAACTCAAATAAATCCTAGAAAATCACAGAAAATCCCAAAAATTCTCAAATTTCACCACATTGCCCCAAATATTATTCCAAACACTCTGGTGAAATCCATTTCCACAGATTCTTCCTAGAAAAATTCCTAAAATTCCATTTGGGGTGTTTATGCAATTTATTTCTTTTTAATTAGATTATTTTGCCTCGCTTGATTAGTCTCAAGCTGGATTTAATTTATTTTAATTGTTTGCGTTAGTGTCGGAGATCCCAGAAGCCCAGGAGCAGATTCAGGATTCAGGTGCTTCGACGTTTGAGCTCGCAGAGATCATCCGGATAGACGGCAAGTCCCAAATCCTTTGATCATAATGTATCCCATAATGTTTAAATATGCTAATATGTTATTTGCATTGAGCTAGTTCTGAAATGTTAGTTTGAAAATAAAAATAAAATGTTTAGAATGACTTGTGTATTAGTTAGTCCTACCACCGCTAAATGCCATGTTTAATTTGTAGCCATGCCATTGAAACCCTAGAAATATTTATCTGTTAATCTTAGTAATTGTAGGCTATGATTATCATGCAAAATGTTACACTAATAAGGTTGTGGTTGCGGACCAATTTTAGAATCTGGAAAACCCGACTCTAAGGTAGGGTGGTATGGGACACCGTATCTTAGAGCGGAGAGTGCCGGCGTGCACAAGGTAGGGTAAGGGTTGGGGGAGAGCCGCGAGACGGTCTTTGTCCACCTCTTATCCTAGGGCTGGAGTAGGGTAAGGGTGAGTGGGAAACCGCGGGACGGTCTACGCCCACCGCTTACCTTAGTTTGGGTCGCGGACCTGGCGAGGTTGCGGGCCATGTGAAAATATAAGGACTGAAACCCTTACGCTGAGCAAATGTCACAGTGATCGCTCAACCACAGGAGTTGACTTGTCAACCCTTGTCTTTTAGCTGCTCAACTCGATTGAAACTCTACAGGAGGGTAGCAGTGAGGTTAGGCAGGCCGTGCTACGGATGCCTAACAACGGTGGAATTCACTCGAAGCGGACGTTGTCCTCTTGTGTGTGTGTGTGTGTGTGTGTGTGTGTGGATGTGAGCCAGACCCGAGTGAATTCTACTGGGTAGAGCCTATACAAAGAGTCGAGCAGTGAAAAGACCTGGCTTTCTTAACTCTTTAGCGGGAGTTGAGAGATCGTGTGGGTAAAGCTGAGCAAACTCTGCAGAGTCAAATAAATGGTATTCGAATACGCCGTGCTCCCGGTTATTGGAGCTGTGTCACTTGGGTGATTCCAGCAGCAAAGCTTAAGTAGATTTGTACATACTTCAATTTGGTTAGTTGGTTAATGAACTCTTGTTGAAAAACCCTGAGTTCTTAAGGAGTAAGTTTTGAGTCGGTCCTATCAAAATGAATTGCAAATAAAACTGCATCCACCAAATGTAATAAACCAAGTATACTCCCTTCCTTTGAGGTTTCCGTGCATGTAGTAAGTTAGGATCCCTTTGGGATTTGCTGAGCCGGTTGTTTGGCTCACGGCTTGCTTAATCCACTCTTTAGAAGATCAAGACGAAGGAGAAGGTCTCCCCGTTGAAGAAGTTCCCGAGGATCTTTTCTTCGACGAGGACCCTTGGCTGTAGGTCTCCGCCGCGCTTGAAGCAGTTTCTGGAGCCTTTTGTAATGTATTATACTTTGGGCTTGCACGCCCCGCTGTAAAAGCTGGATGTTATTCCGTATGTCAAATATATGCTGGACTTTTGTTGTTAGCATGCAATGGTATACTCTTGCGCGACAGTCCATAACTGTTCATGCGTGAATAGTTACGGGGTGCCGTGTCCGTACGCGCCCCTGGAAACGGGGGCGTTACAAGAAGTGGTATCAGAGCAGGCTCTTTGACCGTAGGTTGAGACCTAAGGCTGTCTAGGAAGCGATTTTATCGCAAAAATTAATTTAAGGCATAAAAAGAGTTTATGAAAAATATAAGTATTATTGCTGTCTTGTTCCTCTCTTGTTGCTGCTTTCCTGTCTTAGTTTATTTCTGCTTAAGTTTTAATTTTCGCAAATGTTTACTGTATTACTTGTCTAATTTCAAAATTTCGTTTCCGGCAGATGGTGCGCCTCGTTTTCTCCCGCCCCGACCGTAGGGATGGATGGCACCACAAGTTGTGGGAAATGCGACGTTACCTCGGAGCGAGAGGAAACCACGGCCCAGTGATCTACGCTGAGGGACAGTTCCACCAGGACCAGTTCTACGAGTACAAGGCTTGGATGGTCCTCGATCCCTTGCCTATCCGCCCAGACAGGAAGCGGAGGTTCACCGCCCGACGGGTGGACAGTGAGGATGCTGCTCAGGACGTGGCTCAGAAGGCCGCGCTCTATCTCAGAGACTACTACCACCAGGAGCTAGCAGGGACGCCTTTCGACCTGGTGCCGCGTCCGCACTTTGGGGACTTTATAGTCCCTAGGTTCGGTGAGGATGACGATCCCCGCCTAGCGGGTATCGCCACCCTTATGTCGCAGCAGGTCGCCAGCTACGACAGAGCAGTCGAGGAGGCCAGAGTCTGGCAGAGGCAGTTGTGGGACACTCGTGAGGAGGTTCAGCGCCTCCGAGAGTCCCTCGTCCGCTACGAGGCCCAGGAGGCAGCAGAGGTCTCAGATAGTGCGGAGTCGCCCAGCGTTCACTCCTCTTGTGCTTCGGTGCAGTCTAGGCCCAAGCGCCGGATGACTGCAGCGCAGTACCGTGCCCGGTTCCGCCCGGCAGCCCCGCTTGCCCTTCCAGCACCTGGGGACAGGGAGGAGTAGACGCTGTACGCTAGTGGTAGTCTGACCTTTTGGTGATAGATGTACTTTTGTATGTAATGCAAGTGTAACATGAACCTTTATGTGGTCTGTGCACCACTTGCTTTATTGTAAATTTATGTTAATTAATCTTATATGTTGTTTGTCTAATTATCAGTATGTTCTTCCTGTGTTCAAAGCTTTCTCCTGTCCCCTTTCGCTCTCGTTCTTATCTTTTCGTCCTATACTTGCCTTGAAAAATTCAAAGTCTTACTTATCTGTTCTTGATTGCCAAAGTCGCTGCAAGGCTAACCTCAAGTTCCCAATCAACAGATGGAGCCGGCAGAGCAGACGGGTCAGACCAGCAGGCAGGGTGCACCTGCCACAGATCAAGCTACTTTGGCCAGCGTGTTAGCGACAATGGAACAGAATCGTTATCAAGGGGAACAGAATATTTTGAAAGTATTAGACCAACATGCACAACTACTTGAGCAGATAGTAGCCAGATCTCCAGGCTTACCAAGTGGAAGCAATGTTCCTCGGGATGGTGCCCCAATCTCCACCCGATGGAATGATTTTCTAAAGACACGTCCACCCACTTTCTCCACAGCCGCCGATCCTATGGTTGCTGAGGATTGGCTGGTGGATGTGGAAAGGAAACTACAGACCGCGCAGTGTGACGAGAAAGAGAAGGTGTTGTACGCATCTCACCAGTTGCAGGGTGCAGCAGCGACTTGGTGGATCAATTATCAGCGTACACTTCAGAATAGAGAGATTAACTGGGAAGATTTTTCCAAGGCCTTCCGTAAGGCGCATATCCCAGACGGTGTCATGGAAGCCAAGCGCCGGGAATTTTTGGCGCTTAAGCAAGGTGGTCGTACTGTAATGGAGTATTTGCATCAGTTTAACCACCTCTCCAGATTTGCCCCTGAGGATGTTGACAACGAAGACAAGAAAATGAACAAGTTTCGTGCAGGTTTGCAGCAGTCTTTGAGATTCCACATTTCAGCTTTGAAGTTCAAAGATCTGAATGATATGGTTGATGGTTTGATCACCTCCGAAGAAGCTAGAAGTGACATGGAAGACTATAGAAAACGCAAGGCGGCACACAAATCGCAGTCATCGTCACACACCGCTCAACGAACCAGGACATCGGGATCTTCTTCATATCGATCCCCATCCTCCCGGCAGTATGTGATGATGCCGAAGAACCAATCCCACCAGACTCAGCATTATGCTTCCCCTCTACCATTGGCTCTCAAGTGTCCCACTTGTGGAGGGAATCACCTGGCTAGTAGCTGCCCGCGAAGGTCAAACGCATGTTTCCACTGCGGTGAGATAGGACACTACAGAGATCAGTGTCCTAGGAAGAATTTGCCGTCAGATGCAGCCAAGCTACAAGTTCAAAACCAACAGCAGCAAGAGGGCAAGTCACAGGCAACCCCCGGTACCCCCAAAGGAGGGTTCTTGCAGATTAAAGCAGCTAACCCTCAGTCACCTGCAGGCACTGCAAATTTCTCAACTACAGGCAGAGGCAGAGGCAGAAGCAATGTTAGGCCTACTTTTTATGCCAGAGTGAACCATGTATCTGCAGAGGATGCCGCTGGAGCAAGTGACATCATTGCCGGTATGTTCCCGATCAATTCCATACCTGCATTGATTTTATTTGACCCTGGTGCAACGCATTCTTTTATTTCAAAGAGTTTTGCTGCAAGAAATCAATTGCCTTCTGTTGCATTACCCAGACCCTATGTGGTGGAAACCCCTGGGGTTAGAATGGAGTCCCACCGTGGGTGTGCGGGACTTAACATAAAAATCCAAGGGGTAGACTTTAGAGCAGACTTGTTGCAGTTAGACATGTCTGGTTTAGATGCCATCTTGGGCATGAACTGGTTGGCCAGAAATAAAGGCAAGGTAGATTGCGAGATTAAAACAGTGTCATTGGTCAACTCTGAAGGTCAGAAAATAGTAGTAGAGACAGATCGACAAGTGCTGAAAGATGCCAAGAAACGTATGATCAACATGATAGCAGCTACACCTGATCAAGTGCCAATAGTACAAGAGTACCCTGATGTATTCCCAGAAGAATTACCAGGTAGACCCCCTGACAGGCAAGTAGAACTTGCAATAGAGTTGGTACCTGGTACCAAGCCAATCGCCAAGCACCAATACAGAATGTCAGCTAGTGAATTGAAAGAGCTGAAGAAGCAGTTAGATGAGTTACAAGAGAAAGAATTCATCCGACCCAGTACTTCACCATGGTCAGCCCCAGTGCTGTTTGTGAAAAAGAAGAACGGCGAATTAAGAATGTGTGTAGATTACAGAGGTTTGAATGCTGTCACCATCAAGAACAAGTATCCCCTCCCAAGAATTGATGATCTGTTTGACCAACTTAAAGGAGCCAAAGTGTTCTCCAAGATCGATTTGCGCTCGGGTTATCATCAGCTCAAGATCCGAGAGCAAGATCGAGAGAAGACGGCCTTCATTACCCGATATGGATTGTTTGAGTTCACGGTCGTACCTTTTGGTTTGACTAATGCGCCAGCGTATTTCATGAATCTTATGAACCTGGTGCATATGGACCAATTGGATCGATTTGTGATTGTTTTCATTGATGACATTCTGATATACTCCAAAAGTGAAGAAGAGCACAGACAACATCTGCATATGGTTTTGACCAGATTGAGAGAGCATAAGTTATATGCAAAATTTGATAAATGCAGTTTTTGGTTGAGAGAAGTCACTTTCTTGGGTCATGTTATATCTGAAGATGGAGTGAAGGTCGATCCAGAAAAGATTTCAGCAGTAATGGAATGGAAACAGCCTAAGACAGTAACTGAAGTGAGAAGCTTCCTAGGATTGGCGGGTTATTATCGCCGATTCATAGAAGGTTTCTCAAGAATATCTCGCCCACTCACTCAACTGTTGAAGAAAGACAGACCGTTCACATGGACTGATGCATGCGAAGAAAGTTTTCAGATGTTGAAGACCAAGTTGACAACAACACCAATGTTGATTTTACCCAATCCAGAGAAGGAGTTTCAGATTTACTGCGATGCCTCAAAGCAAGGTTTGGGTTGCGTGCTTATGCAAGACGGAAGAGTTGTTGCCTATGCATCAAGGCAGTTGAAGCCGCATGAAGAGAATTACCCCACACACGATTTGGAGCTAGCAGCTGTGGTGCATGCCCTCAAAATCTGGCGGCACTACCTGCTAGGAAATCGTTGTGAGATATTCTCAGATCACAAGAGTTTGAAGTATTTGTTCACACAACCGGAGTTGAACATGAGACAACGCAGATGGCTAGAACTGATCAAGGATTATGATGTCGATCTCCAGTATCAGCCGGGCAAGGCAAATGTAGTTGCTGATGCCCTTAGCCGCAAGGCTCGTCCAAGCAAAGGCAGTCAATCAGAGTACCCACCAGAGTTGCAGAGAGATATATTACAACTGAACTTGGTAATCTCAGAACAAGGTGAAGAAGCAGCCTTAGAGATTCAACCACTATTGCCAGATCAGATTAAAGCAGCCCAGGATGAAGATGAAGGGATTCAAAAACTGAAAAAGGATATTCAAGGAGAAATTTCATCAGAGTATGCTATAGACGAACATAGAATCCTTACCTTCCGTGGTCGCTATTGCGTACCCGACAAGAAGGAGTTGAGAGAATTGATCCTAGCTGAAGCCCACTCCTCTCAATTCTCAATTCATCCAGGAGGCACGAAGATGTATCAGGATTTGAAGAAAAGATATTGGTGGAACCAAATGAAGAAAGAAGTGGCAGAGTATGTAGCTAAATGTGATGTCTGCCAACAGATCAAGATAGACCATCAAAAACCATCAGGATTGTTACAACCTTTGCCAATTCCCGAATGGAAGTGGGATAGCATTGGTATGGACTTCATCACTGGACTTCCCAAGACTCGTGAGGGATATGATGCTATTTGGGTCATTGTTGATAGATTGACCAAGGTGGCTCATTTCCTCCCGATCAAGCAAACTTATGGGAAGGATAAACTTGCCGAGCTATATTTGACCAGAATTGTGACATTGCATGGAGTTCCGAAGAAGATCGTGTCAGATAGAGGAGCACAATTTACATCTAAGTTCTGGGAAAAATTGCATGAAGCCATGGGCACCGATCTGAATTTTAGCTCAGCATATCATCCACAGACAGATGGACAGACAGAGAGAACCAATCAAATTTTAGAAGACATGTTGAGAGCTTGTGCGATAGTGTATGGAGCAACATGGAACACCTGTCTACCATTTGCTCAGTTCTCATATAATAACAGCTATCAAGCCAGCATTCAGATGGCACCATTTGAAGCACTTTATGGCAGAAAATGCAGGACTCCACTGAATTGGACAGAAACAGGAGAACGACAACTCATTGGTCCCCAGATTGCTCAAGATGCAGAAGCACATGTCAGAATTGTCAGAGACAGACTGAAGATGGCACAAGACCGACAGAAGAACTATGCAGATAACCGCAGGAAAGACTTGAGTTTCGAAGTTGGAGATTATGTCTATATCAAAGTCACTCCATTCAAAATAGTCAAGAGATTTCAAGTCAAAGGCAAATTAGCACCAAGATATGTGGGACCGTTTCAGATAATTGGAAGAGTTGGGGAAGTAGCTTATCAAGTGCAGCTTCCGCCCAACTTGTCCAGAATTCACAACGTGTTCCACGTATCCCAGCTTCGGAAGTGTCTACGCCAACCAACAGATGAAGTGCCATTGTCAGATATTGAATTGCAAGATGACTGCACATATGCTGAAGAACCACTACAAATACTTGAAACGACAGAAAGGCAGCTCAGAAACAAGAACGTCAGGTTTTGCAGAGTACAGTGGAAGAATCATACACCTGAAGAGTCAACTTGGGAACGAGAGTCAGATTTGCAGCGAGATTTCCCCAACTTACTCCCTGGACCAAGTTAATCTCGGGGTCGAGATTCTTTTAAGGGGGGTAGGTTGAAAAGCCCTGAAAAATTCAAAAATAAAAATTTCCAATTTTTGCTGCATTTTTGAGTGAATTTTGAAAACTTTCCGTTTCGGGAAAGTTTCGTCGGAAATGCGCTTTCCTTTCTCGGCCTTTCCGCTTTCTTCTTCCGGTGGCGCCTCGCCTCCTTTCCGCCTCCCTTTCTCTCGCGCGCCCCGCGCCCGCGTCTCCCGCTGGCGCCGCCTCTTCTTCCGCCTTCCCCGTCGCCCAGCGCCTCCCTCCGCTCCCCTCAGCCGCAAGCGCCCGGCTCCCTCCCCGCCTTCTCCTCGCGCACGCGCGTGCGCTGCGCGCTGCGCCGTGGCCGCGCCTGCGCCGCGCCCGTCCCCGCGCCGCCCCGGCCCTCCCTCGCGCCTCCGCCGCCCCGACAGCCTCCGGGTCCGGAGGAGTGGCCGCCCTCGCGCCACGTCGCCCGCCTTCGCGCCGACCCCACCTGGCAGCCGCCGCCTCCTCCCTCTCTCTCGCGCGCGGACGCGCCCTCGCCCCTGCGCCGCTACCTGCTCCCGTCGCGTCGCCACTCCCCGCACAGCGCTTCGCGTCACCCCGCCCCCTCCACTGTGCGGGATTAAACGCCCTTGACGGCCCCGTCACCTCCCTGTCGGCCGGAGCCCCGCCGCTGGCTTCTCCCCGAAGGAACTCGCTCCCCTCCATTTCGGGTATAAAACCCCCCCTCGGTCTCCCTTCTTTCCTTTGCTCCCCGAACTCCCCAAGCACTCCCATTCCCCTCCTGCCACTCCCAGCCACCCCCTCGAGCAACCGATTGAGCCCCCGTCGCCCGTAGCTCCGCCACCGTCTTCCCCTGCGCCGGTGACCCCGCAAAGCGGATTCCCTCCCCCACTCAACCATTCTTCGATTGCATTTGCTGGAAGCACCTCTGCTACCCCCTAATCGTGTTAGTACTCTTGTTTGGCCAGGTGGAGCCCTGTGGAGCGCCGCCGCCGAAGCTCACCGCCGCCCCAGTCGTGCTCCCGTGGCCAGCTCACTCCGAGGACCCTGAGCTTCAGCCGCCGCCGCCAACGTGAGCTCCCAACCCCGTAGTTGGTGTAATCCCGGCCGATTGGCCCCTCTCGCCGCCGGTGACCCCCTCCACCGCGAGCTCCCCGAACCACCCCCTTCTTCCTCCCTCTCTCCCCTTTGGTCCCCGCAAACGCTAACCACCCGAGATGGGTTCCCCGCTGTCCCCTCTACCCGGCGGTACCCCTCTCTGCCCTTGGGAGCTGCCGACGTCGCCGGAGCACCATTGCCCCGCCACCTCCGTTCTGCTGCTGCTCGCGCCCGGCCGGAGGAAGACGACGACGACGTGGCCGTCTCCCCGTCGTCGGATCCCCTTAAAGCCCTCTAATCCCCGCCATCCACTTTCCCGTACCGTTTCACCCGCCCCCTTGAATCTCAGCCGTCCGATCTTCATAACCGTACCGCTCCGCCTCCGTTGGATCTTCCCGTACCGGTTCGCCGCCTCCCTTAAACCTCAGCCGTCTGATCTCCGATCGCGTCATCCGGGCCGTCAGCCCACCCCGCATCCCCGCCGCTCGCGCCGAGCCACGCGGCGGGCATCGGAGCCGCGCGGACGCGCGTTGGCGTGGGCCGCCTCCCTCGGCCCGCTCTGTCCCGCGCGCGCGCGCACGCGCGAACAGGCCGCGCTGGCCTTCGGCCGCGCGGGCCGTTTTCTCGGCCGGGCTGCACTGTTGCGCCGGGCCGGCCCACTACTGTTCATTAGATTTTCCAGTGAGTTATCAATTTCCAAAATTCCAGAAAACTCAAATAAATCCTAGAAAATCACAGAAAATCCCAAAAATTCCCAAATTTCACCACATTGCCCCAAATATTATTCCAAACACTCTGGTGAAATCCATTTCCACAGATTCTTCCTAGAAAAATTCCTAAAATTCCATTTGGGGTGTTTATGCAATTTATTTCTTTTTAATTAGATTATTTTGCCTCGCTTGATTAGTCTCAAGCTGGATTTAATTTATTTTAATTGTTTGCATTAGTGTCGGAGATCCCGGAAGCCCAGGAGCAGATTCAGGATTCAGGTGCTTCGACGTTTGAGCTCGCAGAGATCATCCGGATAGACGGCAAGTCCCAAATCCTTTGATCATAATGTATCCCATAATGTTTAAATATGCTAATATGTTATTTGCATTGAGCTAGTTCTGAAATGTTAGTTTGAAAATAAAAATAAAATGTTTAGAATGACTTGTGTATTAGTTAGTCCTACCACCGCTAAATGCCATGTTTAATTTGTAGCCATGCCATTGAAACCCTAGAAATATTTATCTGTTAATCTTAGTAATTGTAGGCTATGATTATCATGCAAAATGTTACACTAATAAGGTTGTGGTTGCGGACCAATTTTAGAATCTGGAAAACCCGACTCTAAGGTAGGGTGGTATGGGACACCGTATCTTAGAGCGGAGAGTGCCGGCGTGCACAAGGTAGGGTAAGGGTTGGGGGAGAGCCGCGAGACGGTCTTTGTCCACCTCTTATCCTAGGGCTGGAGTAGGGTAAGGGTGAGTGGGAAACCGCGGGACGGTCTACGCCCACCGCTTACCTTAGTTTGGGTCGCGGACCTGGCGAGGTTGCGGGCCATGTGAAAATATAAGGACTGAAACCCTTACGCTGAGCAAATGTCACAGTGATCGCTCAACCACAGGAGTTGACTTGTCAACCCTTGTCTTTTAGCTGCTCAACTCGATTGAAACTCTACAGGAGGGTAGCAGTGAGGTTAGGCAGGCCGTGCTACGGATGCCTAACAACGGTGGAATTCACTCGAAGCGGACGTTGTCCTCTTGTGTGTGTGTGTGTGTGTGTGTGTGTGTGTGTGTGTGTGTGTGGATGTGAGCCAGACCCGAGTGAATTCTACTGGGTAGAGCCTATACAAAGAGTCGAGCAGTGAAAAGACCTGGCTTTCTTAACTCTTTAGCGGGAGTTGAGAGATCGTGTGGGTAAAGCTGAGCAAACTCTGCAGAGTCAAATAAATGGTATTCGAATACGCCGTGCTCCCGGTTATTGGAGCTGTGTCACTTGGGTGATTCCAGCAGCAAAGCTTAAGTAGATTTGTACATACTTCAATTTGGTTAGTTGGTTAATGAACTCTTGTTGAAAAACCCTGAGTTCTTAAGGAGTAAGTTTTGAGTCGGTCCTATCAAAATGAATTGCAAATAAAACTGCATCCACCAAATGTAATAAACCAAGTATACTCCCTTCCTTTGAGGTTTCCGTGCATGTAGTAAGTTAGGATCCCTTTGGGATTTGCTGAGCCGGTTGTTTGGCTCACGGCTTGCTTAATCCACTCTTTAGAAGATCAAGACGAAGGAGAAGGTCTCCCCGTTGAAGAAGTTCCCGAGGATCTTTTCTTCGACGAGGACCCTTGGCTGTAGGTCTCCGCCGCGCTTGAAGCAGTTTCTGGAGCCTTTTGTAATGTATTATACTTTGGGCTTGCACGCCCCGCTGTAAAAGCTGGATGTTATTCCGTATGTCAAATATATGCTGGACTTTTGTTGTTAGCATGCAATGGTATACTCTTGCGCGACAGTCCATAACTGTTCATGCGTGAATAGTTACGGGGTGCCGTGTCCGTACGCGCCCCTGGAAACGGGGGCGTTACAGTACGTGCATCGTGCTTCAATTTTTTTAGGGTTCTTATTTTGACAGCGTTATTTTTGTTTGAGTTGTGTTTGGTAGCATGGGAGTTGAGTTCGAAAGAGAGCAACATTTACGACGTTATCTCTAAATGTCTTTTTTTTGTGAAGGTATCTTTAAATAAATCACCTAACGAAATTTCTTAATAGGTGGAGATATTTTTTCCTGATAATAATAGAGAGCAATTAGCGAATGGTATATCGTTGGGAGCACTTTCAACGGTATAGAGTGGTACCTCATTGTTGGTTGCCGTCGTCGTGCCACACGGGGCAGCTCCACATGCCTCCTCCCCTGCCCCCTCCACCACCACCCATGACCGATGTCGCCGCCTCGCCGTGCTGGGCCGTGCAAGCCCCTGACCCCTCTCCGTCGTGCTGCCCCCCAACCTAACTGCCACAACTGTCGTTGTCACCGCCCTTCAGCTCCACCCACGCCTTCCTACTCCGTCCATCGCCCCCGCCACTGCCCACCAGTGCCGGCCCTAGGGAGGTGCACCGGGTGCGACCGCCTAGGGCCCAGGCGAGGGAGGGGCCCAAACCCATGTATACAAACCCCAGACCCTATAGTCCATTCGCAAAATAATGAGAACCAAAGAAGAAAAAAACTGGCCGGCCGGCCCAAGAAGGCCAAACGTCGGACTCCGACTCCTGAATTCCTGATCGAGTCCCGAGCTCGTTTCTTTTCCCACGTGAGCAGAGACCGCGACCTACACCGCGAGTCCGCGATCGCGAGACGGAGAGGGAGAGTCGCGCGGAGTCGCGGTCCGCGGACACGGCGGCGGCGACCAGGGCTCGACGACCGACGACGACGACATCTCGGCTTGCGCTCGGCACTCCGATCAATCAGGCATCTTGGTTCTTGCGATTTGCGATCAGCCGATCAGTTCATCAGTTGCTCAGTGATTCAATCAGAGATTCAGAGTCCAGGCCCTTGGTTTTTTCCTTATTCTTTTTTAATCCAAATTAATTTTTTGTACAGTATTTCAGACTTCTAGTACTCTGTACTCATATAGTCGTGTTTTTATTCTAATTTAGGTGTTAGAATTTTAGAATGTTACCTAAGAAACATTTGTCGGGGGCTGAGAAAAGAAAACGAAGAAAACTAGAAGATCAATTTATTCAATCACAAAAAGGTGCTATACATAAGTTTTTTCAGCTTCGAGCAGTGTTGTGCCTGATGATAATCCTGTAGAAGTAGATGCACCTGATATTGAAGAACAAGGGCAGCTGCAAGTTATTGATAATTTAAGTGAAGAAGAAGAAGTTGATGCCAATGACCATGCTACAGAGAATGAAAATTTACAGCCTTCCTCTCAACCTAATGGAGTTCTATTCTTCCTTAAGGTAATCATATTAGTTCTAGAAGTACAAATATATTATTATTTTAGTCTACATTGTTCGTTGATAATTATCATATATGCTAAATTAAAAATATATTATTGGATTCGTTTTCGCTTTGCAAGTAAAATTAGCATCTATATATTATAAAATTCTATACATAGTTTAATGGGCCTGTCACGACAAGTTCGCCTTAGGGCCCTCAAAACCCTAGGACCGGCGCTGCTGCCCACCATCGGACCGTCGCCCCCCCGACCTCCTTTTATGCCCAGGGTAAACCCATAGCAGGGGAGGCCGATTTCACTCCTCCGACGTCAGATAGATCTGATGGTGGGCCCCTCCAGACAGCCAGATCCAGTGCGCGGCGGGGCTGACGGTGAAGGACAGTTGAGGGGATGGTGATGGCGAGGGAGGAGAACAAGAGGGGGTAGGGGAAGAGGGAGCGGGGGAGAAAGAAGCGGCTGCGGGAGCGGAGCTATGGAGGAGCGGAAGTAATTAGATGCTTTGAGATTCGTGCGTTGCATCCAACAGCTGTCGATCATCCCGTTGGAATGGTATAGAGTGTGTTAGTTTTTATAGAGTGTGTTGGGTTTTCTCATAATAATAGGCACACAATGCTAACTGTAATATCGACTTGAACATCGTTGACACTACTGGATCAAATATTCACATGACTTAGGTGGTGATCGGTTCGGCTGAAAAGCTCATGGCTTATGGCTGAAAACACTGTAGCTGGCTGAAAAAAGCACTGTAGCTGACAGAGGCTTATTTAGCATAATTAAATTTAAAAAATTTAAAAATATAAAAAATATGTTAGGCCATTGCGTATAAATACAAACAAATACGGGAAAAAAGAACCGGCAAAAAAGCTCAACAAAAAGCTAAAAATTCAAAAAAAAAAACGAAACTTATGAATAGTGAAAAAATAAGCCGAAGCCGAGTTTCATCCTATATATTTCTCCTGTTCTTTGGCACCGCCCGGTTAGGCTGAAATAAACTGGTTTATGACTGAAATTATACTGTAGATGATGATGATGATTTATTTGGCGTAACTAAATTTAAAAAAATAAAAATAAAAAAATATGTTAGTACATTACGGACAATGCAAATGAATACGGAAAAAAGAACTGACAAAAAAGCAAAAAAAACAAAAAAAAATAAAAAAATAAAAAATAGTGAAAAATAAATCAAAAACTAGAAGCTCTAAATATGTGGAGCCTTTTTGTTCTCCCGTTCCCGTGTGTACCACCGCTGTCTCTGTATTTAGATGGCTCTGAAAATGGTCCATCCTCCCTTTCCTCCTCTTGTACTCATCTCTTCGTCAGGTCGCCTCCGTAATTAAGGTTTCGTTTTCTGCAAAGGAAAGGAACCGCATAAAACGAGTGCCAGTACGTACGTACCTGCAAGCATCCGTGGTTGCGAAACAACACTACCCGTCATGTTTAACACTCGAGAATTTGTGAAGTGCAAGCACTTATCTCTGCATGCGAATCATGTGTCAATCGCATCTGACCACGCTGCTGCCATGAACTATCTGTCCTTTTCTGGCGATAATGGCATCATGGCATGTACAGATGTACTGAAAACCAAACAGCTAACATACGTACATACACGCAAAGCCATTGGCAGAAACCTGCCGTAATCACATACTTAAGCCACGTGTCAAGTACAGTTTATATGCATAAATCGGACAGCTAGATGGGAGTTAAAAAGATATTATCAAAGAGATCACAAGGCTATTCAATGCACGTATTAGCTCCAGTACAGCAGGAAACCAGTACTCCAACAAATTATTCTCTCTGTCATAATATAAATTCAAAACTCACCGTACGTACATAACAATAAGATACTAAATCTAAAAAAATTAATGTTATTGAACTATACATGCTTCTATTTAATAGGATATTGCAACTACCCATTCACTTTGTTGGTTTTAAAATATCTTTTATCTCCGTAACATATTTATATAGTTGGATGATGATTTTCAAGAATAAGACATTGCGGAACGGAGAGTGCAGTAAGCCGAAGCAGCTATTCAATCGAAGCACATACTAGTAAGACATTGTTGTCGCCGTCGTCCGCTGATACACGAATCGTGCATATCGGTGCGTGGCAAGTACAATACAGGAGACGGCCGCAAGGGGGGGAGAACCAGACAGGTGTGCGCTCGATCTTCCACTTGCGGTTCCAGCGCGCGCGGGGGGGTCCCCGCGCGACGGCACGAGCCACGTTTGGGGCTAGATATTTCCGGCTACCTGTTTGGAGGTTCTGGTCAGAAGCATCGGCACGTAAGCACGTAGGGTCTGTTTGGTTGCTAGCCACACTTTGCCACCATTTGCTAACAAAAATTGCCACACTTGCCTAAGTTGAGGTGCTCAAATTCTTTGCCACACCTTAGCAAGCCTAAGGGAATCTTGCCACACTTTTTTGAGTCACTGACGCGTGGGACCTAGTTTGCTGGAAGGGAATCTTGCCACAACTGTGGCTGCAACCAAACAGCTGCCAAGTTGGTCAAACTTGCCTAACCTTAGGCGTGACAACCTGTGGCAAAGTGTGGCTGGCAACCAAACACCCCCGTAATGCGTCGGGTTCAATGGTTCTTCGGTGCCTTGTGCAATGGGCCATCTTTAAAATAACAGCCAGCCATCTGGTCCATTCTCTCCAGCGTGATATTTTCCGCATGTGCGATTGGCCGCACTGCAAGCCTACACGTGATGGGGAGGTAACGATCTTTTGAGCTGCCACCTAATTACGGATCTAGGATTTTCGTCGTGCGCTAAACAACAGAGAGGTCAGAGGTTATTATTATCTAGCTAAAAGGAAAAACTATATACTTAGCTTACTTAAATTTATCTAAACTTTGTACTAATAAATATCACATATTCTGAGTTGGAGCCTAGGCTGTCTGGGATGTGAATCTGACCCTACTGCCATCGATAGTATTTTGCTATCACTATTGTTTTTTGTCTGTACTTTTCAAAATGATGGTAGATGATGGAGTTGTTAATGTGTTTTACGCACAGAAAGCTATTTAAAGAAGTAATTTCTCAATTGCCAAGAAGCTATTTAGAGAAATCCCTAAGAAATTATTTAGAGAAGTCATCCTATTTTATTTGTGGTTATTTACACAACCTGTATTGGCTTGATTAAGGCATGTTGGGGTGGATCCAATGTGTAGGTTAGTTGGCCGAGCCACAGTGCACAACTGGCTTGGCTATGTAAATGGTGTTCCCAATGGTATAATCCTAGTGACCATAATGTTTCCCCCCCCCCCCCCTGTATATCAGGATGTTTCCAGAGTATAGGCCATATTTAGATATCTTGATTGCCTTGACCAGCCTCTATTATATGGGTTCGTATAGCCATCATCAATAATATATCTTCTTCTCTCGTTACAGATGGATTCTTTTCGGCCATGGTTAATAACTTATAACTATAACTAATGGTTTAAAGCTCTAGGCAAACATTTATATAAACAAATTAAATACCAATAAGTCGTTTCAAAAAAATATCCCGATAAATTATTTTGAAAAATCGATAAAAAAGTCATTTCGCTCATTTGTTCAAAGAAATCATAAATCATACACTATGAATCATAAGCTAAAAAAAGACGTAGTTTCTACGTGTTGAATTCTCCGTGGTCAGGTTAAAAAAAATCAACAGCAAGTCCTGATCTCAACAATCACCCATTGGATGTGGTAACCAATAACAGTCGCAGGCAAGGTGTGTAAGGAATAAGTAATATAAGCAAGTAATTAACACAGCTTAAATGCAATGAAATTAGGTTATCGAAAACACTGATACGGATCGGAGATAAAGATCACAGGAATGGTGGTATTAAAGATAATTGTTATTTACCAAGTTATGGCAATGACACCGGCGATTACTTCCCACATACCCAATTATACGAGAATAGTCAGGAACGCCACTGTCCTTGACTGTATAACTGCAGACAGGGTATAATATCCTGAGTAATGAAAGTTTACGGCCCCTCGTACGTTATTAGGTGGGTGGCAATCTCCACTATATGTAACCCCAGGCCAGGTAATTATTATATTATTATCAGATTGTATGAAATGAATTTTAAAAAACTAAGGGAATGCTAATATAAGGTTTATAAGAAGTGAAAGGATTTACCAAGGTTAAAAATAGAAGGGCCTAATTCTGGATATGGCGATGTGGAATGCAAGTGCAGAGCGAGAATTTAAGATAACCATACCAAAAAGGTTAGGGAGTGAGGAAGTACAATTTAATACTAAGACGAATAACAGCAGGGAGGTAAAGCGTGATAGGGAATTAACATTACTGTGCACCACATCAGAGCGACGGTGCGACTCCTGAGTTGGTAATGTGTACAGACAACTTCAGAATGGTTTTGACAACTTCGGTTGACCATGAGGTTTCGACCAGGATGGTTTTGACCACTTTGGTCAACAACGGTTGTTCAACCACGATGGTTCCGACCACTTCAGTTGACCATGAGGTTTCGACCATGGTTTTTTGACCACGTTGTGTGGACACGTTGATTCGACCATGATGTTTTGATCACTTTGGTCGACCATATTATTTCCACCACCTTGGTTCAACCGAACCATGTTTGGTTAACCATGCTGTTTCGATCACCATATTTCGACCACGTTGTTTTGACACCATGTTTCGACCCTTATTGTTTCGACCATGATGTTTTGACCACTTTGGTCGACCACGTTGTGTTAACCACACTAGTTCGACCACGATTGTTTCGACCACTTCGGTTGACCACGATACATTTGACTATATTATTTTCACCACGTTGGTTCGATCATGATAGTTTCGACCAGAATGTTTCGACCACGATAGTTTTGATTAGGATCTTTTGTCCACTTCAGTTCGACCACGACATTTTTGACCAGCATGTTTCGATCATATTGTTTCGACCATTTGGATCGACCACGTTGGTCTACCATGGTATTTCCACCATCTTGATTCAACCACATTAGATCAATCACACTATTTCAACCACTATGTTTCAACCACTTGGGTTGATCATGCTGGTTTGACCACTTGGGCCAACCACTTCGGCTAACCACGCTGGTTCGACCACGATTTTTTTAACCAAGATGTTTCGACCACAGTTATTAGACCATGATGGTTTCAACTAGGATGTTTCGACCATTTCGGTCGACTACGAGGTTTCAACCGGGATGTTTTGACCACGTTAGTTCGACCATATTGTTTCGACCACGATATTTTCGACCATGAGGTTTCGACTACGTTAGTTCAAGCACGTGGATCGGCCACGACGTTTCGATCACATTCCTTTGACCGTTCTTTCGACTACGATGTTTTGACCACGTTGTGAACACGTTAAACCAATCACGTGATTACAAGCACAATGGTTCGACCACGATATTTTGATCACATTAATCCGACCACGTCCTTTGACCACCTTTCTTCCACTGCGATGTTTCGACCACATTGGTAGACCACGATGTTCCGATCATATTGGTTAACCATGATGTTCCGACCACATTTCTCAATTACCTAGATTCCAACACATTGGCCCATCACACAATAAAACCCCCGTAATTTTTCCAGAATTACACATCGGTTTTTTGATTTTTCGTAAAACAACTCCTTTTATATAATTAAACCTTACTTTTTACAAAAAAAATTATACGTATAAATTTTCTATTTTTTCTTTGATCTATATAATAGCTAGGCCTAGTAAACTACATATTAGATCGGTTTGGACCTTTCAGATGCCTCCGTGATCAGACCCTTAGGGTGTGTTTGGTTTGAAGGATAGGGTGAGATAGATGGGATGGTTCCTTTGACCAAGCCTATCCATGTGTTTGGTTTGAGGGATGAGGTGGGATGGAATGGTCCAAAGTGGGATGAATCTGTGCAAATTTAGAGAATATTCTTCTTAGATGCTGGACCATGTGGTTCCACTTTTTTGTGGAACCATCCCATCCTATTCCATCTCATTCTACTTTCATCACTCCAACCAAACACATCCTTATTTCCCAATGGCATTTTCGTACGATCAATCACAGAGACGATATTTTGAGACTTTCGGGGCTGCATATGGGAGAGGGCGCAACCCGTTCCATCCGTCAGTGTCCGCTTAGAACCGGAGCAGCAAGGCTTTGCTCTGGGACTACGACATGATGTGCCGCCGGTGACGCGCGGCAGGCCTAGCGTCGCCACGCAAAGCCGTGCACGACAGCGACACCACGCACCTGCGTCATGTTCCGTGCGTGGACAGAAGACGCGGTGCCGTGGCGTGCCGCGAGCCCGCGACGTCTTCGGCGTCCAGGGCAGAGACCTCGCTGTCACGGAGATCGCGCTGCTGGGTTCTCGGATTCGCGCACGAGATTTTTCGTTGGAGAAACTCTTTTTTTTCCCCTGATGGTACATTGCGCTCCGACGAGTTCGCACGTCAGCTTCTGCTGTTTCCGCTTTCCGGGATGCGAGGCGGTCGAGCCAATGGGGCAGCGGCAACATCTTGGAGTGGACGCCCCTGTTTGCTGCGTCGGGGATGCAGCCTTTTTTAGCTTCTGTTTACCAACAGTTCTCTGCGTTGGGTGCCTAGTGTTCCCGTGTTCGCCTTGCATTTAGCTCGCACGCTCATGCCAGCTGAACTAAATGGCAAAGGTTCAATCTAAACACTGAACATCCAGAACCTATCAAAGCAACAGGGCGATTACCTGTTCACATAAATATGGCTGCTTACTTTACATAAACACTTATTCTAACTGCCAAGAGAACCAGATATGGTTTGTTCCTTGACGACAAGCAGACAGCTTCTGCCTAATAGTCCTTGCTCCGTAGTCCTCGGTTGGATGAAGCCCTCCAGCAGACCATCAACCGGAATAAAGCCCATTAACAGTCATACCTCCCGTCAACCGAGATCGTCTGACCGGTAATGTAAGTGGAACCAGGCATACAAAGAAGAGCAACTAGCGATGATACTTCGTCTGGTTCTCCGACACGCAGAGCAACTCCAACCGGTTCTTTATCCTGCTCTTCATTGTATATTTACCTAATATGACTCAAGAAATGGACTCCAACCGGTTCTTTATCCTCCTCTTCATTTTTATCGAGTCGCTATTTTCTCCCGGCCGCTAGCTAGATTTGGCGAGCGCCTCCTCACTCGCTTCTCAAATAGCTAGGCCATTGGAATGCTAACTCAAATAGAGAGCTGAAAATAATAGCTAACCTCTTCATCCTAGGAAATAGAGAGGGAGAAATGACTAATGGGATGGAGTTGCTCTCAAACTCCTTATTTGCCACTGAATGAAGAATTTAGGCCAACGTCAACACAATGTTTGTTACCTTACGTACACAGTAGCAATAACACTAAAAAATAGCACATGGTAGTGATGATAATTAAAATAAAAGCAGAAGTGTATTTTTGTGCTAATCGTGTCGATAACAACTGATACTAGAATATGGTTTTGGTATTGCAGTCAACACATATCTATTCAGATACTCTACACAGTAATAACACCAGTAAAAAAAACTAGCGCAGCGTACCTGTTTACACTTCAACATCAGTAAAATTTAATATCTGAACCTATGTCAATATTCTAAAAGCAAACAATAAACATTTATATGGAAGCAACTGGTAAAATCATGTACATGCAGCTCGAGTAATCTAGCAGGAAAGAAGATAATCCTGAAGCAATTACAGTTGCCAGTTGCCATATTTGAATGAATACTACGTCTTTAACAGAGGATTCAACAACATATTCCAATGTATTCTATTGGTCAGACGTGATAAATTAGGACAAATAACAGAAGTCAGACCCTTGCTCCTTCTGAAAGTGAAGTCAAGATGCACCCCGGGGCAACAGAGCTGGTTCTTATGTTGTCTTTCGCTCATTCACATGCTAAATTGTTGGTTAATTGGTTCATGGCACCTAAACAACACCTGTAGCTGGCTATGCATGCTAGATGTCTGAAGCAACTTGTGTTCAAACACGCTCAAGAAATTGAAGGCACGTTCGGTATTGTGCTACAACTGTTACGGTGTTACCTTTAGTCATAGCATAGACAGTTCCGTTAAATAAGGCTAAAATTCCAGCAATCGATGATATGAAAACAATGCTGCCTTACCCAGATGCTTTCAGAAGAGGATGTACAAGTTGGCACAAATGATAAGCAGATTCAAGATTTGTGGCCATAAAAAATGAGTATTCCTCTGCAGAATACTCAATTGTTGGCTTCCTTATGTTTGCCCCCCACATTGTTTACCTAAAGAAAGTCAAGATAATTCAACAAAAACATTTAACACCTTGGAATAAGCAAACTGTGGCACGTGCACTAAACATGTAAATACAACTGTAATCATTAATCATCAAAAGCAAAGCGCATGGAGAGTGTGCTAGCAATTAAATTTGCAGGGTCAAATTGTATTATGACAAAGCCCATATGCATGAAACCCATTGGCAGTATTGAGCTATATTTGGTAAATAGATAACCAGAGAATGTGGGTCTCAAATTAAAATCTTGATCAGCACACTGCGAAGTTTCACCATCAGCTATCTCTTTTGTCTTAAGAGTGGTGCCACATCAAGAACTTGCATTCAACCTTCCGCTTACAATCTTTTCGATCTTGAATACAAGTATGCTGCGCAACATGAACATGAAACAGAACATTTCCACTAGGACTTCCTTTCTGAACATAAGGAGGTTTATAAAGCTCTCTTTTCTGCAGCAATGGAGGTGGTAATCTGAAGACTCCGATGGGAGCGGAAAATGGTAAATGATGGATGTGGTCTAAGCATTGCCGAAGCTTCTACTGAAGGGAAGATGTTCAGCAGCACCTTACCGATGAAATGTTTCCACTGCAAAAATGGAGCTGCCTAGAACGGCAATCGGTTTTAGCTTTTGTTGCTGATTTTATTTACTTCGTCTTTTGTCGGTATAACATGGCCCTCGCTCGGTTGGGTTGAAAAGATGTGGTTTATAGCTGAAACTACACTGTAGCAACTGAAATTTCACTGTAGCTGAAGGTGGCTTATTTGATGTAATTAAATCTAAAAAATTTAAAAATAGAAAAATATACTAGCTTATCACGGACAACGCAAACGAATAAAAAAAGAATCGGTAAAAAAGCTTAAAAAGCTAAAAATATAGAAAAAGACGAAATTTATGAATAGTAAAAAGTAAGCCAGAAGATGAAACTGAAATGAGCGCCCCATTTTTATTTTACCTCTCTTCTCCCCATTTATTGTTGTAAATGTTTTAAGCTTTCCACTAAAATTGGTTGGGTAAATGTAGCAAGGGAAATACATGGACATCGGTGTTCATTTTCTTGACAAATATCGATACTGCATCAGCAGATGGAGACAAGGGATGAAGAAACGGATGAGAGAGGGATTGGTTCCGACTCACGAGGATGTGGAGCTTATCGCCGAAGCGGTCGGCAACCTTGCGGATCAGGCGCTCCCGCTGCTCCCGCACGGAGAGGTCGCAGACGGAGACGGTGACTCGAAAGCCCTTTGCCTCCCACTCCTTCAGGCGTTCGCCCTGCTCTGCCTCCTTCCGGGAGCAGGTGCGCACGGCCGCCCCCAGCGACGCCAGCTCATCCACCACCGCACGCCTGCGCATCACACGACACGAGCTCCTCATGCCAACCATTTTGAGGGAATCTTGCAGTGTTACTAGTGAAAGGACAGGTGTTGTTGGGGAGTTTGAGGGTACCCAATGCCGCGGGTGCCGCCGGTGACAAGGGCGGTCTTGCCGTGCAGAGACCATCTTCCCGGCGCCCCTGCCTTGCCCGAGGTCTCCGCCGCGGCCATCTCGCTGGCTCCGGCCCAGGGCCGGTCCTGAGATTTTAGAGGCCCAGAGCGAAACTAGAAATAGGGGCCCTAGTATAAATATCTAAATATAAATGTGCTGCATTTTCCAAGCATGTGATGTGCATTATGAAAATACAGCATTCTCCTTTTGAATATAATAAGAAAGGTAACACCATACCATATGACAAGGCCATGAATTGCATAATTTGTTATGTAAATAATTACGGATTTTGTATCTTTTATTTAGAACACATTGTAACAAGATCATTTTGTACAGGATTGAAGAACACTACACATAACATTCATTTTATATTAAGCTATGAGTATTACCAGTAGTCATCATAAGAGATTCCTCACCGCTATGTTTGGTATATTTGCAGTATACTCCAAAATTAAGGATGAAATATTTCCATCAGCAGATTCTGAAACAGAAAACAAATAACATTAGCAGGTAAGGGAAGAACGCACTGGGAGACCTGAAAGGGGAAAAGGAATAAGAAATGGCACTGTATTCTCCAATTGTCATAAAAACAATGCAAAGATTTTCATATAATATTACATATGTGTCCATCTTATTGTCATACAGCTCATTACCTTTTGATCTCATCTCCGGAAGAAGTTTCTCAGCGTAGTGAGCTTCCACGTCGCAGTCTTCAACAGAGTGACAAAGTTCTCGAATTTTCTCTTCATCTTGAGCTCTAATCCAAAGCAACATCTCATAATAAGCTTCCCGAAGAACTCAAGTGCGGACTCCAACTCCAGTCGTCCCGCACGCGCGGCGTGCCTGCAACTGCAATCCTGATTCCTGCATGCGCCGATCTGGCGATCTTAGGCCGTCGGTACGCCGTGCCCGTACGCGCCTGCACTGCATGCATGCAAAGCGGAAAGCCGGATTGCCGGAAACATCAAACACATGAGAGACTGAGACTCTGAGAGACTCTGAGCGGCGCGTGTCAGCTCGGCCGCTCGGCTTGGTCGCTTACCAACGTCCGGCGGGGGGACGTAGCGCGGCGCGGCGGCGGAGAGATGACCACCCTCGGCGGCTCGGTGCGGCGTGATGCGGTGATGACGCCGGTCCTAGACGTAAGACGATCAGACTTCAGATTCAGAGAATGAGAACAGAAGACGAGAAGTCGGCCAGGGAGGCAGGGATAGTATACTGTATAATACATAGTATATGTTATATGTATATGCGGATTGGGGGGGCCCTGGAATTTGGGGGCCCGGGGCGGCCGCCCCGCTCGCCCCCCTCAGGGCCGGGCTTGCTCCGGCCGGTGTCTTTGGCGTCTCTGCTTCTGCTTATCCGTTCACGAGCCGACGAGCAAAAATGTGCACAAGTGGAGCTGCGGATTGTGGACCCACTTGATCTTTGAACTGTTTATATAAGAGACGATTTTTATTTTTATAAATTTAGCTATCTCCGTAAATTTGCCGAGCCCGACGGCACATTGCCGAGCCTCCCTTCTGCGGAAGGTCACAGGCTGACGCTAATCACTTATTTAATTACCGCTGAGTATCACTTAATTAATGCTAATCTACTGTGCATGCCTTTTCTTGCTGCCACGGACCGGAGGCTAGGAAGGCTTCCTGCCGAGCCAGCTCAGGTAACTATCAGGTTGTTTAGTAGATCTATAAAAAGATTAAATTTATAAAAATAGTTATTTACAAATTATTTTTAAAAAAATAGCGATAATACCATTTATATGGATAATTCCTTGATCTTTGTATGATATAAGCCCCATTGATTGTTTTCTAGAGAGAGTACAACTTTTTGTTTTCTAGATAGACAACAAGAAGAGCGCACGCCTAACACCAGTCACAATAGAAATTTTACAGAGGCTTACATCCTTAGGCCGGCTTTACAAGTGTTATGTATTTTAGTTAGTAGTTGTGATTTTTGACTGATTGCGAGAGAGATTAAAGGAGTAAGAGATACTCGCGCTGAAAAACCATTCCTATTTAAAACGGTTCATGTATTGACTCTGTTTAGGATAAGACCTTACAAAGCCGAGCACGTGTTTTACTACTAAATGCATGTACATATGTATATTGATTAAATAAAATACATCATATTAATCCTAGAGATCAAACTTGAATGGACACAAATGAATAATCTCGCTCCCGCTACCAGACAAATGACCGTGGGCTATACTTCCGACTGATTGTTTAGTGTAACTGTCATTGACAGACAGTGGCACAACCAGCAAAATATCCGTGGTTGGAACATTTTTAGCTTCTGATTACCAACAGTTCTGAGTAGTGTTTGGTGCCAAAAGTGTTCCCCGCTGCATCCGAGTTTCTCAACCGCATTTGCCCTTCAAGTCACCAAACGCACATAGTAGCATAACAGACCCTCATGCTACCGGTGATTTGAGCACGAAGCCGGTTGAACTAAATGGAAGAGGATATGAATTTAAACACCACCCACAACCTATTACAGATGACATTATTTTTAATGAACTACAGATGGCATTTGACTGGAACAACAAGGCAGTGCCTTGACCGAAAGAGTTAATCAAATCGGTAAAGGCATCGCACAGATCTGGCCACGACTTTTACATGGCTGACTTGAACAATGGGCAATAATTAATGATTCACGATGAGCTCAGTTTTACCCCAATATTTGTTCTAGCAGCCAAGAACACCAGATATGGCCGTTCCCTGGACAACAAGAAACACCGCATCTGCCTGATAGTCCTTAATGGATAGAGCCCATTAACAGTTATACCTCCATCCACCGAGATCGTCTGTCCGGTAATGTAAGTGGAACCAGGCATGCAAAGAAAAGCAACTAGCGATGATTCTTCTTCTGGTTCTCCAGCACACCTAAGTGGAGTTCGACTCACAACAGTGCTCTCAAATTCCTTGGCCCTGATCAACTCGGCTTCAGCTTCTGGCTTCTGGTTTATTTTTCACTATTCATAAGTTTCGTCTTTTTCTGAACTTTTGGCTTTTTGTTGAGCTTTTTTGCCGGTTCTTTTTTTTCCCGTATTTGTTTGTATTATACGTAATGGGCTAACATATTTTTTATATTTTTAAATTTTTTTAAATTTAATTATGCTAAATAAGCCTCTGTCAGCTACAATGCTTTTTTCAGCCAGCTACAGTGTTTTCAGCCATAAGCCATGAGCTTTTCAGCCGAACCGATTATTTGACAAAAGCTGCACAAAGAAACAAAAATCAGGGACAGAGTTTCCATTTTCTCGGTGGTTAGATGTTAGCAGGTTAGCCCCCAGCCCCCCCGTAATTAGCATAAAGAGTACGCTAATTAAACAAGAGTTCAACGGGAAGTGTTCACTGCAAAAAAAAAGGATAACTTCCACATGTGGCTGTGCTACAGCCATTTTTATGTTAACTATTACTAAGAAGCAAATTTGGGTCTAATAAAATATATTTATGATGTGCTTCTATACTATTCCAGATACAAATGACATGAATTCTAATGCAGTTAAAGCAGCTTCAAGGTATGAGGGACTGAGGCTACCCACAAAAACAAAAGGAGAAGGGAGTGAAACTGGGCTAGTTTCAATTGGACACTGTGAGATCCAATAGCTGTGAAATCCGTGCACATTTTATGTGAAGCATGGTTAACTAAAACAATTACCACTACAAAGGCAGCCACATTAGCATATATTTGCTTCCAGAACAACAACTTATTCAAGGTACCAAGCAATCTTCAGCTCAACAGGAATTCTCAATTTCTAACTTCGAACTGTCATACTCTCATTATCTGAAATGCTCTAGACATGGTTGTACATTGGCCCGCATCATTATTTTACCCTACCTAACAGCTTCAACCTTAAGTTCTTAGCCATGCAATTTGCTCTTTTAACTAAACACCGAGACCGGTAAAAGATTAGAAACACATCCTTAGCCTAACTAGTTATATCTTTGTCTTAAACATCCTCTTGAAGCTTGATAACGAATATAAGTCCGCGTTCTTGTATTGATATGCACCAACTCACGATGCATACACTTCACTTATCATCCATCAGCACATAATGACTCTTCTCTTATCTTAATGATCAACTCATGATTATGTCCTTTTTGGGATATTCATCAACTTATAATCATCTCCTCTTCGAGATCTTTACTTGATGCTCATCAACACATAATACAATCTTTCATCCCAAACATTGACTTAATGACGATCAACTCATGACGCCATCCAAAGTTTTCATCAGAGGACTTTACCTACATCCAACTCATGTAAAATATTAATCCCATAATATAATTGCCATTAATTACCAAAAAACACCATTGACTCATAATGACGGATCTAAATTATTTACCTGAGGGCTAAGATTGCTCCTTCTGGGGCAACGGCTTGGATTTAAAACCCAGGGCTCTGATACCATTTGTTATAAAATACACGACAACATAGAAGATAAAAAAAAGCGAGAAAAACCACAAATGCACTAAGACAAAACATCAATATATAAGGAGATATTACAGTCAAAAAAACTTCGGTTTATCTTAATCGTGCAACTACAGGGGTATATATATATAGAGAGAGAGAGAACAATAGCTCTAGAGATTACGAAATCGAGAAGAGATTGTCGTATGTATCTACTTAGACACGTATATGAATTTGTATCATACTTTAACACATATGTGCATGCGTATACATACACGGTTCTCTCTGAAATGCCGAGCAGCTTCCTGCTACTCTGCTAGTCCTGAGTTGGATACAACCCATTCACGGTCATGCCACCGTCAACCGAAATCGTCTGGCCGGTGATGTAAGACGAACCGGGCATACAGAGAAACGCGACCAGTGATGATACCTCTTCCGGTTCTCCCACACGCCTCAGTGGAGTTCGTCGCGCTATGCTATCCACGAACTCCTCTTTCGCCAAATCCTGCAGAAAATAAAACGGGAAATGGAAAGGATTCAGAAGAAATCCCCTGGAGTTTTCATTTCCTTTGTGCATCTGTAGCGAGATGGGGGACTGAGATTGTAATCTACAAAGCAAGCAGTAATCCCTATGTGTTTACTTTTACAGTTTGCTGCATGGTGACTATATTCAGGAGTGAGAACAATGGATTTAACAATCAATTCTGACTTACTGACGATGTCACCAAACAAGATAATTTTCAGATGAGTAACAGAAGTAAACACTAGATACTTCTGACACAAAATATCATAGAAGAATAATGACCCTTACTTCTTCCACAAGTGAAGTCTTGATGTACCATGGGGCAACAGAGTTGGTTCTTATATTGTCCTTCGCCCACTCACATGCTAGGTTCTTGGCCAGCTGGTTCATGGCACCTAAATAGAATCGGCAGATGTTACACAAGAATGATCATCTATCAGCACTTCATGTACTCATGTTCACCTACGCTGCAATTGAAAACAACAGCGTATTGGGAAATAAGTTGCAGCAGTTACCTTTTGTCATAGCATAAATGGAGCCAGAAGATACCGCTACCACTCCAGAGACCGATGATATGAAGACAATGCTGCCTGACCCAGACGCTTTGAGAAGAGGGTGTGCAAGTTGGCACAGATGATATGCAGATTCAAGGTTAGTGGCCATTATGAACAAGTAGTCGTCTGCTGAGTATTCAGTAGTTGGTTTTGTAAAGTTCGTTCCCACATTGTTTACCTGCATGACCAAATGGAGGAAAGAAGACGACTCCAGAATTAGCTACAACAGTCAGGCCATGGAATATGAGAGCTGTGTTCTTTGTCAAAGTAATACATTTATCAAAGTGTAGACTGCAAACGTACAGCAAAAACAAAAAAAATCGAAAAATGCAACTATATTCTGCTGTGTTTGATGAACTTTGAAGGGACACCCAAACACGATGCTCTGTAACAGATGTTCAAAGTAAAACACATTACTGAAGCGAAAACCACGATGTTGTGTACTACCGAACATCTAAATTTGTAGCTGAAAACGACCAAACATTGTTCCAGGTTCATTATCTAATCCTTGAGATTGTGCCACACATATATAGGCACTGTTTGGAAGCCACACATGCCATGCCAAGAGCAAAATTATTGAAGCCAATAATTACATGGTGACGCCCTACCTACCGGTCACAGCCACAGAGACTGTATGCAATTGTCTCCTCTCACACGAACTCTGATTCACTGAACGCTACAAGCAGCGCAGTGAATCAATAACGATGATCGAATTAAAAAAAAGACACAAGAATAGTCGTATTTTCACACTAAGCAGTGATATGCCCACATAAACAAATTTTGAAACAGAACTAGCAGACTTCGAGTGAAAACTAAGGGCATGTTTGGAACGCTGGAATTAACAGGAATTTCTCAGGAAATATCTACGCGGGAAACAGGAAAATTCTGGCGTTCCAACTTCCAAATGGGGGCCTAGGGTTCCGGTGACTAAGGGGATACAGGGTTCCAAGCCTTACTTCAGGGCGATTAAGGGGAAAACTCTGAGTTAGTATTTGGTGATGGATCGAAGGGAGCAAGATAATTTGATTCGGAGTGAGCGGGTTAGGACTAGGGTGCTTTACGACTTACAAGGATGTCGAGCTTGCCGCCGAAGAGGCCGGCGACGTCGCGGAGAAGGCGCTCGCGCTGGTCCCGAACGGAGACATCGAAGACGGAGCCGGTGACGCGGAACCCCTTGGCCTCCCACTCCTTCACGCGTTCGCCGAGCTCGGCCTCCTTACGGGAGCACGTGTGCACGGTCGCCCCCAGCGCCGCCAGCTCCTCCACCACCGCGCGCCTGCGCATGGCACGCGCGAACACAGGGCTTGTTCATGTGAACTCCATAGAGGCTCCGGCGGTGCTACGTTAGTAGCTGAAGCCGGCCTGGAATCGGAAGAGGGACGTGTCGAGGGGGTTACCCAATGCCGCGAGTGCCGCCGGTGACGAGGGCCGTCTTGCCGTGAAGAGACCATCTCCCAGCACTGGCGCCGACGGTGTCCGCCGCGGCCATCTCCTGATCTCCTCCTATTGCCGATATCTCTGCTGCGCTGCGCTGCACCACGATATACCGTTACATCCTAATGGCTTCGACTTTTTATTTTCGTTTTTCTCACGACAGAAGCCATTTAAAACACTTTCACTTCTAATTTTAGCTTTTTTTTTATTTTTACTTTCCTCTTTTTCTTTGCATTATTCATAGAGATATAACGATATTTTTAATTTTTTAATTGAATGACTATAAAAACTAATAACCATTATGGTACAATTTCAACCACCAACCAAAAGCTACAGCTAACGACCGATTAGAGCGACACCAATATACATGGCTTACTCTATATGCTCTTTTATAAATAATCCAAAATCATAATTCATAGTCATAAATCGAAAAAAAAACAAGCCCTAGAGGCCATAATAATCCCGAAAGCCGAAGCTGACCGCACCATTTGTACTGGGTCACTGGATGACATTTGGGCCTTTGGCACGTTGTGGTTGCGACATGCACTGATGCACACGTTGCCGCTCCTTTTGGGCGGGCCCAACTTGAGTCCGCGACCGAAATGGCCGTTTGTTCTCATCTCCTTCGCTGGACATTTCCAACGTGTCAACCCCGTTCTTTTCGTTTTTCGGTTTTCTTTTGTTCTAGATTTTTTATTAATAATTATTATTTATTAGATTAATAAATTATACTTAAAAGTAGCTATATCCAAAAAAAAGGCATCATTACAGCTTATGGTTTTTTTGAATAAACAAATAGGGTATCTTCTCTGTTACCGTTTCAAAGCGTCTTATGACTTATCATACTCGGTTTGTTCATATAAATATTTACATTAGAGGTAAAAGTCATTAACCACAGCAGGAAAGAGCCGTACATCATGTGTTACGCGCGTGGGCCGAACTCTCCGTTTCGGCCATAGCCGCGGTTCCGTGCAATATCCATGCCGCGTGGACTGTGTGGTTGATGCCCTACTGGCCAGCCCTTTGGTGGTTCAGTTCCCAATGTAGAGGCCGGCGGGCCAACACAAGGCTTGGCTACACGTGCAGTAGGTCGATCGCATTGGACCGTGACAACATCCATAAATTGGAGACGATAACCAGGCATGCCGGCAGCCACCCTCCAAGAGGACCAAGGCCGCGAGTAACTTCCATGTTGCCACACAACCGATCTCATCTTTATTCCCTGACATAGTGACACCGATGCATTTTCTGGTGTGACCGCATGCCATAAGCCGGTCAAACCGTTCACATATAGCTAATCAGATCGTCTAGTCATACTGCCATAATGCCCTGATCAACACGACTTCAGCTTCTGGCTTCTGACTTATTTTTCACTATTCATAAGTTTCATCTTTTTCTGAACTTTTGGCTTTTTGTTGAGTTTTTTTGCCGGTTCTTTTTTTCCCCGTATTTGTTTGTATTATACGTAATGGGCTAACATATTCTTTTTATTTTTAAATTTTTTTAAATTTAATTATGCTAAATAAACCTCTGTCAGCTACAGTGCTTTTTTCAGCCAGCTACAGTGTTTTCAGCTATAAGCCACGAGCTTTTCAGCCGAACCGATCACCACCTTAAAGCAATCGTATCGTTGGTCGGTTTGACTGCTCACACAGATCTGGTTTGACTGCCGCGATCATACCACCACATAAAATGCGGCTAGACTGCTTTGTATTTTTCAGCCGAGACAAGAGTGTACATACTTCAATAAATTTGCAAAGCACATTTACAAATTATAGTACCATGCACACAAGTATCAATATATGATTCACAAAAGTTACAAAACACTTTAAAATCATGACAATGATTGGGCATATGGATTTTACATATTTGCTAAACACAATTGCAAATCTAAGTCACATACTATAAGAATTGTGCACGAACTTCAACTATTTACAAAACATATTCGCAAAGCCTAAACATCATGCCACAATGAGTAGGGAACATCGACTTCAACCATTTGTAAAACACATTTGTAAATCTAAGTCACATGTCACAAGGACTATGCATGAGCTACACCTATCTGCATGATACATTTGTAAATACTAGCATCATGTCACAAGAGAGTTAGAGTAAGTGAGATTTAGTTATCAACACATGATAAGACTCAAACTACTAGATATGATATAGTACGACAGCCTAAACTAGTAATTTGCTCTTTCAACTAAATACTAAAGCCGGTAAAAAATTAGGAACACTTTCTTAGCCTAACTAGTTATATCTTTACCTTGATCATCTTCTTGAAACTTGATAACAAATATCGTTACTTTAAGTCCGAATCCTTGTCTTGATATGCACCAACTCATGATGCATACACTTCACTTATCCTCCATCAACACATGATGACTCTTCTCTTACCTTAATGATCAACTCATAATTATCTCCTCTTTAGAATCTTCATTCAACTTATGATCATCTTCTCTTCGAGATCTTTACTTGATGCTCATCAACACATGATATAATCTTTTATCTCGAATATTGGCTTAATGACGATCAACTCATGACGCCACCAAAATTTTCATCAAATGACTTTACCTACATCCAACTCGTGTAAAATGTTAGTCTCATAATATGATTGCCATTAATTACCAAAAAATACCATTGACTCATAATGGCGACTCTAAATTCTTTACCTGAGGGCTAGGATTGCTCCTTCCAGGGCAACGGCTTGGATTTAAAACCTAGGGCTTTGATACCACTTCTATAAAATACACGGCAACATAGAAGATCGAAAGAAAGCGAGAAAAACCACGAATGCACGAAGACGAAATATCAATATATAAGGAGATATTACAATAACAGAGAACTTCAGTTTATCTTAATCGTGCGACTACAGGGGTACATATATAGGCTAGAGAACAACAGCTCTAGAGATTACGAAATCGAGATGAGATTGTCGTATGTATCTACTTAGACACGTATACGAATTTGTATCATACTTTAACACATACGTACGTACGTATACATACACGGTTCTCTCTGAAATGCCGAGCAGTTTCCTGCTACTCTGCTAGTCCTGAGTTGGATACAACCCATTCACGGTCATGCCGCCGTCAACCGAGATTGTCTGGCCGGTGATGTAAGACGAACCGGGCATACAGAGAAACGCGACCAGTGATGATACCTCTTCCGGTTCTCCCACACGCCTCAGTGGAGTTCGTCGCGCTATGCTATCCAAGAACTCCTCTTTCGCCAAATCCTGCAGAAAATAAAACCCCTGGAGTTTTCGTTTCCTTTTTTTTACTGAAAAGTTTTCGTTTCCTTTGTGCATCTATAGCGAGATGGGGGACCGAGATTGTAATCTACAAAGCAAGCAGTAATCCCTATGTGTTTACTTTTACAGTTTGCTGCATGGTGACTATATTCAGGAGTGAGAACAATGGATTCAACAATCAATTCTGACTTACTGACGATGTCACCAAACAAGAACATTTTCAGATGAGTAACAGAAGTAAACACTAGATACTTCTGACACAAAATATCATAGAAGAATAATGGCCCTTACTTCTTCCACAAATGAAGTCTTGATGCACCATGGGGCAACAGAGTTGGTTCTTATATTGTCCTTCGCCCACTCACATGCTAGGTTCTTGGCCAGCTGGTTCATGGCACCTAAATAGAATCGGCAGATGTTACACAAGAATGATCATCGATCAGCACTTCATGTACTCATGTTCACCTACACCACCATTGAAAACAACAGCGTATTGGGAAATAAGTTGCAGCAGTTACCTTTTGTCATAGCATAAATGGAGCCATAAGATACCGCTACCACTCCTGCGACCGATGATATGAAGACAATGCTGCCTGACCCAGACGCTTTGAGAAGAGGGTGTGCAAGTTGGCACAGATGATATGCAGATTCAAGGTTAGTGGTCATTATGAACGAGTAGTCGTCTGCTGAGTATTCAATAGTTGGTTTTGTAAAGTTCGTTCCCACATTGTTTACCTGCATGACCAAATGGAGGAAAGAAGACGACTCCAGAAATTAGCTACAACAGTCAGGCCATGGAATATGAGAGTTGTGTTCTTTGTCAAAGTAATACATTTATCAAAGTGTAGACTGCAAACGTACAGCAAAAACAAAAAAGAATAAAAAAATACAACTATATTCTGCTGTGTTTGATGAACTTTGAAGGGACACCCAAACACGATGCTCTGTAACAGATGTTCAAAGTAAAACACATTACTGAAGCGAAAACCACGATGTTGTGTACTACCGAACATCTAAATTTGTAGCTGAAAACGACCAAACATTGTTCCAGGTTCATTATCTAATCCTTGAGATTGTGCCACACATATATAGGCACTGTTTGGAAGCCACACATGCCATGCCAAGAGCAAAATTATTGAAGCCAATAATTACATGGTGACGCCCTACCTACCAGTCACAGCCTCAGAGACTGTATGCAATTGTCTCCTCTCAGGGGCGGACCCACAGGGTATGCCGGGGGCCCACGGCATACCCTAGGGCCCAGCCGATTTTTTGATAAAAAATATGCGGTGTACATCTGTACTAGATCCGCCCCTGAGGCCAGAGCTCCAGTGGGTCAGAGAGCGGGGACTTGAAGCAAAGGAGAGCCTGGCCATCACTCTCAGCTTCGGTGCGCAGTGGAGTGGTGGTGTGTTCAGTGGAAATAGCTTCTGCAGAGTAATTTGATAGCGTGAGTGTTAGGAGACATCAGAGGAGGATGCAAGCACGGAGGGAAGAAGTAACCACGTTGTTTTTGTGCGATGTGTCTTTTGCTAGCTTCACTGTACTAGGAAGAGTGCATCAATGCTTGTTTGCTCTCTACTTGATTTATAATCCTGAGAGAATATTGTCAGAGAGGTTTAGACTTGTAGTTTGTCTCGTGCTTGAACATATCCGAACTTAAAAATTGCAGGAGGAGGACGGCAAAGATGGCCATTTCACTAGGACAAACTATAGCGACAACAAGCTATTACCTACTGCAACTAGTTGTTCTTCTAAGTTGAACGTTTGTAGGATGGATGACTAGACCATGATAGAAACAATAATATGTAGTGTTTATCCTTTCACTCGGCCTGTGCTTTGGTCAGAGGAGCATGATTAAATTTCAATTGTTGGTCTTCTCAATGATATAGACAAGCTGATAGCTTCAAAGATCCGGATAATTAAATTGCAACTTGGTAATTATATTGATAACATGAGACAAGCTGATAGCTTCAAAGATCCGGATAATTAAATTGCAACTTGGTAATTATATTGATAACATGAGACAAGCTGATAGCTTCAAAGATCTAGACAATCTTGTTGATCCTCAGTTAAGCTTATTGAAACAAAGAGGCATAAAGTGTATGAAATGGTTTACATGTTTCTCAAATTAGTTTTGCTTCTACCAGTGGCAACAGGAAGTGTTGAGAGGATATTTTCTGCAATGGTTTTAGTGAAAATAAAGTTAATAAATAAAATGGGTGATAGGCCCTGTTTGGATACGCTTATCTGAGAATCGATTTTAATTTGATCAGGATTTTCTGATAAGTCGCGGTCTGAAGAATCTGCAGTCTGAATAATCATCGCGGTAGAAGAAACGACCCCTTGGGCTCGCGGTATAGGATTTTGGATTCCCAGTGCAAATGCCGATCTTTCCCACCGCAGCGGTTGAAAGAATCGAAAAATAATCAAAGCGTTTGGGTGGGATTCTCGCTTAATTTATCAGAATCGGATTTTAAGCGTATCCAAACAGGGCTATAGTCTTTTGGATGATTGTCTAGTCACATTCATTGAGCGGGATATTTTCTTTGAAGTGGATGAAGATGACATAATCGAGACTTTCTTGTCATTTAGAAAGTGTATGCCAAAAAAGTCAGACAAATAGTATGGTAAATCTCTTTTATGTATATGTGAGACTATTAGTATGATGTTTAAACTATTTATATTGTAAATTGTGCAGGTTTCCAACTTAATCCTTGAATTTAAGACTTATCATATTATTTAGTATCTGTATACCGAATTACGGTACAAATTTTATAATTATTTATCGAATTATATATGAAAATTTTGGTGCAGCATACCCTTTGTTAAAATCTTGGGTCCGCCACTGTCTCCTCTTACACGAACTCTGATTCACTGAACGCTACAAGCAGCGCAGTGAATCAATAACGATGATCGAATTAAAAAAACAGACACAAGAATAGTCGTATTTCCACACTAAGCAGTGATATACCCACATAAACAAATTTTGAAACAGAACTAGCAGACTTCGAGTGAAAACTAAGGGCATGTTTGGAACGCTGGAATTAACAGGAATTTCTCAGGAAATATCTACGCGGGAAACAGGAAAATTCTGGCGTTCCAACTTCCAAATGGGGGCCTAGGGTTCCGGTGACCAAGGGGATACAGGGTTCCAAGCCTTACTTCAGGGCGATTAAGGGGAAAACTCTGAGTTAGTATTTGGTGATAGATCGAAGAGAGCAAGATAATTTGATTCGGAGTGAGCGGATTAGGACTAGAGTGCTTTACGACTTACAAGGATGTCGAGCTTGCCGCCGAAGAGGCCGGCGACGTCGCGGAGAAGGCGCTCGCGCTGGTCCCGAACGGAGACATCGAAGACGGAGCCGGTGACGCGGAACCCCTTGGCCTCCCACTCCTTCACGCGCTCGCCAAGCTCGGCCTCCTTACGGGAGCACGTGTGCACGGTCGCCCCCAGCGCAGCCAGCTCCTCCACCACCGCGCGCCTGCGCATCGCACGCGTGAACACAGGGCTTGTTCATGTGAACTCCATAGAGGCTCCGGCGGTGCTACGTTAGTAGCTGAAGCCGGCCTGGAATCGGAAGAGGGACGTGTCGAGGGGGTTACCCGATGCCGCGAGTGCCGCCGGTGACGAGGGCCGTCTTGCCGTGAAGAGACCATCTCCCAGCGCTGGCGCCGACGGTGTCTGCCGCGGCCATCTCCTGATCTCCTCCTATTGCCGATCTCTCTGCTGCGCTGCGCTGCACAACGATATACCATTATATCCTGTTTCAAACGGCTTCGACTTTTTTTTTTTTGTTTTTCTCAAGACAGAAGCCATATAAAACACTTTAACTTCTAATTTTAGCTTTTTTTAATTTTATTTTCCCTTTTCCATTATTCGTAGAGATATAATAATATTTTTTTATTTTTTAATTAAATAACTTAAAAAAACTAATAACCAATTATGAACTTATGGTACAATTTCTGCCACCAACCGAAAGCTACAGCTAACGACCGGTAGAAGCGACACCAATATGCGTAGCTTTTCTAAAAAGCAGCTTCTGATCAGGCTATATGACTGTGAAGGGCTGAAAGGCTGAGCTATTGAAGTTTGGTATTTAGTAGCCTATTTTTAGTTAGGCTGGTTGGTTGTTCCGAAGTAGAAAATATCTAAAATACCTTTTAGGGAAAAGATGGTTTGTTTGATATGGTTTAAAAGGCATTGCGAGTGGATTTGATTTTATTTTTTTTTGCATGTTCGCATAGAAAACATAAACTTAAGCATTAAACTTGAATAAGATGGATAAAAAAATTAAAATGAACAAACATCATTAATTGCCCAAGTGCAAACAAGGAAATACTGGAATCGGGAAAAAAAACTAGATCTAGTCGCCTAACTGGTCATTGTCGTCGGGCCACCCGCCTCAGCCTACCCGTGCCGCATCCCGCAATGGAGCAGCTAGCATAGGCGGTGGTGAGGGGTGGAGGGAGGTGTCATGACAGAGGGAGAAGGCAACCGATGCTCGCAATCTGGATCCAGATCTAGAGGCGCAGAGGCTTGGGGCAGCGGCACCAAGGGAGGAGGTAGAGGCAAGGGTAGCGCTTGTGGAAGCGAAGTCGGTCGAAGGGAGGAGACGGAGCGGTCCGAGGATAGGGCAGATGGTGGTGCTAAGAGAGGAGGTGACATAGATGGATTTGGCCGTAGGAGGTAGAGGCTGCGCTGGGGGTTGAAACTGTAGTCACTGCACGAGTCGAGTATGGAAGAGGAGTCGGGTGGAGGCGAGTGGAAGGGGCAGAGATGGCAATTGTGCCTGTTTACCCGTATACCCACGGGTAAATGCCCTAATGAAGCTAGGTATGAGATATTTTCTTTACCCATGGGTATGAAAATAGGGGAAACACTCTATCCGTTGGGTAAACAGGCACGGGTGTGGGTAAGCTCCACCCGTACCCGCCCTGCCCGTTTACCCACGATATAGATTGACAGGTGGCACAACCATAACAATATCTCTAATTGTTATTGATTGTTATAAATTTTTGCATATCTCTAATTACTATTGATTGTTATAAAATGTTTTGATAGCTATTATATTTCTTAGCAACAGCTATTGCTTAATGTACTTGTTATTAGTTCAACTCTCAGATAGTGACCCTCAGTTTGTGGGTAAATGGATATGTCTACGGGCGACGGGTATGGGTGAGGTTCTTCACCCGTCGCCCTTCGCGGGTATGCCCGTGGGTGTAAATCGGGGTCGCGGATACAGGTATGGGTGAGCACTACCCGTACCTGTCGCGCCCAATTGCCATCCCTAGAAGGGGAGATGTGAAAATAGATTTTATACCCGTATGGAGTGGATAAAGATTTGTAACTTTCATGAGCAAAGTCCAAACTTCATACTGCAAATGCCACCGAAGCTACCCCACTCGCTTGTGGCTTCTTTAGGCTATGTCATGCTTCCGGCTTTTTTGTAAACGGCTACTCAAACTGGCCTATTCGAGGGCTTCTTCTTTTCAGCTTCTAAAAACTGCCTTTTGATTTTTCTACATTAAATAGTTTTCAAACTGAGTGTATTTTCAAAATGGGGTCTACAGGTTTATTGTAGTACTTACTATAACAACTTTATTTAAATTAGTCAAAATCACACACAGATTGCTATTACTCTATATGCTCTTTTTATAAATAATCCAAAATCATAATTCATAGTTATAAACCGAAAAAAGCACTAGGAGGCCATAATAATCCCGAAAGCCGAAGCTGACTGCACATTTGGGCCTTTGGCACGCTGTGGTTACGACATGCCCTGATGCACACATTGTCGCTCCTTTTGGCGGGCCCACCTTGAGTCCGCGACTGAAATGGCCGTTTGTTCTCGTCTCCTTCGCTGGACATTTACAACGTGTCAACCCCGTTCTTTTCGTTTTTCGGTTTTCTTTTGTTCTAGATTTTTACAATAATTATTATTTATTAGATTAATAAATTATAGTTAAAAGCTATAGCTATATGCCTATGACTTTCTGAACAAACAAATAAGATATCTTCTCATTTATCATTTTAAAGCGTCTTATGGTTTATCATCTTCAATTTATTCATATAAATATTTATACTAGAGATAAAAGTTATTAACACAGCAGAAAAGAGCCGTACATCATGTGTTACGCGCGTGGGCCGAGCTCTCCGTTTCGGCCACGGCCGCGGTTCCGTGCGATATCCGTGCCGCGTGGCCTGTGTGGTTGATGCCCGACTGGCCAGCCCTTTGGAGGCTCAGTTCCGGATGTAGAGGCCGGCGGGCCAACACAAGGCTTGGCTACGCGTGCAGTATGTGGATCGCATTGGACCGTGACAACATCTATAAATTCGAGACGATAACCAGCCGTGCCGGCAGCCACCCTCCAAGAGGACCAAGACCGCGAGTGACTTCCATGTTGCTACACAACCGATCTCATCTTCATTGCCTGACATAGTGACACCGATGCATTTTCTGATGTGCTTTCACAATCGCAAATCTGCAACTGCGATTCTAATGCCGCAATTTGGATCATCTGCACGCGTTTCTCCTTGCAAGTGTTTAAGGATCTGCAAGATACACACCTCGTCAAATTTCGTAAGCAGGCTACAAGTACTATCAGTATAGTATTTCGCTGATCATCGAATCTGTCTCAAGTATTTGACCCCATCCTGCTCATTGTAGTACTGGAGTATAAGCAAGTCCGAGCATAATTGTGAGATGCCTGAAGCCTCTAACCACTACTGAACATGTAGTAGTCAGAGGATAGGATCGTTAGCACTCTGGATGTGTGTTCAGTGAACGAGCCTGAACCATGGATGGACGCCGATTGGCGCACAGCGGCGGCGGCACACTCAACCATTCGCATCATTACGGTAGCATCGTAATCACTTCCAAGCCGTGGATCGAGAAGCACATCAAGGTTGCCGTCCTCTGTAGCCTGTGAAAGCAAGGGTTGAGCCTGCAGGAGCAAGCTTCATAATTAAGACAGGATCTTTCAGGTTAAACCTAAAACTTCATCTCATAACTACAGTCTACAGTTGTTGGAGTAAGAGCAGGTACAATAAGACTTAGTTCGCAGGCTATAGCAAATATAATATCAACCAAATATTACGTGACAGAGAGAGAAAGGAAGAGAGAGAAGGAAGCTGGCTACTAAATTACAGCTAGCTATAGCACGTAAAAATATGTATTTCACTCTCTTACACATGGGGCCAAATAGTTATTGTAATAGCTACCTTATTGTATGAACTATTTTTTTGAAGGCTATAGATGAAATGGACAAGTGTTATAGCCACTAGTTGGCTATACTATTGTAATAGCTACCAAACGTCCTGGATGTCAAGGGCTCAATATGACCCAACCAAGTAAGGTGTCATCCATGTAGACTGAGACGACGGCATGTTCTTTACCTCAAAAGCTAGTGGTTTTTAGTTTTTGCTATAGTACCTAACTTTCAAACGGAGTATTTTCTCAAGACCGGGTCTACAAGTTAAACGATCTACATGTTAAAAGCCTAACATCTGTACCAGCCAAAATCGCAAGTGAGTATCTGTCTCTCCGTAATTTATACCGTAAACAACCAAAATTCAAAAATTTCAGCCAAAAGCCGCAGCCGAAAAAAACAGGCCCTGAACCGGTAGCCTTCCAGTTACCAGTTCCAAGAGGACGACACCAAAAGCAAAGACATCGGCTTTGTCAGGTAGGGCTTGTTTGGGACTGCTC
>CM029621.1:16359703-16428024 GCA_017311315.1 Dendrocalamus latiflorus
CGCTCCAAGTTTTCCAGCTCCGCTCCCAACTTCGCTAACCAAACAGGTCTAACTTCAAAAACTCCGCTCCAAGAAAAAGGTGGAGTTAGAGGCTAACTCCACGTTTTTTATGGAGCTCCTCAAGGGGTACTCCACAAACAAAGGTTTCCAAACTCCTCGTGAAGTTGGTGAAAAATTACCCACCACTGCCATTACACAATTCCTCTCCTCTGTACCGATTAGATTTCTTTTCCACCTGAGTTCCTTCTTCGACTTCTCTTCTCCCCCCCACCCGCGCGACTCTTCTCCGCCCCCCCACCCGCGCCGCCCCTCTTCTCCGCCCTCCCCCACCCGCGCACCGCCTCTTCTTCGCCCCCACTATTTGTTGTCTTTATTTATTTGGCTCTATGTATGGCCTTTATCTCTATTTATTTGGGTCTATGTATGTCCTTTGTCTCTATTTGCAGATGTTTGGAACTGATAATGATAGTGATAGTGATGACTCTGACAATGAGAGCATGGAATATTGGAATCTTATTATGTTTGGTGCTAAAGTTGCTGAAATGTATGTTGAGTTATACCTTGACAAAAATCCACCGAGGACATCAAATCTTAGTGGTATGGGGTGGTTGCAAGAGACTTTGACGACACCGGGTGAGTGCCATTCGTAGCTTCGAATGAGCATGGAAATGTTCTACGACCTTCATGATTTGTTGGTGGGAAGGTACAGTCTAAAATCATCGCTGCATATGAACACTTATGAGATGTTGGGAATTTTCTTGTTCATTTGTGCTGGAAATGAATCCAATAGAAAGGGACAAAACCGATTCAAGCACTCGGGTGAAACCATTCATAGAAAATTTGATGAGGTCCTAAATTCTTTGATGGCCATGGCTAAAGATTTTATTAGACCAAAGAACCCCAACTTTTCAACTGTTCATAGAAGGATAAGAGATGACCGTAGAGCATATCCACACTTAAAAGATTGTATTGGTGCTCTTGATGGCACGCATATTAGAGTTTCTTTGTCACCCGACGATCAAGTGAGATATATTGGGAAGTCAGGGATACCTACTCAAAATGTTCTAGCAATTTGTGACTTTGACATGAGGTTCCATATGTGTCGACGGGGAAACCGGGAGCTATGCAAGGTAACATGGTTATCTACATATAGTCATGTAGTTTATTGTTTGTTTAATTGTTGACAAATTCTAACTTATGTCATTTTTCACATTTATATGCAAATACTACGTTGTTGATGTGGGATATCCTAATCGTCCTGGATACCTTTGCCCTTATAAGGGTGAGAGGTATCATATGCCGGAGTGGCATAGAGGTATGGAACCGAAGATTCCTAAGGAAAGGTTCAATCACATTCACTCTTTTATCCGCAATGTTATTGAGAGATCGTTTGGAGTGCTTAAAATGAAGTGGCAAATTTTCTACAAGATGCCATCCTACTCTATGTTCAAGCAAAAGATAATTGTTGTGGCTACTATGGTTCTTCACAACTTCTGAACATGGGGGTGAAGACTTAGACTTTGCTCGCTTCGATCGTGATTCAAACTTTGTCCCGATAATACCCGAAAGGTATAACAAATATGTAGTTCCATCAAATGGGTCTACTATGGAACCCAATGCTTCTACTATGGATGCATTCCGTGATGAGTTGGCAACCACTATTTCTCTAGCTTGGAGCTAGAATTATGTATCGGAATACTTGCATTCGTTGTCATTTTGGTTTAAACTACTCTCTAGTTATCTATGGACAATTATTTGTATTCGAATGATGGACTTTGTTAATTAGCTATCATGCACGTTGCAATTTATGGAACAAAAGGATGGAATTATTTGACCAAAATATTTGTTTTTTGGTTTTTCGAATAAATTAATTGCGATTATAATATTTTACATCATATTTTAATTGGCAACAAAAAAATTCAGTTACATATACTCCGCAGACATCAAAACATACACCAAACATCATTCAGGGGCACATTGGACATTTCTCAGGGAAACTTCACATTCCTGTAGCTAGAGCTAGCTGCGTGCCAAACAGGACCACCTGTTCCAGGAACTCCACAGTGGAGCTGCTCCATGGTGGAGTTGGTGAAGCAGAGCTGGAAAAACTGGAGCAGAGCAGTCCCAAACAGGCTCTTAGTTTCCCACTAGACAAAAACTCCGGAGTTATGTACCTGTGGAAGAGGAAATAATATGAATATGACATAATATGATATAGATATTTGTGTCCAAAAATTAAAAGAATAAAATCTTAAATCAAGGAAGGTATGCTGAAGAAAACTGACCCGAAAGTTCCCATTACTCTTGTGGAAACATGAGTATGGTCTCCTGGTTGATACTTGCTAACCCAAATTCTGCAACCTGCAAAGAATCAACGCATACACAGTAAAGGGTTCATCTTGATGGCTTGAATAGATTAAGGGAGCTATACTTGAAAAGTTGAAAGTGGACAAAAAGTTCAGGCATTTTGTTAAAAATAGCAGGATGGCCCACGTATTTACGTAGTTAGATTTGTTTTAAAGTTTGTAGTGTCAAATAATATAGCAATTCTGTTTAATAATATATTTACATATTTGTAGGCTATTTAGATTTTTAACACATTATAAACATTAGAAATGACAATAGAAGCCTAAAGAAAATACAAGTTGAAAAACGTAATTGAAATATGAGTTTCGATGGAAGAAAATAATTGAGCATAATAAGTTATTGGGGTCCTTAGAAATATAAACACTCTCCATCATACATAAATCATGTAGTTGCATATTATTACTCTTCCTCAGTTAGTTACCTTTTCCAAATTATATGCATGCACATATACCTCTATGTACTCTCAAGCAATATATTCATTATGTGTGCGATGAATTATCTTATAGTTTACATTGTATTAGAGTGCTTTGCTCACGTATATACCGATGAACCATAAACGACCAAACTTGAACCTATCTTCTCTCACACGCTAGCTGCCCCACCGAAACGTGTGTCTTCTATCTCTTCTCGTTGCCACAGTTTGTCTGCTTCAACTTCCAACAACAAGCCCAGTTCTTAATCGATCTCACTCAGCTGTTACCTCCTTCTAATTCTCTACTGTATAGTTATCTTCTACTTATCTCCAGTGGATCTAAGCCTATTCCTACGGCTGAACCATCTTTACCCCGAGTTCTTTGCTCCTCTGTTTCAGTACGCCCGTGTTTCTCTTTGTGCAGATACATGCATGTATATACACATATATATAATGTATACATACCCAATTTCCTCTTATCCCACGTCAGTCACTCATCTTCCATGCATGTAAGTTGATAGGTTGTTTTACCGTGCTAAAAAAACTGGCTTATTTGACCTTGTGTACATTTATTTATTACTCATTGACACATGACGATGTATGCCTAATTGGCTAGTGCATGACTAACCTCTGAAGCATGAGGTTTCAGGTTGAAACCTGGCAGGCGCACCTTTTCTCAACAATTCTTCCACTCGTGGGTTTGGGTCCAACCAGATTGACCATGCCGGTCCGTTGGAATACAAGCCGGTTGAACTGGGTTCGTACGGTTCAAGGTGGGCCAATTGCACCTCCGGTTAGCTGGTGTGGGTTCGGACTAAGCTCGCGATCCAATTTTTTCCGATCGGACCAGTCTGATAACAGTGACTGGGCTTGTTCAGGATTCACATAACACAATGTAACAGTCTGTAACTTGAAGCTTTCGCGGTTCCAACTGAAGAGAAAAAGTTGCTGTTTAATCTCCATATAAAACAGTCCTATCATCTGTCTCTGAAACAGCGAGGTCGTTCCTCTGCAAAAAGCTGCAGGTTGTCGGTCTCTGCAATGATACGATAACAACTTCAACTGAGAGCATGCGGCTGCTCAAGACGACGCCTTGAGGGCTGGACGGGCCGGGGCCTTCACGGCAGGGAAGTTATTTAGAAATTTTCCATACTCAAGTGAGCGGCTGCGGCCTCCGCGAAGAGCCCAGACGAGCCACTGACGAAGTGATGAACCCCCTGGTTTGCTCGAGTCGCTGTCGAAACGCTCCATTAACACTCACTTCGCACCATCAATTAGGTGCGGCAGACCAATGCAAAGCCATCCAAGTCAACGGCCAACTGCAATGCAATGTGTTTACACCGAAACTTTTGTGCTTATAAGAAAACACAACCTAGAAGAGTCTTCGCATGTTGCAATGTAACTCATCGAAGTATCTATCAATGAGCGCTAGTGTCTTCCCGTATGGACAACAAAAAACAAAGGTGTGTCTATACAATTTTTGGCTATTTTTTTTTCTAAAATCAATTATTTTTTCTAACCATCAGATAAAAAAATTAAGGATCTAGATTATTCTATCCACTCCTATATAAAATCTCCTCAACCCAAACCCTACCCTCACTCCCACCCCACCCCAGCTGCCGCCGCCTCCCCACCTCCCCCGTGTCACCACCCGCCTCCTCACCGGCATCGCCTCCGACGTTGATGAGATACACCGGCGGCCACCTCCCTCCTCCCACTCCTTCCTTCCCGCTGCCTTCTCCTCCCCTTCCGCGGCCTTCTCCTTCCCCGCGCTCACCTCCAACGCTCCCCTCCCCATCTCCAGCGATTAACACCGTCATATCTGCCAGCACCGCCCTCTGTCACCTAATGACTTCACGACGTGTCGTCCTTGCCACCTACCCCCGCTCACTGCCCTCCTCCCATCCGCAATTAAGGTGTCGCCATTGTTGCCCCGCCACCTCCACCTTCTACTGCCGCCTTAGCCTCCTCTAAGACCGCCACCCCGCCACATCTGCCTTCCACCGCCGTCCCAGCCTCCTCTAAGCTTGGGAGGCTCGGGTGAACCCTAACTTTAATGAGGAATCTAAGCCCTAATCCCGTAGGGCAATAGCATGTAAAGACGATGGCATCGTTGGAGACGAGAAAGATACCAACGGTAAAGACGGTGCATGAATCTCCATAAAAATCAAAAGATTAGAAGTTCGACTGATTTTATTATAAAATACATTTAAATATGATATAGCACTTCTAATATATGATACGAGGCCTAAAACACGTCTGAAGGCCCCGTATCAGATTCTGCCACCCCATCCCTCTCTTTTCCCACCACGTAGCTCGCTCCCAACCTTCCATGGCTACCACGTATATTGCTTTGCCGCCTCAGCCATGATGCAGACCCCATCGCTCCAGGGCTCCTTGGGCGAGGCTAGGGCGGAGCCGACGGCGGCCGAGCAGCGGAGCGACGCGGCACAGAAGAGCAGAACCAGCGCGGTGTTGGTCACGACCACCGCGGTGAGGCCCATCATGCGGGCCTCATCGGGCGGCCTCTTGATGACCCGCCGCGTGAGCCGCTTCACCGATGACCACACCAACGCCGTGCGCCTCCTCGGGAAGGAAATAAAGAAATCATGAATGGAACCCGCAGCACAAGCAACGATTTCTTCCTGGTGCTTTGCTTCTAGGCGTTAACGAAATCCCATGGCCTACTACTGCCTCATGAGTCAGAAGCTTGTTCCTGGGCGTCGTGGAGGGAGATGCCGTGGCGAGTGGATGGCGGCGCAGACGAGTAGAGGATGGTTCCGACGACTAGAATGGCGGTGCGAGTAAAAATGGGAGAAATTTCAGCCATGGCGCCTGAAGAGAGAGAGAGAGAGAGGGAGAGAGAGAGGTGGGGGGAGGTGGTCGAGAAGAAAGGGGAAGGGTCGCTTCGAAATTGACGTGTACTATGAGGTGTTATGCGGCCGACAGCTTTTTTGGTACGGTGGATGATTTTTTTACTAAAAATAAATAGTAATACTTAAAAAGTAATTTTAGAATGAGAAAATAGACGGTACAAAAAATGAGTAAGAGATACGTGTGAAAGATAGAAACAAGAGAAGATATGTTGTCCTTAGAATGAGACGGAAGTAAAAAAAGTAAAAAAACCACTTAAAAAATCAAAATATTTATATTGGTTGTGATCAAAATGGCTTGAGCTTTTGGCTTCAGCTTATTTTTGCACTATTCATAAATTTCGTCTTTTTTTGAACTTTTGGCTTTTTTTGAGTTTTTTTACCGGTTCTTTTTTTCCTCGTATTTGTTTGTATTATACGTAATGGGCTAACATGTTTTTTCTATTTTTAATTTTTTTTAAATTTAATTATGGTAAATAAGCCTCTGTCAGCTACAGTGCTTTTTTCAGCCAGCTACAGTGTTTTCAGCCATAAGCCACGGGCTTTTCAGCCATTTTGATCACAACCATTATCTTCTGACTACTCTAAATAGAAACAAAAAACATTATAAACATCCTAAGTGGCAGATATACATATACTTTTTTCGTGTACGTGACTCATGAGTCAGTACTCAGTAGTAGCCTCATTGCAGAAAGAGGGAAAAACAGAGATCGATAATCCGTATGACATGATTTCAGTGTCCTCAAACCAATATGATTTGGTTAGTGGACAAGTAATTAGTACCTATAATGTCATGCGTCATTCATTGAGATCCAGAGCACCATCAGTGGAACTATCAACCACGAATAAGATTCTCAGATATCTTACGCTTAGGAAGTAAGGATGTCTCTTCAGAATTTTTTTTAGCTTTACTGTGCTGTGCTATTCCTCCCTTCCCCTGTATCTCTTGTTATACGCAGGAAGCAGCCGAGAAATGGAGAGGAGGTTTGAATCCTACTGTTGGTTTCAGCCAAAATGTTTTCGGACCTAATCGAACTTCGGCCGCACATGTGTCATGTGCCGCTCTCGGGCCTCTCGGCCGTACATGTGCGGCATTCGCTGCGTGTCCTGTACAGCAATCCTGAGAGTTAATGGCATTTTGGCCTCAATTTGGCATTGTATTTACAAGAATAACGCAATCGTACGATAAATACAAAAATAGCACTTCTATCCATAGTTATCATATCTAAACAGGCTATCGATCTGATCGAGGTCTCGAGTCACAAACCCAGTGATCGGACCAGCGGGTTATCGATTGGACCGTATGCTTTATTGAAATATTTATATTACATATAATATGTAAAGATTGTATATACAAATATATCTCTATAATTTTTTAGTATAAAGTAGATAAGCAGAACTATATTTAAGGTACATATGACGCAAGAATAACAAAATTTTATACCTTTAGTATTGTATCTTCGCAAATTGACGGGCTACTTTACCATGCTCCAAAAAAAGCCGGCTTATTTTACCATGTGTACATTTATTTATTACTCATTGACACATAACGATGTATGCCTAGTTGGCTGGAAAATTTATGTATTTGCCACCCTTACGACTCGGGTGGCAACAGATTTGCCACTCGGACCTGTTGTCAGTGACTCAGGTGGCCCTATATGTAAGTGACAGAGTTTCGGTGGCAATCTTAAGGGAGGCAAAAACATGAATTCCCCGGTCCACCGGTGTGGCTCGGACCGGACTAGGCTATGGGTCCAGTTTTTTTGGTCGAACTGCTGGTCCGGTCCAAGTCTAATAATAGTGCTTCTACCACACGATGACAGGGCAGCAACCCTCGGAGGTCGAGACGTGCCTAGGCCACAGGGCCACATGGCCCTCCCCTCTGTCGCCCAGTCACAATTGAAAGCATGTACTAACTATCTTTCCTATCTACTCATAGTCTCCTGCTATGCGTATTCCGCTATGCACATAATGTTTGCACCTTATTTTGTTTGCATTAAAAGGCCGTATAAACAGTTCATTTTATAACTTTTTTTAGAAAATTCATAATGGATAATTTCCTAAGAAATTAGACAATTAGGTCGACTGTGTCGGGAGGCTGAACGTAAAATTTTGTAATTTTTGGATCTCGTTTGCTACATGTAATAACTCCTACAAATAACATAATCATATAAATTTTGAGCAAATTCAAAGTGGATAAAATTATGAAAAAAATTACACAATCAAGTACGTTATGTCAGAAGATTGCATATAAAATTTTGTAATTTTTTAGGCTCATTTGCTATATTTAAAAAATTAAACAAGTAGTATGCATAAATAAGTAATTAAGGCAGCTAATTAAGTCAGCTAATTAGCTGCCGTCTAGTGACTGGGCGGCAGAAGGGAGGGTTGCACGATGGTCGTGCGGCCTAGCGTGTTACGGTGGCCATGCACCCTAGGCATGTGTCGCCCTCCTAGGGCTGCCGCCCGGTAACCTTACGGTCAAAGTGCTATTTTTATATTTGTACATGACTATGATTATTCTTATAAATATGAGGTTAAAATATGTCAAAAGTACCAAAAACTCTAGTCCTGACATTCTAGGTGTGATACTTATATGTGCTGTCCCTTGCTGAGTTGCCCTGTCCTTTGTGTTGTTGTGTAGGTTTGGTCGTCCCAGGAAATTCTCAGTTTTTAAGTTACTTGCCTTTTTAATTTCACGTGGGTTTCATCTTTTGTACTAGTATAGAACTACATGCTAACCCTCGTAAGTATAGAATTACATTACTTTGTCCTATTTCTTTTTTGTTGTTAGTTTTATAGCACGAGTGAAGTTGCCTTGTGGGGCTATTTTCATTCCTGTTAAGTACCTCGTTCACAGTGTACCGTGAAAAGATTAATTTGGACTTTGGACAATTCATTTTATGTGTCCATTATTCTATATCAAGTAAATTTTGTAAAACTACATATTCATTAATAAACTATTAGAAAGCTATACATTTAAGTTTTCATTTCGCAAAACTAGACACACTTTAAACCCATTTGATAAAAAAAACTCCGCTCCATCGCATTGGGCGGAAACTGACAAGGTAGGCCTGGACGTCAGTGACACATCGCTCTTGTCCCATTACGGTCGCCCGTTGCGCTGCTAGGTCATGGCAAAGAGCTTGTCACGTACACGCCATTAATTTGTGATGTCCTTTGCTGAGTTTATCAAGTCTTTGGTTTGTCTTTTAAAAAACTCAACATTTTGCGTAAGATTTTATCAACTCTTTTTTGCAAAATGCAAACTTAGATGTGCGGTTTTATGATATAATAAATGTGTAGTTTTATAAAATTTACTCTTCTATATTTCCACTTTGGTGTATTTTGGAGAACACATGTTATTTGGTGTCTTCAAAAATAAATATAATCATTTTTTAAGAACAATTAACAGGCTCGCAGTGCAACATCTTGATGCAAATGTAAATCTTTCAACACCTATCACCACACCTCAAATTGTCAAACGAATCCTGCTATATAGCTGAAGCATGTCTTCCCAAATGTAGTACGTCATCTTTTTTGTGGAGTAGCCTGTGCTCGTCCTTATGGCCCTTGTCCACGCGTTTCAGCAGCAGGATGCCTGATGCACATCAAAGTTTGCTCAGCAGAAGCTGCAAATTCGAAAACAGCTCCTCTAGCGCCCCAACTATGTTGACTTATCCTTGCGGTCTTTCTGGGATACAGGTGCCAATGTGCCATGTCCCATGTGGAAAAGCTTGACACACAGCGGCAGAAGTATTCAAGTATAGGCCTCGACAGCCAGGAAACTTTACAATGGCTCCACGCGGTTGTCCGTTCACCATTGCCTGCCGCCAAAGCAAGCCGCATCCGGCGCCACGCACACACACAGCTTCGTCACGAGTCACACCGAACGATGGATGTTGCCGGGGAACAATAAATAAGTAGTCGCAAGATGGCTCGTATGTTGCAATACGTAAGACGTACGAGTCTGGAAGAGTCTTTACCGGTACGACCCTTCCACGGTGCGCGCGCGGTTCGCTGAATGGCGGTTCCCTCCTCGAGTTTTTACCCTAGAACTAGGTTTCACTCATTTTGATTTGAACTCTGCTTATTTTTACTATTTATAAACTTCATTTTTCCTGAATTTTTAGTTTTTTTGCCAGCTCTTTTTTCCATTCGTTTGCATTGTCTGTGATGAGCTAACATATATTTTCTATTTTTAATTTTTTAAATTTAATTACGTCAAATAAATCATCTTTAAGTACAATATGATTTCAGCCAGCTACAATGTAATTTCAGTCATAAGTTACTATTTTTTAGCCTAACCGAGCGGGGCTTAAGGCGCCGTTACAAACGGCTTCGGGAAGTTAAAACGCACTGTTTATTCCAGGGAAAACAACTAACAGCCACATGCCACTTTGAACGTCCCAACCTTATCAGCTCGGGAAGTTAAAACGCACCGTTTATTCCGATCGCGTGTGTACCGCGGCGTCCTTGCAAAACTGCGGAGCTTCACATCTGTGAACGATGGGAAAAAGGCGCCCGAATCGCCACCACGTCGTCCCTTCCCAAAAGGCGAGAGCGCCCAGCCGGAGGAGGCGATAGAAATACACGCCCATGATAGCAACACCAGTGTAGCGTACCCCGCGCGCGCGCACCAATTCCTCCTCTTGTGTCTCCGATAAGGGACCTAAAAGGGGGCGCCCTCCTCACCACGTCCCTCTGCCTCTCTCCCATCGTTGCTTTTCCTTGGAAAGAGCTGCCTCGAGCCCTGCCATTTCGCCCTGCGTCGCGAGATCCCCGTGAAACCGTCACGGGGGAAGGTGGTGGTGATCGTGGCAGGAACGGATGCTGCACAAATGGAAGGCCGCGGAGGGCGGCTGCTGCGGCGATCAGCGCCGGCGGTGTGTGGCGGCGTCGCTGTCCATGCTGATCGCGGCCACCCTCGCGTTTCTTGCCTACGTCGCCTTCTTCCCGGACGACGGCGCGGGCGGGGTCTACCGTTGGTGGAGATGCCAGGATTGCGCCGGCGAGTTGGGCGAGTTCCCGTTTGACGAGGCCGGTGCGGCTGACGGGCCTACCGCCGGTGGCGGCGGCCGCGCGCCGACGACGCTGTCGCACATCGTGTTCGGCATCGGCGCCTCGGCGCGGACGTGGGACCAACGCCGCGGGTACGCGGAGCTGTGGTGGCGACCCGGGGAGATGCGCGGCCACGTCTGGCTCGACGAGCAGCCGGTAGGCCCTTGGCCGGAGGCGACGTGCCCCCCGTACCGCGTCTCGGCGGACGCGTCCCGGTTCGGGAACCGGGCGTCGGCGTCGCGGATGGCCAGGATCGTGGCGGCCTCCTTCTTGGCCATCACGGCGGAGCTGGCGAACGACACCACAGTTGCAGGGCAGGACGAGGTGCGGTGGTTCGTGATGGGCGACGACGACACGGTGTTCTTCCCGGACAACCTGGTGGCCGTGCTGCGCAAGTACGACCACGAGGAGATGTACTACGTCGGGGCGCCTTCGGAGAGCGTGGAGCAGGACGTGATGCACTCGTACGGCATGGCGTTCGGCGGCGGCGGTTTCGCGGTGAGCTACCCGGCCGCCGCCGAGCTCGCAAAGGCCATCGACGGCTGCCTCGACCGGTACACGCAGTTCTACGGCAGCGATCAGCGCGTGCAGGCCTGCCTCAGCGAGCTCGGCATCCCGCTTACCCGCGAGCCCGGATTTCACCAGGTGAATTCCTTACGCAGCGCAATTTCTTTCTTTATTAACTATAAATAACAGAACTTTCGTGATTGGTTGATGCTTTCTATATTGGGAAAAAACATGCCCAAAACACAAGTATTTCCTGCCTAAGCAAGCCCACAAATATCGTCCTTAATCGTCTTAGGAACCAAGAAAAGGCAATTCTGAACTTCTGGTTAGCACGCACAATTTAGCTCGGCTAGCCGTAGGGCAGCCGCCAATTTCTTCCACCGAGTTTCTCTGCATCGGCCTGAATCAAACCTTTTTGACCAACTTTTCACCGTTTATCCGCGTAAAGGGCTCGGGATTGTACTACCAAAAGAAAACCTGGCAGTCGAGGATCTTAGAGCTTTAGAATCTTTCCGGTACCGTGAAAAACCCGCAAAAGCATCAATCTATCGGTCGCTGCAAAGACGCATGACTGCCCGTGGAAACCTTTTCTAGAAATCACTGGAACGCCCCTGCGGACCTGCGGTGGTAGGCGACGGAGGGAAGATTCAAAGGTACCGGACAGCGCGGAGGCACGGACCCAGGCCTTAGTCATTGGAGCGACACCCCCCTTTCCACCCCATGTGGCGCTGGTATCCAGCAGGACAAGCGTCTACAGGCCACAGGAGGACTTACCTAGCTAACCACCACCGCAATCAAAAGGAGGACAGCCTCTCTCGTCGCTTTTCCTTTTGCCGGGCACCACACCACACCACCATTTTTCATCTTCCCTGCCTCTGCCCCGTCCCATACGGCGGTGCACGTATAAGATAAAAATGAAGCAAGCAAGGTATGCGAAAACTAGTAGAACAGGATTTCCCGGTGCGACCGGTTGGCAGAGCCCTTCATGTCGGCTACCCGTGCATGGTCCCAGATATGGATCGGTTGGATTCGGTCGTCAAAAAAATTCGGAGGCCGGAGGGCGATCTACAACATTCGGGCCGTAGGTGTTGCGGGTTTTGGAGTTCAGATGGCACGCGGCGGCCGCCGCATTGTGGCGGCTTTCTTTGGCGTAGGTCGTAGTGGCGGTGGTGGTGTGGTGTGGTGCGTGCATGCGTGCACGATTAGCGGCGCCGAGTGAAAGCTCGTCGCACGATCGTTTCGGAGGCCCCAAACTTGATGGCTGCAGAAAAACCACCGAGCCGCGCGGCGGGGGAGGTGGTCCAACGCTGTCGGCTTCCCGAGCCAACGCGGAGGTTGGTTGGTGCGATGGATGACCCCGCCCAGCCAGGTGTCTCACTGTCCTTTTCCGGTGACGAGACTGCCGGGTTTAGGTGTCACGAACCTAGTTTAGTTTATGTAGCAGTGACCTAAAAAGAAGTTTCGAGTATGTGGCATGGAATTTCGGGATTGTATAACCGATTGCCCGTGTATGAAGCGAGAGCAACGGGCGTGACATGAGGCGGAGCCTGAAAATTTTCACTGGGTATATACTGCGTGTGTTGCATCTTCTTGTATACACTTTTCAGTTGCCGTGTGCCGCACCTTCTGTCATATGTTATTGCATTTATTGACTCATCGTGCTATTCACATAAATTTTTTAAATGACGTTCTATAATCTATGCCGATAGCTAATATGTTTAAAATTATCTAGAGTAATCACTAAAAATACTTTTGTAATATTATAATTTTATTAATATATAATAAGATAAAATTATAAATAGTAATAGACAAAGTCATATCTCGTAGACCGTGAAAAATAAGAATATCACTTTAAAATGAACGGATAGAGTAATAAAATGTTAGCGTTGAGTAAACCATACATTATGACTATTGTATTCACATGGTATTTTAAGATTGCTATATAATTAGTTTGGTTTTTTATCTCAATTAATTTGCTACTTTACATATTTAGTTGTGAAAATAATTTAATTTTATGACATCATATACTAACATTGACAAATAATTCCATAGATTTTATTAGTACACTATATAGCCCGCATAGCTGCCAGAGGCTTATTTAACATAATTAAATTTAAAAAAATTTAAAAATATAAAAAATATGTTAGCCCATTACGTATAATATAAACAAATGCGGGAAAAAAGAACCGGCAAAAAAGCTCAACAAAAAGATAAAAGTTCAGAAAAAGACGAAATTTATGAATAATAAAAATAAGCCGGAACTCAGAAGCTGAAGCCGAAACAAACACACCTTTATCTTTTTGAACCGTATGCCACTCGCTGACACATGTACAGTTCCAGATCTGTGTTGATTGCCTTTTGTCGCGTGTCGCACTCTCCGGTCGCCATTTGTTTCTTGCTGCGTTTTTTCCCTTGCAATCTCGCCATCGAGCACCACCTGGCAACGGGAATCTATCGGTACCTGCTATCGCATATATGTTTTCTAACACTAACACTGTTGTAACTCATGCAGTTGGATATCCGGGGTGACGCGTACGGGATGCTCGCCGCCCACCCGGTGGCGCCGCTGGTCTCGCTCCACCACCTCGACCACATCAAGCCCATCAGCCCCCACGGGAAGACCCCGCTCGAGGCGGTCCGGTCGCTGGTCGGCGCGTCCCTGTTCGACCCGGCCCGGTCGCTGCAGCAGGCCTTCTGCTACCAGTACGGGCCGGGCTACACCTGGTCCGTGTCGATCGCGTGGGGCTACACGGTCCAGTTGTATCCATGGGCCCTGGCCCCGCACGAGCTGGAGGTCCCGCTCCAGACGTTCAAGACGTGGCGGACTTGGGCCAACGGGCCGTTCGTGTTCAACACCCGGCCCTTGAGCCCGGACAACGCGTGCTTCCGGCCCGTCATGTTCTTCCTGAGCCAGGTCCGGAACGAGACCGGCCGGGCCACCGTGACCGAGTACTCGAGGCACACCGCGCGGGTGGAGAAGGAGTGCGACCAGGACAGCTTCCGTGCAGCCTCCGCGGTCCACACGGTCAGGGTCTTCGCTCCCAAGATGAGCCCAAATGACTGGAGAAGGGTACGCGCTAACGGCATCGGCTGATCGAGCTCAATTGTTCTGCAGCTTTGCGCGCACACCGCGATGCTCACAGTTGGTATGTAAAATGTTTCAGGCACCACGGCGCCATTGCTGCAAAGCGAAGAGGACGAGGTGGGGCACGGTGCTGGAGGTACGGATACGGTACTGCGGCCGAGGAGAGCTCACCACGCCGTAGCTCTACCCGGTTTGCCGCGATTCTGCCACGGCACGGAGAGCAAAGACTGGTGCTAGTGTGATACTGATGGGATGATAAAAGGTGAATGATTCTCTCCGTGCTCGCAAAGACAGAAGCTAGGTTCTGAACCCTAACCAGCACTGCGTAGAGAGTACCTTCCTGCTGGTGTTGGACAGATCGTCTTCAACGTGTACAAAATGGTTATACGACTTATGGGACCTACAGACACACATACGTACACCAGGTGCACACATTTTCGTTTGGCCATATGGGCTGCCTCGTGTTGCTATTTTTGTGAAGAGCCAGCTGTTCTGGTTACATGGATATTTGAGTGGTCGACACGTAAAGAGGAGTGGCGATGTATAGGATTCAGGCCCGTTCCTGGGGCAGGGCCACCAGGGCGGCCCAAACCCTATAACTCAGGAGTGTTCACTACTTGTATTGACTACTGAGTATTATATGTGTACTAGTACTTCTTAATTATCCATTTATCCTAGACTGTAGAAAAGCAAATACTGTAGGCCCATTAGCCTATAGCCTCTGCTGCAACATCAAATTAAAAACTCGTAATTCTATTCGTCGAAACCCTCCTCCTAATTAAAATACTGCACCACAGATTCCACTTGGCATTGTCAAAGAAGGAAGAGACCGCAATTTCTTTCATTCCCATTGAACTTGTGGTTTTTAAGTTATTTTCTTAACCCATTCACTCTTAAACAGAAATTAGACCACAGATGCGCTCAAATGGAAAGCCAATGTTTCCTTATGGTTTCAGTTTTGTTAGCTATAATTCATTTGATTTTTGAAGATCTCCACTAGGTTCGAGAGAGTTAATGTGTACGGGAATGCGATAGCAAATTGTGGCCGACCATTCACAGATGTGCAATTTCACGAAGTTTAGAATGCAAGAATTTAACAAGAGATATGTTAGTTTTTTTTAAGGAAAGAATCATGTTAAATTTCAAGGGATTTGAAAATTTTTCTATGTTCCAAACAGGGCTTAAATATGTTGGATAATACATCATGTTATTATCAAATATTTAGTATCTAGGTTGTATATGATTTTCTATAATCATTTTTTAATCCATGGTGTGTTTGTTTGCGTTGCATGTGAAAGGTGATCATCATGTTTGTTTTGTTAATTCGGTCTTTTTTTAAGCTTAGCCTTTACTTGAACATGGTGTAATTAATTCTCATTGCTTATAATTAGTCTAGGTTTTTTGTGATGCATTTCGTGTAAATGTTATCTTTGACATGTGAAAATACAAACTACATATAAATTCGAACAAAAGGCCCTAGTTTTTAGTTTGGCCAAGGGCCCACCAAATATCAGACCGGCCCTGATAGGATTGTGCTATTTTTTTTTTCAGTTTTTACCCCTTACCTGGTAGTGTTGTGATTCTACAAAGGGAAAATGGGTGGTTTGGAAAAGAGATGGAATGTGTGAGTTCAATATTTGAGTTGGAAGGAAACATAACAGAGGATGTGCTATTTTCTTCTCTATATACTTGTTGAGTTAGCTACGTGGAAATTCTTGTGTAATTATGGATGGAGGCGTTGCAGGAGGTAAAACTGACGAGGAATGGCCTATTGGACCAATACAGAATGCTTGAAATTTGAAGTGGGCCGGAATAAGAGTTGGAGACGGGGGTTGGGTCACTAGGCAATTTTCTTCTGACGGAGCAAAAGAGTAGTAACTCCTCACATGTTGTCCATATTTAACCATCTCAACCGGACAACCAACAACAATGGCTGTCAGTGAATCAAGGGTTTCCCCTGCCATATGCGATGTTCTAGTGTGACATACATCTCTCCTCTGAAGCGGCTGGTTTGCTGCGATGTGTCGATGTGATAAAGAGTCAATACCTAGCTGAAAGGGATTTTGTTCGGGTTTGAACAGACAGCGCTTTAAATTTAGTCAATACTGGACGGTGAAAAGAAGGCCAGTAAAGCTTTCGCACTAAACTTTTCTTTTACTCGTTCCAGCTTTGGAGCATGTTAGTACAGGAGCTATATATAGCCATGACCAGCACCCAGCAGCCACTTCTCTGTCCTTGATAAGCAAATCCTCGACGATAAAAAAGGGCTAAAACAATTAGATCATCATCACAGGTGCAGGAAGGAACAGTCCAACAATGCCTTTCAGTCCCTTTCAGATTAGCCATCCAAGTGGGGAGCGGCTGAGAAGAAGATCAAACATCCATCCATTGTGTGGCTCACATTGCTCACGGAATTATCCCATGATTTCCTTGGTAGTGCATGGCCAACTTGCCCCTACCTATTTAAAGAAAGTCAACCTGGTCAGAGCCAATCCTAGCCACACGCTCTGCCTCATCGCCAATCTATACAAACTCTTTTTAAGTCATACGTGCCGAAACGTGCCCGGGCGGTGCTCTGCTCTTGCTCCTCAGATACTAGATATTTTCGAGGAATTGAATGCGTCTACAAATATCAACTCTCTGAAGCTAAGACGGCTACTGGATCGAGTACTATTCTAAGGAATCGCTAGCTGCTTGTCCTTTCTCAGGCGAAGTCAAACACAACGCTGCATGGCTAGGTAGCCAAAGTACTAATGTGCTACCCCTACACGAAAATCTGGTCAAAACTTGTTTAAAGAAACGGTCCGTGCATGCATGGAATCGAACCTCGAATGCATGTGGATCTTGCACTGTATCTGCATGGAGCATAAGTTGAATCCGACTGATTCATACGGCGGTCGACAAAGGCAAGCCGACCGAGGCGAGGCAGATCGAAGCTTTCTGCTTTGCGGCGGGCCGCTTCCGAGCAACGTATATGTTCTTCTGTTCCAGATATGCATGCCGACGTCGGCGAAGTGTTTGTCAAACCTCGTGCTCTGGCCAAGAAAAAGTTTACTTCATTTGCACGGGAAGCAACTAGCCATTCTTCCTGCTTGATGCGGAAAGAGTTCACATTTCCAGGGTCTGAAAATTCTGGTGACAGAGGGACGTGGTTACTGGATAAACAGCGGAGAAAACATGATTTAACCTGCACAATCAAGATGCTAAGCAAGACTAAAGAATCTTAGTCCTAGGCCATATATATAATATATGCAGCAATATTCTCGCTAATTGTAAGTCTACACCATAGGACGTAACACCAGAGGTTAATCAGTAACCACTCCGTGTCGTTTACAGATGCGGACGGATCATCTATCTATTATACGATAATAGCCGAATTTACCGGATCTAGATACTATAATACACGTATTTATATTTAAAAATATAGTTATATTTGTTATACAACCATAATGCTTATGATTGAAATGTAGTTGTATTTCTTATACAACTGTAACAGCTCTAATATATATCTGATTAATCTGAATAGTTATACTGTAGACCCACCAAAATAAGCAACTACATCTCTTCTTTTTTTCCGATTAATGTAAGAATTTATTTGATTAATCTACGCCGTTATAATTTGGACCCCACCAAAATAAGTTGTAGATATTTCTCTTTGTTCTTTTATTAACGTGTGAATTTCTAGACTTTTTAGAGCAAATATGCAGGTTTCTTTTAGCAAAGTTTTTATAATATAATGGATCCACCATGGATAATTTACAACTATTTAAGGAAAAAAAATAAAAAACGCCATGTCTATTCATGTTGCCTGACATTTTCTTATAAGTAACCTTTTTGTAGCCCCAATGGATCCCCCCCCAAATACATCCATGCAAACTGACCCACTCTTCCCAAAACCCTAACCCACCTCCCTCCTTGTCACTACTCCCCCTCGGTTGTCTAATTGCCGCCTGCCACCTTCTATGTCGGTTCCTGCCTCCCCGGTGCTGAAGGCAGCACTAGTCCCTTCTTGGCCACTATCCCACCACCACCTCTCCTCCCTTGATCTAAATCTTCCCTATCTCTGGCTGTTTGCCATTCCTGAATCAACCGTGGTCTAGAACCTACCCAACCCCAAAACCCTACATCAAATTGTGGCCCCCTGTCGCCCATCGCCCTCCTCCTTCCTGTGGCTAGCAGCATCACTAAGTCACCGTGTACCATTGTGCCTCCGCCACCCATCTATGTACAATTGGGGTCCCGTCAAACTCAAACTAACCCGATGAACCTAGATCATAACCTGTAGCCACCACTAAAGAGAGGACACCACCGTCGGCTAGAGCATGAATCGCGAATTGGATCCAACAGTGAGAAAATATGAGGTATAGACAAGGAGTAGCCATTTATATTTATGTTTAGGAAACCCAAAACATAAGAAAAATTGCTAAAAATTATCAAAATGGAAACATCCTGCCATCAATTCAGTGCATTGGCAGCCATCTATCAGGGTATCCCAATGGAGACGCTCTTCCTACTGGCAAAAAAGGAGGCGGCTAAAGCCGCGTAGGAGGCGTTGAAGACGATGCATCTTGGCACCGATCGTGTGAAGGAAGCAAAGGTACAAACTCTCAAGACTAAGTTTGAGGTGCTGCGTATGAAGGAAACGGAGTCGATTAATGATTTCGCCGTCCGACTGACGGTCATCGTCAACAAGATTCGGGCCCTTGGCGAGAAAGTGGGAGAGTTGTACGTAGTGAAGAAATTCCTTCGTGCTGTTCTTTCACAGTTTCTCCCAATTGCTTCGGTCATAGAGCAATTTGGAGACTTAAAGACAATGACCATAGAGGAGGTCATCGGTCGTCTTAAGGCGTATGAGGAACGCATCCACGACAATAGTAACAAAGGCGACGGGCAGCTCTTGTTGACTCGTGCTGAGTGGGAGATCCAATCATCGAAGCGCGAAGGCAAGAACACTTCCAGGGGTGGTGGCCAAAGCCATCAGAATTGGAAGTTTGATAAGGCAAAAGTGAGGTGTTATAATTGTAACGATTATGGGCATTTTGCTTCAGAATGTTCCAAACCGAGAATGAACAAAGCATTTGTTGTTGAAGCGCTCAACGATAATAAATCAACAGTGCTCTGATGATGAGTTGAGTCAGGGACGTTGAAAAGATGTGTCACCGTCCAAACTCAAGTAAGGTGGAAAGAAATTGGAACGTTGAGGAGATGTGTCACCGTTCTGGGTCAAGTATGAGTTTAGTAAGTCGTAGTTGAGACTGACTGCCTCAATGTTTTAGAGTCTTTGCATCTGGATGGACCCGTATCAGTTGAGTTGAGTTCCTACATGTAGCTTGTGTGTAGAACGCTTCATGTGGAGACGTGGCTGGTAGTTCATAATGCATTGAGACTAAAACTAGAGTATGTCAAATCAAGATTAAGAGGGAGATTGTTAAAAATAATCTTGACTTAGAGTTCAAGACGTAGTAGAGTCTGTCTCTGTGTGTAACTCAAGTTGAAGTTGTGTCCAACTTGAAGTCCGAATACGTATGCTAGTAGGAGATTATTAGCCTATATATTGAGGAGATTTGTAGCCAATTTTGTAAAAAAAAGTAAGAAAAAGGGGGAGCAAGTAAGAGAATAGTGAAATTCAGAAATTCTTCTATGTTCTCTCAGTTTATTTGTGATGTGTGCATTTTCTCCTGGATCAAAGTTGTAACAATCCACATTTCAATGGATGCACAGGGGCCATCAATGGGACACACATTCCAGTTATGAAATGAAAGTAGGATCGACTTGCGTATATGAATCAGCACAAATACATGAGTCAAAATGTTCTAACGGTGTGCTATTTCAACATACGGTTAACCTTCGTGTGCGGAGGTTGGCTTGGGTCAGCGCATGACACGTGCATTCTGCTAGACACTTTGGTTGGTTTTCGCATACATGTTCTTGCATCTTCTTGAAAGTGAAACATTTTAGTATTACAACATTTTGCCTCGATATTGTAACATCCCGAAAAATATAAATAATGAGTTATGGAGTTTTTGGATTATTTTATTCGTTTTTCATTTGAATTTGGATTTTCATGGTATTTTAAATTCTTATTGAGCTCTCAAAAGTTAAAGAGATTCAATAAAGACCAAAATCAAAATCAATAATAGTACTGCTACACATAATAATATCCAAATAAAGGAAACTTAAAAGCTAAAGTAAAAATAATAAGCATCTGCAAGGATATATATATATACATATGTATGTATATATATGTATGCATACAAATAAATATAACAAGAAAATAATCTTTATAAAATAAATATCAGCAAAATAGTGGATGCAGAATTACAGGGGACAAGGAAGTGAATATATACACACACATAAAAAAAATCAAACAAAATACAAAATGAGAAAAGAAAAAGGGAAAAGAAAATCGGCCGGGCCGACCATCACCCCGGCCCAGCCCTCTCTCCGCACGCGCAGCCAGCGCGCCCGCACAGGCCAGCGCGCCCGCACAGGCCAGCGCCTCGCGGCCCAGCGCGCCAGCGCCCGCGCCCTGCCTCTGCCACGCGGGACCGCGCCCCTGGTCGCGCTTCTCCTCCCGCTGCCGCGTGGCCACGCGGCGTTGCCCCGACCGCGCCTGCGCAGTGGGCCGCCTCCACTCGCGCTTCTCTCCCTGCCCGCGGGCCCGGCGCCCTCCCGCTCACACCCGCTGGCCGGTGGACCCGCCTGCGCTCGCGCTCCTCTCTTTCTTCCTCCCCAGCTTCTTCTCCACGCGGCCACGCCCCTCGCGCCAGCTCCCTCTTGCGTTGCGCAGCAAATCCCCCTTCCTCTCTCTCACCTCCAGGGCATGTCACAGGAGGGGGAGTGCACCTTTCCGCCACCTCTCCCCCACAAAATCTCGGCAAGATTTGGTGAATCTCCCCCAGGCTCCTTCCTCTCCGCGAGCATGCGTCGCAGCTCCCCCTCACGCTCGCTCTCTCTCGCGCTTGCTTCTCTGGCCGCAGCAAATCTCTCTCTCTCTCTCTCTCTCTCTCACCCTGCGGGCAAGATTCAGCGCACCCCCTGTTCTCTCTCTCCCGCAAAATCTCGGAGGAGATTTGGTTCATCTCCTCTCGCCGGCATGAGCAGGGCGGAGCCAGGTGCCGCCCTCGCCGTGTGCCTCTCCCGGCTATAAAAGCCCTGCCAAGGAGCCGCAAATGCGCCGCAACGCTTCACTCTTCCCTCCCCTGGCCGCAATTGCACCATAGCGTCCCAATTCCCCGCCGGCTTCCCCTTCTTCCCCAACTCCGGCGCCACCCTCCCCGCCGATTCCGGCCACCTCCGGGCGATCCCCAAGCTCCCAGAGCTTCGCGGGAGCACGGTGAAGCTAACCCCCTCCTTCCCCGGACCTCCCATCACCGGAGCAACGCCGGCGTCGATCACCTTCCCGAGCTTCCGCCGGCGCACGCTGCCAGCCTTCTCCGGCCACCATCGTCCCCGGACGCCTACACCAGAAGCTTCGCCATCGCGCCAAGGTTATATTCTACGCAACCCCCGAGCCTTCCCGACAACCCTCGCCGCCGGCCACCGCCGTCTCCGACATTCCTCTGCCCGGCTCCCTCCCGAAGCTGCTTCAAAGGGAATTATTACCCTTATAGGGTAAGCATCGCTCAGCTTGACCGAGTGGCTTCCTGCGCCATCTCTCCCTCCCTCCTGCTCCCGCGTCGCGTGTTCGAGCCGGCTCCGCGCACGCGGTTGAGCATTTCTTTTGATTTTTCTCTCAAGCTGACAGATAGGCCCCACTTGTCGGTCACTGTAACCAAAGCAGCCCGCTGACCCCTGGGTCCCACATGTCAGCGGCACAGGAAGTAAGAAATTAAAATAAAAAGACAATGAATTAAAAACTCCAGTGGGACCCACTGTCAGAAATTTAATAATTTTGGGATTTAACTGAACTAAAATATTCAAATAGGCATAACTTATTCATTTTAACTCCAAATTGAATGAGAAAAATTTCTAAATTCATCTAAAATCAAGATCTGTCCAATGGAACTGAAATCGTGAATTTTAGAGCTCATTAGAATTTTAGTGATATTTACTGTGGTTTGCATAATTGAATTAAAAGACTAAAATGCAAATTAAGGGAAGTAATAAAAGAAATCTATTTTGGTTAAATGTTCAAATTTAAAAGACTACCAATAATTATAATTAAAATCTATGCCCGTATTTGACATGCCTCCATTGCATAAAATTTTAGCCGTAGGTTTTGCTAGTTAATAAATATTGAAATACAACTTTGTACCGCAAGCCTTGTTAGACAGATACGTTTATATTAAAAACTAGTAACAACTAAAATGTAGAGCCTTACTACGCGAATGTGTGTGTGTGTGTGTGTGTATATATATATATATATATATATATATATATATATATATATATATATATATATATATATATATATATATATATATATAAGCATCTATAAGTATATGGAAGTAAGCAGTTAGAGAAATGTGTATAGCATGTATGCGACCCATTAACAATCATACTAGTGCAATTAATTAGGTCTTGACACTAGCTTTGGTACATGGTATATAATAAACATTAAGTATAATGGTATATAAAGCAAGCTGGGACTCGTACCAATGGATCATAGTTTGAATTAAACTTAAACTAACGATAAACGAAGATACATAAAACATGGTAATGGGATTATTGAAGATTTATAGAATAAGTACAGATCTCATCCATCAGTCCAGTTTGCCCTTACCATAACCTAAGTTGCAAGGAATACTTACCTGAAGATAAAATTTATACATTAAACTCCTGCACCAGTCTATAGGTATAACCCGACTCATGGAACTTCCTTGATAAATAATGAAAGAAACTATTAATAAAAGGTCAAGACATCATTCTCTGCCACCAGCCTTGCCTCAAATTACCCAAATCACCCAATAACTCATAATAATACAAAAGTTGAATTTACTTGGAGTTATTTGGATCTTTTGAGTTATTTGCTTTCTTTTGGATTCAGTCGTTTGTCGCGTAATTAGAAACTGAAGTTCGAAGATTCCACGGATCAGGCGTGATCAAGAGTGAATCGAAGGTTAAGCCCTAGAAGCACCAGAGAATCCGGATCCCGACCACTGTGACCAAGGCGAGTCAATACTTTGATCATGTTGAACCTACATTTTTGCAAAATTATTTTGGTTTAAATTATCAACTTGCATGCTGTTATTTTATATGCAAATACATGTTTAATTTAATATTATAGTTATATGCCCATTGCTTGCTTTGAATAATATTACACCTTCTTTGGGATATTTGAATGTGTGAACCTTGTCACCCTAACAAAATTATAGTAGTAACCTTTCAAAAATAAGTCACTAATTATATGCCATGCTTAGCATTGTTTAAGAATACGGGGCAAGAAATTGTCCCAAACATCACTTTTAATCATGAGAAATTGATTTGGGCAGTCATGATAGGAATGACTGGTATATGTTAGTATGATTACTTTATGTTCCCAAAAACCCCGACATTGCTAAATACCTGGATGGATGGTTTGAGGGCTGGTATGTGGTGCAGTGATTGCACAAAAGATGGTATGTGGTGCAGTGATTGCACAAAAGATGGTATGTGGTGCAGTGATTGCACAAAAGATGGTATGTGGTGTAGTGATTGCACAAAAGGTGGAATGTGGTAGAACCATCCAGGTAACCCTAAGGACTGAATCTTGTCATGTCACCCAGTGTATGACAAGCACAACCGCAAGCTGGCAAAGTGTAGGCAGGGTTTACTAATTTGTGTGGCTCTAAGGTGGTTACGTGAAGGTATGAACACGAGCAAAGGGATGGATGGTCGTATCCCCGCCTTTGCCCGTGATGGCTCACGAGGGACCCTTCCCGAGGGATGGTCGTATCCTACGGAAGATAGACCTTAGCGGGCGTAACCACAGTAGGACTATGCATTGTAACAATCTTGTGATAGTCTACTCAACCGCATGGCTAAGGAATAATGTGGGGCAACGGGTGGATTTATCTCTTGTGGGTAAAGTGTGCAAAACTCTGCAGAGTCAAAACTATTCGAATAGCCGTGCCCACGGTCAAGGGCGGACATGGGAACTTAACTAGATATAGTTCTGTTTACAAAAATATTAAAAAATGGGAATGGAAAAGTGGAAGGGCAGAGGAAAGCCCTGATTTGAGTTGTCCTGGGTGTCGTCCCAGTGGTAAGTTACGCGGCTATAACGCTGAAAAAAATACGGTGTGATGCCGTATGTATGGAGAAATGATGGTGATATTAGGCATATGGTGTGATGCCATATGTATGGAAATTCATATTAATATTCCTTGAACATTATGCTTTTGTACAAATGCTAGGTCTCAGGAAATTTTATGTATTATATTTCAAATAGTGGCATTTCTATTCTTACAAAATAAAATATGGGTGGAATAAACAGGGTCGCGAGTAAAAGAGAGGAATGTTTGTAGAGTACACACGAAGGTATTGGTGGATTCATGTCGATCTTGAATAGGAAATGATAGTGTGGGTTCTAAGAGAGATAAATGGGTGAAGTCTAGCTGAATAGATAGGCTATATAGATGATTCAAATGATAAATGATCCAATCGGATTATCAGGAATTAGGAGAAATAATACAAGTATTGGAATATAATTCTTGGTTAGTGATATTCTTGATGGATATATAGTAATGACTCGATTTTGGAGAATTATGGGATGCAAAGGTAAATCGCCAGATTACTACACTAATGATTAATATAAATTCTTGGAAGATATTGGCGATAATGAGAATTAATAGGAGTAATCAAGTACTAGAGGGACGAATTGAATTTATGAGAAGATTGGAGGATGCATAACAATTAATGGATTATAATCTTGGTAAGTTGAATTTTCGGTGGAGGTATAATTGAGGATTAGCTAGTGATAGATAGAAGAAAATGAGATGAATTATGGGTTGGAATCAATGACAAAAGAATTGAATACAAATGATATCGGTGGATTGAAAGTAATTATGTTAGAGAATTATTAGAGTTCAGAGGTAAGGGGCTGATGAATAGTAATTCAAAATACAAAGTATGATCAGTGGATTAAATAAATGACGATACTTGCTGTTTGGAGTTTTAGACAGCAGTCAATAAATAGAGTGCATTTTCAGTGGATTAAGTCGATGTTGGTAATTGTAGTGTGGAGTTAGGTAGTAATAATAAAACTTTGATTAAATAAGAATAATAATGCTGCTAAAAGCAATTTTTGGCAAATAAAATAACCCGAGTCTTTCCTTTGTTATGCCATGCATACTATTTATTTGCATTCTGTGTATTGGTTCGCTGAGCACGGGGTCGGAGTGCTCACGCTCGCTTTTGCGGCAAAATTCAGAATCAGGAGTCAAATCACCTCGCCTCAGCAACAAGAGTGGACAAGCTGGCAGATAAGATGGAGATGAAGATGTCAAGGGCTAGGTCGCGAACCTCTAGTTGGCTGCCTGTGGGCATGTCCTGAAGGTCCCACCTGTGTGCTTCGTTCTTCCGCTGCTGCAATTTAATGATTTCGGCCTCATCGGCCCATGTGTAAGTTTGCTATTATATTTACGTTTCCGCATGATATGTACTTTGATAATCAGAACTGTAACTGTGTGCACTATCTACTGATCCAGGGAATAGTGCAATTAAACACAGTAGATTCCGGATTGTAAAATCTGGGTCCGACAGATATTACCTACAATATTTTGTTTCGACTCTTGCTTATGTAATTTGTACGACAGACAAGTACTACCTCGTGGACTCCGAGTATCCCAACAAGACTGGTTATCTGACGCCGTACAAGAACAAGTGTTACCATGTAGCGGAGTTTGCTAGTGGCGGGCGACCAAAGGGTGTAAGGAGACGTTCAACTATCACCATTCATCCCTTCGCGATGTTACTAGGCGTGCGTTCAGCCTTTGCAAGGTGAAGTGGCGCATACCGCAAAACATACCAAGGTACAAAACAAGATTATCGTAGCAACAATGGTCTTACACAACTTATTAATAGATATTAGGTTCCATAATATGGATGATGGCAATCTGGCGTTAGCCGGGGAATATGTAAGGAAGCAGACCTTAGTTCTGACGATGTGCACGTTCCATCAAGTGATGCTTATATGAATCACATACATGATACCATCGCGGATGGTCTAATCGTGTGACGCCATTGTATTGTGCTATCTCGTATGTGCATGCAACGAACACACGTATCTGTACGCAAGACACAGTCTAGAGTATCTAGTTATGCATTTCAATACAAGTCATACATGGCCACATGTAAATTAGCACAATGCAACTTAACACGATTATCAAATCAGTATAATCAACAAAAAGATAGCAAAAACATCTATCTAAAAAAGGCTATAACTTTTACTTCAATAATACTATTTACGAGCCGCAGCCAGCGCGGGCAAAAAAAAAAAAAAGCGGGCCCTGGGCATCGGTCGATGGGATTGGGGCGAGTAGGAAGGGGCTGCATGCAGTGTACTTGGGTCTGGGCGGACCCATTCCGATTGCGGCCACCGGTCGTTTTGCGGCCGTCGCTTTTGCCGATCGCAACGCTCGAACTGTCAAGTTTGGCCATGTTATCTGTGGCACCAACACGAAAGCTAGCTGCCTGTTATCATACCAACCCTAGACAGGCCATATCGATCGCTTGGTAGCTGGCTGGCTAACGCTGCGGGGAAAATGCCCACATATACTACAGCATGCAGCGAACAACCCACATGAGATTATACATGGATTAATTTCGTATGAGTACTCTGTTGGAGTTGGTGTACTCTAAGTGACGAAAGATTCAAGTAAATTGAATAGACAATCTCGGGGGGATGGATGGCTGAAGTGGAGAGTAGTAGACTGATCAGTGTGTGGCTGCCTGTCCCCAGTCATCTATAACTCTCGTGTCTTGTCTTTAAAAAATAAGAACAACAAGAACAGATGGCTGGTAGATTGTTTTGGGGGCGTATAGCTTTTATCTTATGGTTTTTAAATTCTAATTGTTTGTGAGAGATAAAAAAAGATATAGTCACGTATGATTTTAGTTAGTATAATTAAAGTCGGTATAATACGTACTACAATTAACCAGTAAACCTCATCTTAAAAAATACCATTTAAAAATAATATACTATAACCTCACACAAAAGGCAATAAGACACGGCCCTTTCGAACCCGCCCCGGTATGGCAGCGCCCTGTGCGTGTACCCTGCACGCAATCCCCTATATTGTTCATTATTTTTGGCCTTGTCCTCTTCGCAGAAAATGCGCTTTGTGAAACTGTTCCCGAATAAATTTCACGAAAAAAAACAACGAGCGCTGGATATCGTGGTCTCCTTCCAAACCAAAACACTATATATGTATCCACTGCTAGCTACTATAGCGATATGTAGAGACGTTTGTACTAGCTTTTTCTGATAGTTTTTAGAAACATGTTAATACTTTTGGTTAAAAATAAATAGTAGTATCTGAAAGAAGTGACTTTTAGAAATAAAGAATAAGCAGTAGAAAAGTAAGAGAGACATACGTGCGCATGACCATAGCGAGAGAAGTGGAGCGTTTGATGCACTCGTGACCCCTGTTTGTTTATCCTTAGAACGAGACGGTAATGAGAGGAGTGAAAAAATTACTTCAAAAAACCGAATATTTATATTAATTTTTATATTTTCTAACTAGAAAAAAATACAAACATGGCCGTAATTAAACGGTGGCTCAAAGACAGAAGAAATTCTCTTCGCGTACTTGCCCCCTCGTCTCCAGATCCATTGAGAAGACTATAACGAACAGTGGATACACAGGGCCGACGAGAGGAAACGACTATCTATCGCGTTCAAACGCGCACGTGTCTTAGCAGGCCGTGGTTCCATCCAGAGGGTGGTCTCAGGCCTCGCGCGCGCAGCTGGTTCGTTTCGTCTGTTTGCACAACATGTTTTCAACGCCCGCCTGACCCGATCAGAAGGCCAAGCCGCGCGAGCGTCCACCTTCCCCGAACCTTCACCTCTCTCTCTCTCTCTCTCTGTGCTCTCAACATGGATGTATATAGGTATCACCCGGATCCAACAATCATCCAAATTTCGGACCGTTGGATTAAAGATCCAACGGTCTCTTTTTTTGGAGGGGGTGGGGAGAATTTGTGGCCCTTGAATCTCTAATCCAATGGTTACAAATCTGAATGATAGTTATAAAGAAAATATCCGGACGATGTTTATCAATACCCGCTCAACATACGTGCGTACACATGTGGCCGCTGGGTCACTGACTGCAAGATGCTGCAATACGCTACAAGCAGTAGCTAGCCTTGCCGCTGGCCGGGCACTGACCGAGCCGTGCATATATGTCTCCGTCGCCCTCCACGTTCCACCGTAGCGGTAGGTTTTGATTGGAAGCTAGACGAGTGCTCCGACCGCGACTACTACCGCGCGCCGCTACTACTCGCCGAGAAGGGAAGCGAATTCTAGAAAGAGGCTTAAATGGCTGCTGAGAGCAACGCCTTTCGGTCATACCATACAACCACCGGCTAGCTAGCTTACAGACTGACTGCTGCTGCTTTTCCTCGCTAAGCTTGTGTGTCTTACGACTCGAAAATAGTAGGGCTGGCAAACCGGTGGCCGGCCGGCGCGGCGGCCGAGGAGATGGGGAGCATCGACGGCCACTCGCCGCAGGGCCACCACGGCGCCTACTCCCACGTCGGCGGGGGGCCCACCGGCAGCAACAACGACGAGGAGGACGGGTCGCCGCCGCCCGCGGCCGCCGCGGGGTCAGCGGGGCGCCGGCCGCGCGGCAGGCCGCCCGGGTCCAAGAACAAGCCGAAGCCGCCCGTCGTGGTGACGCGGGAGAGCCCCAACGCGATGCGCTCCCACGTGCTGGAGATCGCCAGCGGCGCCGACATCGTCGAGGCCATCGCGGCCTTCTCCCGCCGCAGGCAGCGTGGCGTCTCCGTCCTCAGCGGGAGCGGCGCCGTCACCAACGTCACGCTGCGGCAGCCCTCGGGGACCGGTGCCGCCGCCGTCGCGCTGCGGGGGCGGTTCGAGATACTGTCCATGTCCGGCGCCTTCCTACCGGCATCGGCCCCGCCGGGGGCCACGGGGCTTGCCGTGTACCTTGCAGGCGGGCAGGGGCAGGTGCTGGGCGGGAGCGTCATGGGGGAGCTGCTCGCGTCCGGCCCCGTCATGGTGATCGCGGCCACGTTCGGCAACGCCACGTACGAGAGGCTGCCGCTGGACAAGGACGCCGAGGAGGGCGGCGTGCTGTCCGGGTCGGAGGGCGCTGCCGCGCAGCTGGAGCAGCAGGGCAGCGGAGGAGCCTTGCCCCCGCCGATGTACGCCGTCCCGCAGACGCTACCGCACGACATGTTCGGGCAGTGGGGACAGGCGGCAGAGGCCCGGCCGCCGCCGACGTCCTTCTAGCACTGCGCCGGCGAATCAATCTCCACCTAGCTAGTTAGCTTTCCACTTCTTCCTTGGATGTCTGAAGTAGCTTAATCGTCTTGTTAATTAATGTGCTATGTCATGCACGAGTAGTGTGATCTTTTCGTTTCTTTTGATTTGGAGCTTGGGGAATGTACAATTCCTACACGTATCAAGATCGAACAATGGTTGCTCGTTAATCAGCTTATCATGTTCTTTCAAATGATAAATTGGCGTTTGTGTAAGGTGCATGCAACGAGCTCTATATGTACGATAATGCGAGCCAGTTTCACACGGACTACCACTACAATTTTCCTTCTTGAGCTCTGCACTACTATACTGCGTGAATGAATGCGCGATGATGTCTTCCAAGTACATTTGCTTTGCTAGAGTAGTGCACGGCCATGCTTGTATGTTTTGTTCGGAAGATGCATGTTTTGGTTACTCATCTTGAATTCTTAGTTACTCAATTCGGTTTACTTATTTTCATGTGCATTTCAGAATATTCTAAGATTTATTTTTTAAAAACTCCAACTTTGATGTTTCTTGAAGAAAGAACTGATCATTGTATTGTTGGCTGATTTTTTTTAAAAAAAATTGACAGTATACTGATTTTGACACTTCAATTTTCTATTTTACCAATACTCATCTCAACCCACTTTTGTATTCTCAGTGTATTTTCGTTTTATATTATAAAAAACTTATGCGTGATCATAAATCCTTACGATTTTGACTAAGTATGGATTGCACGATGATAAGAGAGTAACAACCAGAGAAAAAAAATTCAAGATAAGTAATGTTGGCCAGATTCATGTCACGCATTAAAAATGAACCGTACTTTACCATGCAAACCTTGACATTGGACTGAGTTCATGCCACGCATTAAAAATGCAACCGTACTTCACCATGCAAACCTTGACATTGCAATGAGACACAAAAAGTACAATAGTACTTCGATCAACAAATTAAGAAATTTTTGTCATATATAGTATGTTTTCTACACGTATTTATAAAAATAGATACGATATTGATAAAAATAGCACTTCTGCTATCTGGTGATCGGACGGCATCGCTCCACAGTCAGCACGTGGCATCGCCTGCAGTCCGGCTGCCGAGCGGCAGGCGCCTACCGTCCGGGCACTCGATGGCAGGTGCGGCCTGCCGTCCACCACAAAACGGCATGTGATTAAGTCGGCTAATTAGCGGGCATAATTATTTACCTAAATTTTTAATTTTACATCATATTCATTCGAATTTGTAAATATAGCAAATGGGTTCAAAAATTATGAAATTTTATGCACAGCCTCCTGACACAAAATACTTCATTGTGTAATTTTTTGATAATTTTATCCATTTTAAATATTACTTAAAAATTCATACGATTTTGATATTTGTATGAGTTGTTACATATAGCAAACGAGCTCTAAAAATTACAAAATTTTATATGAAGCCTCCTGATACTGTGATACAGTCAACCTAATTGTGTAATTTTTGGAAATTTTATGTGCTCCGAATTTAGCATGTTAATTCATATTAATTTAATCATAATTAGCGATATGCGAGGAGGGATGTCGCCCCTGTGGTGCTGCCCCTTGCCCGCTTTCTCTTTCGGATATGTGTTGGCTCGATCATACCGACCCCCTCGCCGCTCCCTCACCCGTACAAATGTTAGTTTGTCTATGTCGTCTTGTCTCGTCCACTCCCTCGTGCGCATATATCACTCTTACCATGCTGTCCCACATCGCCTGAGGTGCTGCGTGTCGATAACGCGTCTATAATTTCCAGCGGCAATGCACCGGGTTCTCTTTTCGCTCGGCTACAAATACGGAGCTCTTGTAATCACTCATCTAAACTGTGTTTCACTTCTTGTAGGAAAAGAACATTCTCCGTCATACAGTAATATAGCATGGTAGACGCCGAGGGGCCAACCGGAGCGAGGTCATCGAATGAAGACCTTCCCTTGGAAAGGAGGGTGGACTTCGGCAAATCGGCCCTAACTATCGCTTGATGCCAAACAGGCGGGCTCAACCGGTATGGCCGAAATGTAGACATGGGGAGGATACGGTCGTGCAAGTCGTCGAATGCTATTTCAATAACGGGTGACGTTTCTTTCGATGCCTACACTCTGGGGTACAATTAGCTAATAGTTTATTTTCTCTTACTGCTAATAGAACTTTCATGTTAATCCTACTTTCCAACAAATGGCGAAATGTGACTTCGTTTGTTGGATCGATCCTCCCAATGAACGCTATGTTGTGAGGCATGTGAATACACTATGAGAGCGAATCTTAGAGATGGAGGCACAGATTGACAGTCTTAATGACGAGAACAATGACATGTGGTAACAGATGCATCGCGAGAGGGGCAACAAGAAGGTCATCAATATAGGAAGTTTCTATGATCCCACATGCTGCTGCGCAAATTCTAACTGCATATGTGCATATCACTACAATGACGGCCAGCCACGACCGATGAGCCTTCACTACAACACTCCATGTGGGTACCGCAAGACACTTTCTACAAGTAGGCACACACAGAGAAGTTTGTAGCATAGTCCTCTTCCCTATAGTTCGTGGTTATGTTCAATCTCATAAAGCATGTAACTGAATGATGTACGCGCCGTTGTGGCTGCTATTTATTGAGTAGACTATTCAAACGCTGTGTCACATGCATTAAGCCAGAGGGGTCGATGTGCATTAAACAAAAGTACATCATACAAAGGAGTATAAATAAAGATGTAATAGCATTACAGACAAATGTGGAGACGAGAGAGCGGGCGAGGGTGGACGACATGGACATAACAACATCAGTACGGACAAGGGAGTGCACGATGGGGGGGCGACACGGACAGAATGACAATTATGTGAAGGACGCAGCAAAAAAGGAAAGATAGCAGCAATTGACCGACATATTTGCGAAGAACAAAGGTCACGCATTGCAAAAGATGACTGAGCATCACATATCGCTAATTATGATTAAATTAACATGAATTAATATGCCAAATTCGAAGTACATAAAATTCCTAAGAAATTACATAATTTGGTCGACTGTGTCAGGAGTCTTCACATAAAATTTTATAATTTCTGGAGCTCATTTGCTATATATAACAATTCTTACAAATATCAAAATTGTACAAATTTTTGGGTAACATTTAGAATGGATAAAATTATCAAACAAATTACACAATGAAATACATTGTGTTGTGACCTTGTGCATAAAATTTTGTAATTTTTAAGCTCATTTGTTATATTTAAAAATTCAAAAAAATATTGTAAAATTACAAATTTTGGCAGATAATTAAGCCAGCTTAATAACTTGCCGTTTTGTGGGTGGATGGCAGGCCACACCTGCCGGATGGTATGTGTCCTGCCGTTTAGTGGCCAGGTGACATGCGCCTGCCATCCAACGGCCAGACGGCAGGCGCTACATGTCGATTGCCGGGCAACCGGGTGGCAAAAGCGCTATTTTATCAATACTGTCCGCATATTTTTGCTATAAATGGTAAAAATTCCAAACTAAGGAGTAGTACAACTCAATTTGCCATTTGTGATATTTTTGGAATATGTTTTTTGAAACCAAGTATATTTTTGGAACATATGTACACTACAACAGAAAAGGACATCACAGACGGTTCAAAAACGTCATCACAGACGGTTTTCTGAACCGTCTGAATTTATGGGTCAGTGATAATCCAGGTTATCGCAGACGGTTCGACAACCGTCTGTGATATGTCAATATCACAGACAGTTTTTAACTGAAAACCGTCTATGATAAATGATTATCACAGACGGTTTTTAACTAAAAAACCGTCTGAGATACGAGACTATCACAGACGGTTTTTTATAAACAACCGTCTGTGATACTCGTCTATCACAGACAGTTAGTAATAAAGACCATATGTGATATACATAATATCACAGACGGTTTTTATTACTAACCGTCTGTGATATTTGTATATCACAGACGTTTTTTAACAACGAACCGTCTGTGATACCAAGTGCATCATCTATTTTATTTGCTGTTTTTTGGCTAGCCTAAGGATATGCTAGCCATGCCCTCTGAAAGCAAGCAAGCAAGCAGATTACAGATAAATGACAGATATAAGTTAATTGCAACTCATAGTAAATTACAACAAAATTCGATACACAGATGAATGTAACAAACGGCCAGCAGATCACATACATATATAGAATGAAAATCGTTACACAAAATCTGACAAATGAATTCAATTGAAGGAATTGTTTGATTTGTACAATTGAATCCAATGTTTCAACATCTAATTATCACCATTGCCGGCGTGGAACTCTCCCCTCTTATTTATGACCTCTGCTAGCAAGAATTGAGAGATGATTGCACGAATGTCGACGAGATTGTCAAGATCATATGCACTTTCGTTGAAGTTCACCCGCTGTCGCTAGGAGCAATGTTAAGTCATTAATTAGCATGTGTGTGTAATATAAATACATATATATAATCAGAAAATAATAATTATTGGAAGACCTGACAAACCTCTGGATCATTGATCTTAGTATCCATGATTTCCTTCATATGGCGGCAAACGTAGAATCCACATACGTTGCCCTGTAGCTGCTGGTGGCACTGCAAAAATAGAATTACATACATCGGTATTGTCAATTCTAGAGGCATTATAACAAAGTATGAGATAGAATTGTTGTGTTGTAGCAGGTACCGGAAATCGCGTGTTGTGTCGTAGCGTGTCACTGGATTTGTCGTGTCTTCCTCCTTGGGCAACATAATCGGCAAACGCCCTACGTGATTCAAAAAACTTAGCCTCGGCCGTGGCAAACAAAAGAAATATTACAATAGAGTTATGTATGGAGAAAATGAGTTTACCTGTTAAGTACTTCTTGCACACGACTGAAGTCGTGGTTGCTCCTAAGGAGGGAATCAAGATATATTACCTTGCTCCACTTTGGTACAATCACAATCAAAATCCAATGATGCCTAGTCATGTGTGTCGCCATAGTGATTAATCCTAAGTTCATGCTGCATGTAAAGTACAAATGAAACATATGTGTGGCAACTAGTGAAACACTTACTCTTGGTTGAAAGTTACCATGACGTACTCCTTGTCGGTGTGAGCAATCAATCCCCTCGTTATGTAACCTTGCACGAAGACTGTGTGGACGCCATCTCTCTTCTAAGAAAAAACTAACTGCAGTGAGCTATGGACCCAGCTTGTCAAAGTTCTATAAATCAAGTGACACAAACCAGTGCATCAAGTTCATTGAACAAGATACACTGGAGTGTGTCACTTACTTTATGCCCTTTGACAAAGTTCTAACGATTAACTAATTGCAGTGAGATATGGGCCTTCCAAATAGACCTTGCAACTAACAAGTGCAGCATATATTATTGCTACAAGGTTCTATGAAGTGACTACATGTGAAGCATATAACATAAAAAACATGTGAAGCATATAACATAAAATACATGTGAAGCTCGGAGGGAGGGGCGTCGATCGGGAGGAAGCGGCGTCGGAGGGGCGTCGGGAGGGAGCGGCGTCGATCGGGAGGAAGCGGCGTCGGAGGGGCGTCGGGAGGGAGCGGCGTCAGGAGGGAGCGGCGGTGGGAGGGACCAAAACCTAGCTAGCAGGGGTGCTGCAGAGTGGAGACAAGAGACTGCGCGAGAGCGGACTCCGCAGACCTAGCTGCGAGTATGTAAAGATGAGCTATCACAGACGGTTCCTTATACGAACCGTCTGTGATAGAGATATCACAGACGATTCTGTCGATATAACCGTCTGTGATATGCATATTATCACAGACGGTTCTATCGATATAACCGTCTGTGATATGCATATTATCACAGACGGTTCTATATATATAACCGTCTGTGATAATATGCATATCACAGACGGTTATATCGATAGAACCGTCTGTGATAGTCCTTCACAGACGGTTTACACTACAAATCGTCTGTGATAGTTACATGGGTGAACTGTTTCGTCAGGCGCATGACTGCCAATTCGAAGCATAGCATAGCATCCGAGGCACATCCGAGGTCTGCTGCTGTGTCTTGAGGAATGCCAAGAGCTGGTCTTCAGATGTGCCTAACTGAATCATCGCTACTGGCGTACGTGATCCAGAGACCAGAGATGAAGAAAAGAAGTGGGAAGAAGCAGATGGATAGTCGCTCAGCGAAGAAATCAGCTATATCGGCTGCTCACCGAAGAATCTGAGAATGTCTTTTTTTGAACTTTTGTGATAAAATTGCCTTGAATTTTGCAGGAAAAAGAAGGATTGTTGGAGTGGACATCACATCTCGGCAATAGTCGGCATTGTCGAGGAACATGCAAATACAGAGGCAAGCACGACAACACATTTAGATCTATTACAAGAGAACAAGCTAGTAAACTCTTCATGGAACGACGGTGCGGGTGAAAAAGACACACTTACCACACTTACAGCTATACATGCTCACAGTGGATGAACTCACGCGTGACTAGTACCGGTGGAAAGGTAGATGGGGCGTTATTTATAAGGGCCGAGCAGAGGGAGGAACTGCTGCCTGCCATTCGATGTGGAGAGAATGGACGGGTGAGGTCGAAATCCTGGATATACGCCAATTATTGGTGACACGTGATTATTACACGCCAATTATTGGTGATATGTGATTATCACAGACGGTTATTAACGCGAACCGTCTGTGATATTTATATCACAGACGGTTCTTAATATGAGCCGTCTGTGATGTTTTAGTTATCACAGACGGTTCGTATTACTAACCGTCACAGACGGTTATTAACACGAACCGTCTGTGATCTCTAAAATTATCACAGACGGTTCTAAGTTTAAAAACCGTCTGTGATAATTTTATCACAGACGGTTTTTTTATAAAAAACCGTCTGTCATAAGCTTTATGTCAGAACGCTTCGTGTTTCGATCGTATAATTAACGTCTCTCGATCGTTATACGAAGCGTCTATATCATTAATGTTTGGGTATACGAACCGTCTGTGCTAAAGGTTAAATATGTGCGCCTAATCCAGGTCTCTTCTACGTACGTACAATATGGCTTCTACTATTCTTGTGATCATCTCCTTCCCCTCATCTGTTCGTCAAGAATTGTTCAGCCGGAACCTTACACAGGCGGTCAGCAATTTGCATCTGGAGCAGCTTCTCCGCACACGCCCTGCTCTCCTTCCCCGACTTTCTTGCATCCGTCAGCTCGACCTGATCATCCGCCGTCGACGGAGGCGTCTCGCTGCCGCTCAAGAAAGGGAAACAGCCATTACCCTGGTTCTTCTCCACAATGTGCGCAAAGCGGAAGAAGCTCTACACGCATTGGAGAGACTGATGGATAGCCTTACCGATCAAGCAGAAACGGCAGATTCTGAGGAATCTTTTCATGCTATCCTCTACGACATTATGGGCTATGCTACTAATTATTTACCCAGGCTGGAGGAGAAAGTGTTGAGGACAAGGACAATCTTAACGGCATTCGAGAAGTCAGTGGCTGATCCTCCAAGTCCCAAAGTCGAAGAAGAAGTGTACGAAGCCCAAAAGATTACAATTTGGGAAACTCTTTACCTGTGCGACTTTTGTAATAAATTTGCCTCTAAATGAAATTAATAAATTTGTTTTTAATTTGTGATCTCTTGTCTCAATAGTTCTGTAGTAAAGTTATTAGAAGTAATGTGTACTTATATATTAACCTCTGATCATGAACAGAATATGACAGAGAAAGGGACATTACAGACGGTTCTTGTCAAAACCCGTCTGTGAACATTCACAGACGGTTTCTTAAGAAGAACCGTCTGTAATAGTCTAAACAACACAAACGGTTTTTAATGAAAAATCGTCTGTGATAAAGTATCATAGACGGTTTATCAGTAAGGACCGTCTGTGATACTCGGCCACTAACACAGATGGTGTCCAAATTAAAACCGTCTGTGTTAGTGTCAATCACAGACGGTTTTGTCAAACCGTCTGTGATGTAGCCGTCCAGTATAGCCTCTTTTATAGTAGTGGTAGTAGCATGACAGGAGCATTGGAAAGGGAGTAGCAAACCTGCTAGTCGACAATATTCCGGCCGCTCAGAATCAAACCTTGGATCCTTGTCTGCCTCAAAAATATTTTCATTCTATCGAGAACTACCCACTCCTAAAAATGCTCCCCGACTTAGGGTGTGTTTCGGTAGAACGTTACGTGTGGCGTGTATTAGTGTACTTGAATGTCCGTCCTCCCTTGTAATATAAAGAAATGCTCCCTCATCTTCTCCTTTTCTTTTCCCAAATCAGTTCAGTTGGACAGGAAAAATGCTCCCCTCACTCCCTCACAGAGCTACCACTGCAGGTTAATTAGCTGAAGCTAGTCAGTGCCGATGTAAAGGAGCATGGACACGGCGACATGGTGGCACTGTGCCTGGCCCTACCGGACACTGCAGGGTGAGGCGAAAGAAATGATAGGTGTGCGTACACATGTTCCAATCTCCCCACGAAACGAAAGGGATCTTTCTTGCTCATCAGCCATCTTTGGATGCCCCAAGCACATAACATATCCATCTTCTCACTCACGACAGGACGCTGTGGAAACGAACCTTCGTGTCAAAACGTATTCGCCTGCCCCTTGCTGATGCCGTGATTTTTGCAGGAATAGGAATATCCCAACGTCCTCTCTCTCTCTCTCTCTCTCTCTGTGTGTGTCTCAACAAAGGGTGTGGGTGTGGTGGTGTGTGTAGGATGGATGGGAAATGTAAACTTTGTGTTCGATTTGAAGTGTGCTGTGTGTAGAAAGGATGCGATGGATCGTGCTCCAAGTTGGCGATTCCTGTCTTGTTGACAAGTAGCGGTTGTTGAGCATTTGGAGTGCACGCATTCACATCGGAGTTGACATTGTTCTGCACGGCTCCGTGCCGGCCGGGCCCCTCCAGCTAGATGTGCCTCCCTCCCTCCCATGCACCCCTTCGGCTTCGGTTCACTCCCACAGCTACTAGTTAGTACTTTCCAATGCATTCCCTCGCCGTGCGCACGCACGTACGCGTGCCTGCGGCGCGGGGGCGTGTACGTGTGCGTGCCGCGTCGCGCTGCTTGTTACGCAGAGGCTCGCGGCATTATGGGTGGTGGGAATTGTTAGGAAACCAGGACTCTATCTGGAGTCCTTATCTAATTGGGCACCCCCACCGTAGACTATAAATAGGGGCCTAGACCCCCCTCATAATGTACCCCCGATGCAATCTAAAGCAATAAAGAAAGACCAGGAGTTCTCTCTACCTCTCTGTGTTCAATCTATTCTCTCTGTGATTCTGTGATTGATTCGTTCTTGTTCTAAGCAGAGAAATCGCTCGGACTGGTCGCCAGCGACGGTTTCTCAACACGTTATCAGCACGACTTCGCTCCGGTGAACGAGGTAATCATCGAAGCACAGATTGATTTTCTAGATCGCTTTTGAATCTGTATTTTCTTTTCGCGTTCTAGATTGAAATTCTACGGTGCAAATCCGCCCTAATCTACCGCGAGCAGACTTGAAGTCGCCGGCACAATGCCGATCGGTAGATTGTGAAACGGGGTAGATGTTGATTGCGCCGTAGAACGATGCAAATCCGCCCTAAATCTACCGCGAGCAGATCTGAAATCGCCGGCACAATGTCGATCGGTAGATTACGAAAACAGGGTAGATGTTGATTGCATCATAGATTGGAAACAAATTTTGCATGGTGTTGGCTAATCCTGCATGATCACAAGCACAAGATAATATATGCATTAATTCCCTGTTTAGTTCCTGCACAGCATTGCAGATTGAATTTTCGCATCTTATTTTGCTCTGCATGGCATTACATGAAAAGAAAAAAAAACCATGGTCGCCGGCCGGCAGCCGACCGGGGAGCCCGCACGGTGTAGCCGTCACCCACATGCGCGTCGGCCCCGCCGTCATCTCGGCTTCCCCGTGCGCCCGCACGCGCACCAGGCCCGCCTCCTCGCCGCCCGGGTCGCCGCTGGTCCTCAGCTTCGCCGCCGCCTCGCATGGCGCGCGGTCACGGTGCCGGTCCTTGGCTTCTCCGCCGCCCCGCATGGCGCCCAGCCCCGCCGCCCCGGCTTCCTCGCCGCCGCGCCCGCATGCGTGCCGGCCCCGCCGACACCTGGCTTCGGCCGCCGCCGCCCCGCATGGCGCACCGGCCCGACCCCGCCGCCCTAGCGCCCGCATGCGCCCCGCCGCCGGCCGCTTCGCCCCGACCGGCGTAGCCCGCTGCCGGCCGCCTTCTCCACCGCATGGCGCCGCTGGCCTCCACCGCCGGCCTGGCCCCCCCTCCGTCGCGCCCGAAGCCGGCCCCTACCCCGCTAGCGCCCACCGCCGGCCTGGGCTCCTCCCGCTTGCCGCTCGTGCGTCGCGCCGCCTCGGCTCCCCGGTCCACCGCCGCACCGCCCGCGCCTTGAGCCGCCGCCAGGGGATGAGGTGGCTAGGGTAACCCTAGCCACCGGGGGGGAAGGGGGCTTTTAATGGGCCATATGGGCCGACTCGACCGGTGGAGGGAGGAAAAGAATGGGCCGGCTGAGGGGGGAGGAAAAGCATGGGCCGGCCCGGCCGGGGTGTGGGAGGGAATTCTTGCAGAAACCCCCCCCCCATTTTATGAATTTAGTAATTGGCCCTTAATTATTTGATTTCAGTCCTGAATTTTGCACAATAGGCCTCGTAATTCCGAAAATTACGAATAAGCCCTCAAATTTACGAGCGGGTCCAGAATTTTGCAGAAAACCCCTATGTAAATCAGAAAATTGCGCGAATTTTTCTCTGAACTGAAATTTTGCGTAAAAACCCCCTGGAATTGCAGAATTTGCTGAAATTTCATTTTTTTTTAGCATAAAAGGGTCTCGGGAATCCGAATTTTGCATCAATTTTTGCATTTGAAGCTTATTTATTTATTCCATTACTGTTTTATGTATTTTCTGTATTTATTTTCTGTTTTTGGTTAATTGTAATTGTTTTAATTGCTTTTAATCACTGAAATTAGCAGTAAAATTATAGAAAATGCACAGAAATTATGAAACATTATGGGAATCTATTGTACCACTTTATTTACCTGTAGTAAATTTTCCATGCATGTTTACCTGCAGTAAACTTATTTTATTTCGTTCATACACATGTAGATGACTGGAATTTCGAACCGGGAGTTCGAGGAGCTGGCCCAGCATGGCCGAAACTATCTGACATGGGCATCCGATGTCGAGATTGTGCTTGGGGGCCGGAAGCTCGGCGCAGCTATTGGGATAAGCGGACAGAAAGACGCTAGACCCACACCTGAGGAGAATGATCAGGCACTTCATTTTCTCAGGCACCATCTCTGCTCGACTCTCAAGAATGAGTATATGGCAGAGAGAAATGCGCTAGCACTCTGGACCGCACTCAAGAAGCGGTTTGAGAGGCTCAAGTACATCATTCTTCCTCAAGCAGAGCAGGAGTGGATCAGACTGAGGTTTACCGACTTTAAAACGGTCGGGGAGTACAATTCTGCCTTGCACAGGATTTGTACAAACCTTAAACTCTGTGGCAAGGAGATCACAGAGGACCAGAAGATCGAGAAGACCCTGTCCACTTTCCACCCCAGTGCTGTACAGGTTGCCCGCAACTATCGTCAAAACGGCTACAAGGAGTATGCCGAATTGATCGATATGATGCAGGTAGCCGAGGCTCAGGACGAACTTCTCCGCAAGAATTACGTCTCGCAGCCACAAGGCAGCTCCGCTGGCCATGAAGCCAACGCTAGCAGCCTCAAGGTGCGAAAGCCCTTAATGAAGAAAAGGGGGAAGAAGGGTAAGATCGTTGCCCAGAAAGGCAAGTCAGATGCTCCAAACGACAAAAAGGCTAAAAAGAGTGACAAGACCTATGGCCAGCAGAACCAGGGTTGTTACAAATGTGGCAAGTGGGGACATTGGTCGCGGATATGCAAAGCACCGCAACATGTCATTGATGCCCACCAAGCTCAGAAGAAGAATGGCAAAGGGCAACCTGAAGCCCACTTTGCAGCCGTTGAGGGGGAGCAGCCTGAGCAGCTGCCGGAGATGATGGAGGTTGAATCCATCCCGGCAGCAGCACCCCCTTACGACTTAGAGGCAGCCACAGCCATGATCTCTCTTGAAGAGAATGTCACTGCTGAGAAAATAGCCGAAGAAGTCGATGATTTTCTAGTTGATTCCGTCTGATGCACAGAATGCATGAGACGTTAAATGTCATTTATTTCGTGTTAAATGGACAAGTTTAGAACTTGCATGGTTGGTGCTTTAGGATTTTGCTTTCTCGTAATGGTTGGATGATTTTGGAATAAAGCATTCATTTATTCAGTTTATGATGGCATGTTCTGTTCTGGTATTAGCGTATTTTATTTATGTGTTGAATGCCTTCTAATACATGTTAATTAAATACGTTATATTAGAACACGTGTGGCGCCCTATGGAGGAAGTATGCCTTGCCGATAGCGGCACAACGAATACCATCTTAAGAGAGACTAAGTATTTCCAGTCGATCCGTAAGAGCAATGGCATCCTTACGACAATCGCCGGAAGCGATGCATGTATAATCGGTTCTGGAAGAGCCACAATTATACTTCCCATGGGCACAACTTTGGTCATTGAAGAAGCCTTATTGTACCCAGAATCGACTAGAACTCTCCTAAGTTTTAAGGATATTCGCGCCAATGGTTTCCACGTTGAGACTGACGAAGAGTACGGTAAGGAATACCTGCTCATCACAAAGCGCGAAGAGAATGGCAAAAGAATATTAGAAAAGCTTCCTTCACTTGAAACTGGGCTATATTATACCACAATTAAAGCGCCTGCAGCGTACACTGTTCTGAAAACAGTATTTAGAAGCTCTGAACTCTTCTGTCTCTGGCATGACAGATTAGGCCACCCAAGTCTTAGGATGATGAGAAACATAATAAATAACTCGCATGGGCATAATATTAATGTGAAGAATTTCCCGAATCATGAAGATTTTGTGTGCCCTGCATGTGCCACCGGGAAACTGATAACTAGACCCTCCACTCTGAAAGTGAAGGATGAAGTCCCTGCATTCCTGGAACGCATCCAGGGAGACATTTGCGGTCCCATTCAGCCCGTCTCAGGGCCATTTAAGTATTTCATGGTGCTCATTGACGCTTCTTCGAAGTGGTCATATGTGGGTTTATTGTCCACAAGAAACCACGCCTTTGCAAAATTGATCTCGCAGATCATTCGCATCAGAAATGTGTTTCCTGATCATCATATCAAATCCATTCGAATGGACAACGCCGGAGAATTTACTTCGAAGGCATTTGATGATTATTGCATGGCGATGGGAATTGCAGTTGAGCACTCGGTACCGCATGTCCATACCCAGAACGGTTTGGCAGAGGCTTTAATTAAAAGAATTAAATTTATTGTCCGACCCCTCTTGCATAAAAGTAACTTGCCAGCTACATGTTGGGGACACGCAGTCCTTCATGCAGCGAATCTCATCAACCTTAGACCTTCGGCCTACAACATCCATTCACCTATGCAACTAGCGCAAGGGTCACCACCGAATGTTTCCCACCTTAGGAGGTTTGGATGTAAGGTTTATGTACCGATACCACCTCCGCAGCGAACTGCAATGGGCCCACTCCGCAAGACTGGGATATACGTTGGTTATGAGACTGCATCCATAATCAGGTATTTGGAACCCATGTCTGGAGATTTGCATACTGCCCGCTTCGCTGATTGCATCTTTGATGAGGATAATTTCCCGTCATTAGGGGGAGGAAATCAACCCGTTGATGAAAAATGTCGGGAAATTACGTGGAAGCCACGGGAATTCATGCACATGACCCGCGCACTAGTGAAACTGATAAAGAGGTCCAGAAGATCATCGATTTGCAAGCATTAGCAAATCAACTGCCCGATCACTTTAGTGATTTGAAGAGCGTGATTAAGTCGCATGTGCTTGCACGCAATGCACCGGAGAGGGTTGAAATACCAAAGAAAATTGAAGGTATCCCTAATCCCGTCCAGAGGCCTCAGAATAAAAGGACGAGAACTCCGGTTCCTCAAGTCCAAAGTAACCGGGGACGCCCGGCGAAAAAGGATAAGAGAGATTTATCACAGCCGATCATTGAAGTCCCCCAGAATGAGAAGGGGAGCCAGTTGAGACCTGGCACAAGTATGACACCTTCCGAAAAGGGCATACCGGATCTGAATATCCCCATCGGCATGGATGTGTGCGCACACATCGGAGCCGAAAAACTAAAGGGACTTGCCACCGCAATTGAAAGAAGCGATGTGCAAGGTGAAGCTCCAGAAGAAGCAACTCATGAAGAAATAGCTATAAATTATGTGCACACGGGAGAGTCCCTGAATAGGACAACAGCTAATATCGATATCTACTTCGCAAAGAAAATTACCACCATCATCGATCTTGATCCCGAGCCTGCATCGCTCGCTGAATGTAAGAAAAGATCAGATTGGGAAGATTGGAAGAAGGCAATAGCAACTGAATTGCTATCTCTGAACAAAAGAGAGGTGTTTGGGCCCGTATGCCGCACACCTCCCCACATACACCCCGTTGGGCACAAGTGGGTATTTGTTCGAAAGAGAAATGAAAGAAATGAAGTAGTGAGATACAAAGCAAGGCTGGTAGCCCAAGGTTTCACTCAACGTCCTGGAGTTGATTATGAAGAAACCTACTCCCCAGTCATGAGTGGAATTACCTTTAGATACTTGATCTCAATGGCAGTGAACTTGAATTTGGAAATGAAATTGATGGATGTTGTGACTGCATACCTTTACGGTAACTTGGATTCGGAGATTTACATGAAAGTCCCTGAAGGAATTCCTCTCCCGAACCAAGACAGAGCAAATAGAAATCTGTACAGTGTGAAACTCAGAAAGTCACTGTATGGACTGAAACAATCTGGAAGAATGTGGTATAATCGCTTGAGCGACTTTCTCCGCAAGAAAGGCTACACGAACAATGAAGACTGTCCTTGTGTTTTTATACGGCGATCCCAGAATGGATTCTGTATAATCTCTGTGTATGTAGATGATCTGAATATCATCGGGACAGCCGAAGACATAAAAGAAGCAAGCTCCTACTTGGAGTCAGAATTTGAAATGAAAGATTTGGGTAAGACCAAGTTTTGCTTAGGCCTGCAGCTTGAGCATGTCCCTGAAGGAGTCTTGGTACATCAGTCGACCTACACCCAGAAGGTGCTCGAAAGGTTTGGCTTTGAGAAGGCATTTCCCTCGAAAGTACCGATGATTGGTAGGTCTTTACAGCAAGAAAAAGATCCTTTCCGACCTAGGGAAGAGGGGGAGGAAGTCCTGGGACCGGAATTCCCATACTTGAGTGCAGTGGGAGCACTCATGTATTTAGCAAACTGCACTAGACCGGATATTGCATTTGCCGTGAACCTGTTAGCAAGGTACAGTGCAGAGCCCACCAAAAGGCATTGGCAGGGCATAAAGGACATTTTCCGATACCTCCAAGGTAGCAAAGACCTCGGATTGTTTTACAGAAAGAATCAAGATCTGAACTTGATTGGCTATGCAGATGCTGGGTATCTGTCAGACCCGCATACCGCTAAGTCACAAACAGGCTATGTATTCCTGTGTGGTGGAACTGCAATTTCATGGAAATCGTCTAAGCAAAGCCTGGTAGCTACTTCGACGAACCACTCAGAAATTATAGCACTGTATGAAGCCGCACGAGAGTGCGCCTGGCTCCGCCGAATGGTTCACCACATCCAGCAGTCATGTGGGATGAACATTGTGCAGAACCCCACAATTATCTATGAAGATAATGCCGCTTGCGTTGCACAAGTGCAAACGGGCTATGTGAAAAGTCATCTCACAAAGCATATCAACCCCAAGTTCTTCTATGCACATGAATTGCAAAGGATGGACGAGATTAAAGTACTGCATACTAAGTCATGTGAAAATCTCGCAGATTTATTCACTAAGTCACTCCCCGCATCTAGCTTTGAAAGGTGCGTGCGTGGAATTGGAATGATGAGACTTAGAGAAGTGCAGAATTCAGGGGGAGAATTCTCACAAGCCCGCTAATAAATCTTGATCATGAAGATTAAGTACCCAAAATAAAGTCCTGTAGACCAAATGAATTTGGGTGAATTGTACTCTTTTTCCCTTGACGAGTTTTCCATGAAGTTTCTCGACCAAGGTTTTTAATGAGGCAATTCGTGCATCGCAGCATCACATGTATCATGTACTCTTTCTCCAAATTTTTCCCACTGGGTTTTTATGGAGTTTTAACGAGGCATGAGCATGTTGGGTGAGTGCCCAAGGGGGAGTGTTAGGAAACCAGGACTCTATCTGGAGTCCTTATCTAATTGGGCACCCCCACCGTAGACTATAAATAGGGGCCTAGACCCCCCTCATAATGTACCCCCGATGCAATCTAAAGCAATAAAGAAAGACCAGGAGTTCTCTCTACCTCTCTGTGTTCAATCTATTCTCTCTGTGATTCTGTGATTGATTCGTTCTTGTTCTAAGCAGAGAAATCGCTCGGACTGGTCGCCAGCGACGGTTTCTCAACAGGAATGAGTGTGACCGCGCGAGGAGATAGATGGGAGTGCTGCCGTTTCGACCGCCCGTTGCGTTGCATGCGCGCGCGTCGCCCACTTACCTGTCGGGCAGCCGGCGCGGGCAAGGCACGGTGACGCTGGAGGAGTGGTGGGCGCGTGCAAAGCCGGCCGATCGCTACCGCCGCATGTGCGGATGTATGATCGTGCGCAGCCGGGCCTGCCCACGTTGAAGCAGTCGTAGCACTCAAGGCTCCGCTCATTTTGGCTTGAGTTTTTAACTTTTGATTTATTTTTTATTATTCATAAATCTCATCTTTTTCTTAACTTTAGTTTTTTAAGCTTTTTTACTGATTCTTTTTTCCTGTATTCGTTTACGTTGTCCGTGATGAGCTAATATATTTTTTTCTATTTTATTTTTTAAAATTTAATTACGTCAAATAAGTCACCTTCAGTTACAGTGTAGCCACTATTTTTTAGCCTAACCGAGAGGGGCCTTCTTTGGCTACGCTGCAGGCTGCAGGGATTTGGGGGGGGGGGGGCCTATGCACGCGCCGTGCATGCATGTTAATTTGCAGGGGGGTAAATGCTGCGTGCAGCGGCTGAGCCCTGCTGATCCCACGATCCGAGGCAGGTGGACGATCTGTGCCTCCCGCGCCTCCGTGCAGGACTGGGGCCGTGCCGTCCAGGCTGGGTCCAAGCTTTGCACCAGCGACCTAGCTAGGGGGGCCTGCCGCGGCGCAAGCCAGTTGCGATTGTAGGCACCGATTTGTTCTATACAGACAAGCTGTGCCCCGGGACTGTGGCAGTGAGGAATTTGACTCCATCTGCACGGTGTGATTTGTCTTGATACATAAGTCTAACCGGCTCTCAATCCCTTCTGAAACAAGTTATTTAAATCGCTGCTCTAAGTCTAACCAACTTGCCGTACAAAAGGAAGACGACGAAGACGGTGAAGGGCACACGTCCGCTACATGGCGCGTGCGTTACCGGAGCGGCAAGTTGCACGACTTGCAGGGCGCGCGACCACGAGCCGATCGGGGCGAACAGTGGCCAGGATCGGGGCCTCGGCTTCGCGCTTTAAGACTGCGGACCACCCGACCCAACCGAGGCGAGTAGCCGGTGTTCTAGCGTAAATACTTGTATAAACGAATCGAATACCAATAAATTATTTTAAAAAGTTATCTCGATAAACCCTTTTAAACAGCGGTGAAAAATCCATCTATCTATTTGTCGCCGCCGAGCGCAGCCGGCGCTAGTGCTGTGCGTGACCATGCCTTTGCTTGGCCTAAATTGAGTAGCAATCATAACAGTGCACGCGACCAAATTGACCCGGTCTGCACTCTGCAGGCGCCGAGCGACACGAGCAATCATTCCGCGCTAGCTCGGCGGTGCAGCCACCAGATTGCGTGTTGAGCGCAATCACGAGCAACCACTGACTGGTGCATAACATTAGCAGGGCTAAAACTGATTAAACAACAACGAAAAGCAAAGCGCAGGCTCCACTCCACTATAATCCATGTTTATAGCTTGAACGCTTAAGGGTCTGTTTGGATGGACTAGGACTAGTTGTTAACTGACTAGTAGTTAGCTGGCTAAAGATTAGCCCAGTCCTATTTAGATCCAAGGACTAATAAGGTCCCGTTTGGCACGGCTCCACTTCACAAGTGGAGCTATTTTTTTGACTTCACAAGTGGAGCTGGGTGAAGCTACTTTTTTCAGCTCCACCCAAGGAGCTACTTTTGTCTCAGCAGGTTTTAAGGGACTCCTTGGGTGGAGCTATTTTGTTGTACCCCGTTTGGCACAAAACGACTCCAAACAGCTCCAGGAGCCGGTGGTGGAGCTGTGCCAAACGGGGCCTAAGTACTACTGTCTCAGTACAAAGTCTGTTATACCCCTATGCATGGCGGTCTGGGAGGGTTGGCGTAGGTATCAACGTCTTTTTTCCATCCTGCTGGTCCTTTAGCCCTCATTAGCTGGGTTTGGCCAACTAGTTGGCTAACAACTAGTTGGGGTTTTGGCTAAACTTTAGCCCACTCATTAGCCCTCCTGTCTGGATCCACAAGGACTAAAAATTAGCAACTAGTTGTTAGCCCATGGGATCCAAACAGGCCCTAAGTCGAGCTTTATATTAGAAAACCTAAAAAAGGGTGAACAATTGTGGATGAAAAGCATGAGTCATGAGTCAAGACTCCAATTTACTGTTAAAAGGATGGAGCAATCAACATAGGGGAGGTAGCAAAGTTGATGTAACATCCTAAAAATTTGCTTTCTTTAAAAATAAATTTTAAATTAGTTATTTTAAAAGTATTTATATTTTATTTGGATTATTTGGGTAATACTAGAAAAAATATCAAAATCCCAATTTCAATCCAAAATCCAATAAAAAAAATTCCCAAAAGGTCACCCATGCTAGAATTGCCATAAGCTAAGCACATTCAATGTCAATGTTCCAACAAAACCAGCCACCAGTCGACCTTTTTCTTTGTTGTGTGTTCTTTCCACCTTCCATCATTTTATTCTTTGACCTGATCACTATTTATCTTTTTCTACCATACGTCAGACCCAAGCTCAAATCTCCAACCAACAAAAGTCTTTTTTCCCTCCGCATCTTCACTTGAAAACCGCTCAATTTGTGCTAACAATCAATTCATCAATCTTTCATTTCCTTTCGCGCTTCCTTGAATACCAAAACGCTTGCACGGTGCCATAAATCTCATCGATTTGCTTTTCTTTGCCGAAGCTATAAATCGGAGCACCGTGACCGTGTCGCCTTCCCTTTCATCTAGCCAAAGTCTCCCCTCCTCTAGAGAAGTCGCTGAGGCCGCTGCCGACACCACCAGTTTCAAGAATGATCTCGCCGACCACTTCACTATCCAAGACCGCTGCCAGAGCCTTTCCCCGCCGGAGCACACTGCCGTCGCCATCTTCCGCCATCACCGACCACTCTCCAGCCTTTCCGCCGTCGCCGACCACTCTCCAACCTTCTTTGGTAAACTTTCTTGCCTATTGGAAACAATCGCTCCGCGTTCGACCACGACAACCCTATCGATCTCAGCTACTTCGACCGCTCCTGATCGCTCCTGAGTTCCTACCGCTAAAACCATCCAACCACCACGATCGCTTTCGACCGCGACCGCTTCCGACCACGGTCGCTCACGACCATAGCCACTTTCGATCGTGTTTGCTTTCGACCGCAGTCGCTCACGACCATGGCCGTTTTCGACCACCCTCGTTCTTTAGTCTTTGCATGTGCAGGTTGGGCGTAGAGACAATCATGATCGATGAGGAGGACCAGGACTAGAAAGGAAAAATCTAAGATCAAGTTGACGAAGGGATGCTATCTCGCCACTCGCAACTCTCCTTGGAACACGAACTAGTCGAAGACAATGCCTAGAGAGAAAAAACACGTTGTCGGTGCTGACCAACCTTTCCGGAATATATCTGATTTTTTTTATTTCTAAAATATGTTCTATAGCTACAACGTGTCCATGCGGCACCCATCAGACCCTAGCACAAAAACTCTTAAAAGTTTTCTCCCTAAAGCCTTCCAAGTTTCAGACTCTATGCATAACTCTTTCAATCTCATCACGTGTTGAAGCCTTCATGATCGCCGCAGTGGGAAGTAGGGGAATTGGGGATCGAGGGTGTCAACACGCGGCTTGTATAAGTCGCTGTCGCTGCAACCGTGCAGCTCAATCTGACTTTTGGCTTCTCTAGCCCGAAGCCGAAGCCAAAAACCGGCTTCAAAAGCTATATTGAACGGGCCTTCAGCATCTGAACAGTGTGATGTAAAAAGGCCAAGAGAAGGGCAATAAATGGCAGCTCATATGCTCCACTATCTCATTACAAACTACATGCAATAACTTTTGCTCATAAATTGCACATGAATGCTATATCGAATTCCCCTGATGCTAGCAATGTATCGTTATCTTCTTCACAGGTAAAACATGATGTGCGGATATATTATTTGCAACTCAAATATGACGGCAGGTTCCATATGGGAACCACAACATAGAAAAGACATTTCACTATCTTCTTCACAGGTAAAACATGATGTGCGGATATATTATTTGCAACTCAAATATGACGGCAGGTTCCATATGGGAACCACAACATAGAAAAAAGACATCACATGTAGGCAACCCTAAGCAAGTAAACCAATAGCTTCAAATATTTACAAGAATTTCATTACTTGATCAGAACCTAGCTATCATAAAAATGAAGTATTGCACAAACCTCAATCTAACCAGCAGCAACCAAACAACGAAACAGTACTTTAGGAGACTCGCAATCATCAAAGAAGTTACCAACTTGGTGGCGGTGGTTGTTGAGATGTGGACACCCTGGGAACATAAAAAAAGCTTGTGCACATAGCGCTAATCTGCCAATAATCCAAATTTAAATCAACAACGTGGTACAGTTTACATTGATAAAAGTGTGCACAACTAAAAACACGTTACCATTACAAAGTGCAAGCTCATGCAAACAGTTACACTTACTCAATCCTCATTGAAAGAATATGATCATTAATTCACATTATCTAAAGCTTTTTGCTGAAATCTTCAGAACATATCCAACACCAGGTATTCGATGGGATAATCATCTACCAGACGGCTCAATTTGAAGACACTTAGTTCTTTTCCAGTACATAAATAGTATATATGTAAATAATTATGTAGGTTTGAGACACTTAGCAAATAAATAGTATATAAATAATTATGTAGGTTTGATTGATACTTTTTTCAGGAAATTGCTTGATGTAAGTCATCCGAAAAAAGATATTATAATACTGAATTATTCAGAATTACATCAATTGAACTAATTGGAATAAAGCAAAAGGGAGCACAACATCAAATAACATAAATATTTCCTTCTCAGAGTTATGGTTCGTACAAATTTGTAAAAGCAAACATTACCAGATAACTAGCAGCTAAGCCTGAACACAGCTGCATCAAGAAACAGCTCAGGAATCCTCAATTACTCAGATCAACTGCCACATAAACATACAGAACATTAAACAGGCATCATATAAGCACACTTCCATAACATGAGATAAGCACTTGAAAAATAGAAACATGTGAATGCATAGCAAGAAATTCCTCAGCCTAGTGGTTGATGGCTTTTTTTGCTCTAAGAGATTCCAGGGCCTTCTCCCGAAGCTCAATTTCAAGTTTCTTCTGATCAGATTCTTCTCTCCCAGTGTATGAACCTTTCTTCCTACGATCAACATCTGAGTCAGATTCACAATCCTTCTCAAGATCTGAAGGCGGAGCAACGGTATCAACATGCTTCAATTTTTGTTTGCTGGTATGACGATCTGCCCTTCTGCGGTGCCGCTCTTCACGTCTACGGCGTCTTTCCTCTTTTCGCAACCTCTTCTCTTCCTTCCTCCTCCTCTTGGATTCCTTGTCATCTAGCTCAGAACCAGACTCGGAACTATCATCATAATGTCTCTTATGTTTGTGATCCTTCTTATGCCTTCGCTTATCAGAATGGGATCTCTGTTTCTCAGATTCTTCTGAGCCCAGACTGCCAGTGTCAATGTGACTATTACCATATGTTTTTTCCTTAGCTTTTTCAAGAGGACTTCCATCATCTGTTTGGGAATCTTCATCAACTTTAGCAGAATATTTCTTTGCTGCAATAGCATCATGAGAAGCATCACGTGAACCCATCATGGCATGCCCATTATTCGTCCCATCCTTTGAATAAGAGTTGTCCTTTCCAACTCTACTAGGAGACTGCTGTTTCCGACGGGAATCATCAAGAGAATCAGTCTGGCGTTTAATTCTTGTACCATCTCGCTCATCTTCTGATGATTCAGACAGTTGATTGCCATATTTCTTCTGGATGTCCTTGGCACTGGAACAGAAAACAGTTTCATATTATTGCGGAGAGGATGCACATTGTGCTGAGAGATGGTGCTTCTGATAAATAATTACAGCTAGATGAAACAAATCTAATTACTAGATCCAGCATTGTTCTATCAATTGGCACCATAATTATTAGGTCATGCATCTGTCCATAACAATTGCCACCATCACCCTCATAGTGTACTTTGGGATATTATACAGTATAAACTTTTCGATTAAATGCTTAATGCTTTCCTGCTAAGATTCAGAATGGCAAATTCTAACAAAGCATGCATCAAGGTCTTGAACTTTTTCTAGTAACAGTCAGTGTTTGAATCAGAGAAAGAAAAAATTATGAGCCATAGGTCAAAGAAAAAAGTGTTTCTTAATATACAAAAACCTACAGAAAAGGAAGTATAGTATAAGATGTCTAGTCAAGCATCATGCGAGCTGAGTCTAAAGAGAACAAATTTAAGAGAACTAGCAATCGTCGAACAATAGAGAAATGTCGCAAGCAAGCTTACCTCTGTCGTGATCTAGATGGAGATTTTTCTCCAGGGCTCGAGTCATCAGCATGGACTTTCTTTAGTTGCAGATCTGCAGAGAAATCCTTAGTTTTCCTGCGTGATGAATTGGCTTTCCGCGCATTTTCTCTGAACATGAACAAAAAAAAGAGTTTTTACCGAAGTGACGCAGATAAAGTTTTAAAAGCATGTTCCTAAGAATGGAGTCCAACCTTGCACGACTGCCTTCCTCCTCATCTCCACTGGTATCTGTGCTGTCCTGACTGAGCAAATGTTTCCCAGTGCTCTTCAAAGGGCTGCCAAAAATATGATGAAACCTTTAACATCTAAGTTTAATCACCAATATGTGGGAAAGAAAATGAAAGCCGCATACAAATCATTATAGACAAATACACACCTATCAAGTGTGGAATTCCTTGCTGCATTGTTGGGAGACCTCAAGGATTTTGTCAACCTATGTTCAGAGTCTGGTGAACGACGACCACTCATTTCCATGTCATTCCTATCATCATCGTATGATCTTCTATGTTGGTTCCTGAGGCATTACTGGAAGTCAGACAATGACTTCCCTGAATAACTGTAACAGGAGATACCTACGAATAAGACATGCGTATTACCTTTGAACCAAATCTCTATCTTTAGTGGAGGGAACACCATTTGTTCCTTTGTCAGTGTCTCTACTCAAACTCCTACGAGAACGATTAGGACTCCTGCTACTGTATGGACTGATGCTCCTAAATATTGGCATAAGTATATTCAAATCAAAGAATAATTCTATACAGAAAGGCAACAATAGGTGCAAAGCAAATCAGAGAACAATGTTACCTCCTTCGTTGTGTAGAGGCTCGGCGATTTGCAGAACGAGTTTTAGGTGAAACTGGGGATCTCCTCCAGCGTTTTGGTGACCTCAATTGCGGTGAGCGGTGAGGTGAAGGGGACCGCCATCTTCCTGGAGACCGAGACCGTGGCCTACGTCTTCTTGGAGATGGAGACCGTTGCCTGTGTCTTCCTGGAGATGGAGACCGTTGCCTGCGTCTTCCTGGAGATGGAGACCAATGTCTGGCTGGTGGAAATCTGTGTCGAGCAGGTGATCTGCGACTTGCAGGAGATGGTGATCTCCTCAATACACGAGCTGGAGACCGACGATGGTGAGGAGATGGTGATCTCCGCCCCCCAGGAGATTTTCTCCGAATATGAGATCTCCGACGAGGTGATGGGGATCGATATCTTGGTACTGAAGGTGATCTCCTGGAATATGGTGACCTCCGCCTAAACACTGAAGGAGTACTTCTTGGAGAATGCCTTCGGGGAGAAACAGAATGTCTAGGTGAAATTGAACGCTGTGATGATCTTTGCTGCCTATCGTAAGCAAGGGAATGCCTGGAAGGGGATGGAGAATGCCTCCTGGGAGAAATAGAACGTTGCCTACCACAGGGCGACAGAGATATGCTCATGGATCTACGACCTTCCCTGAAATGGAAAATCAGATAAGCTTCCAATGAGCAACTTGTTTCTATTACAGAACCCGCTTCTTGCCATCATGCCATGTAACTAATTTTAACGCCATGTCAAATTAAAACAGTCAAGATTAAATGCTACTGCCTACTGGTCAGGTCGGACAAGGTAAACTATAGCTTCGTAATCCCGCATTTGGTGTAAACACAATCAAGTTATCAAGTTTAACTGGTATTAATCAGGTTGCACTACTTAACAGAAAAGAGTGTTTTAAAAGGTTGGGACATCCTCTCAACCTCAACGGAAACAGGGGGCCTGATTGTCCAATTCTTAATATGAGTAATCAAATCCATTCTTCTTACTTCTGATTGAGATAGACTCTTCTTCAGAGAGGCCAAAAAGATTTCAGTGAAATGCAAATGCCTACAAAGATATCCCCATTGGGTCAATTACAAAATCACCATGTGATCAGCAATCAGGGTACTTAAAAAAAGATACACCAATGTGCAAGAACTAGGCACAAAACAGTTAAAAAATGATTCACATACAAAAAATGTTCTGTCAAGAAGAACATTTAGAAAGGCTTCATACATAGGCATTCTTAATGAACGTATTGAAAATTTCAAATGCAAGGAACAAACAATGACAAAAATTTATGTGTCAAAGAATGACAAGCTAAAACACAACCAAGGCTGATCAATGAGACAAACACGAATTGTGACAAGTTCAAAGAGAGAGAGAGAGTAAAACAACTTACAGAAACAGCTACAAAAGTACAAAATCTTAATGAAAGGTATGGCAAATTAATCTTACAGCTATGCTTCTGGAAGGCAAAGACGAGGAATGCCCTTATTCCCAAGTATTATTACAATTGTTCATAAGCAGCAATTAATAGTTCCACTAAAGTGTCCAAATGAATAGTTTACTGAAAGAAGAGATGGAAGAGAATTTGGTAATGCCTGTTTTGTGACAGGATTTTCCTCAAGAATAGGTGAGACCATAGTCAGCACATAATGGTTAATTGTAGAACGAGAAATAACATAGTACAAGCTGAACAGAAACAAAGATAAACACAAATGTGGGCATTTTGTGGACAAGAAAATAAAACATTAATGATGAATAGTCTGAGAAAATAAATTAAGGAAATCTTAAATATGGGCATTATATGGACTTTTTCCCCAAGGAAAAAAAGGCAAGGGGGAATCTCAAAGATGGAAGTTCTATAAATATTATCTTATCAGATGTCATGCATTTAAAGGGTAGTTCAAGTTTCTCAAAGAAGTTAACAACAAACCGGCTCTTTGTTCTTGAACTATGCTTCGAGTTCAATTCCTTGACTTTCTCAGCATCAGCACTAGGATTATTCAAAGCAGAACCAAGCGGATCACCATGAAATCTTGAGTTACCGGCATCCCCGTCCTACAGTAGTTTTGAGGTAAAGAACGATATGAACTGAAATAATCGGAGAAGCTATCTGAATGTCATCAGAAACACAAGAGGTCACAAGATAACCCTAAAATCAATGATGCAAGAAAATTGGTTGGAAGGAATTGGCTCACCATCGCCTTTTGTTTCTCTGGTTCTGCATCTCTTCCATCTTTCTCTCTTTTCTTCTGGATCTCCTGGGCAATTCTAGCTTCCTCTGCCTGCATACAAGGCAGATGGAATTAATGAGAAATTCACTTTTCTGAGAATCCGAAAGACCACAACAAAGTTTGATTGTATTCCAGAAAACAATCTAAAAGAATGAAAAAGTAATGTTATTAAGCCTTCCACAAAATGTCCACTATAAAAATTTTGACCTGTAGGAAAATACACCAGTTACACAATAATGATCAATTTAGTGTTCTATGCACAATGTCCAAGAACAAAATAAAGGAAGCCGTTCACAACTTCGATTGTGATGACAGGCTAGCAGCTTGCTTTCTCTCAGTTGACAGACAGAAACTTATAGAACAGTCTGGTAGGCTTAGCTGAATATCTTTTTTGTCTGTATTCGAGCTTATGGGTTAATTGAAAACAACATATCCAAAATGTGCCATCCAAATATAGTGAATTAGTGATAATACAGTAATATATTTACACAAACCTTTTCCTGCTGAATCTGAGCCTCCTTTGCATCCAAAAATTGTTGGGGCACCCCACTGGCATTCTGCTGCGCGCTGAGGAGGAGGCTCCACAGTTCCTTCATGAACTTCACTGTGTTTTTCTCCATGAACCCTGTCAGATGGATCTGTATATTCTTCCCATCCACCTCCTGCAAAACAAACAAAAAAGCAACCAAAACCGTATTAAGCTCATGAGCACCTGCTATTATATGGTATACTAACCCATTATTTTTTATTATGATTGATGAAGGCAAGATTGGAAGAAGCACTGGATGCAAAAAGGGCTCTTTTTTTTTAAAAAAAAAGTAGCAGTCCAGTTGTGGTGGTTTTTTTTTACTAGTTTTTCAGATTTCTTTTATTTTCTGGATGTAATAGGTAATAAGTACTGATGTTGGAACTTTGGTTTTCTGCTTTCAGTGGAAGTAGAGGCCAGGGGATGTATGGTTGCCTCCTGAATTAAAAAACCAACTAATTTTAATCATTACACGAACATAAAGCAGCTAACAAATAAAAAAATCTATAGCCAAGAAACAAAGAGCTCGATGACATGGCCAGAAACAAAACTTCCAAAAATACGAAAGTGTGTTGTCTAAGCATGATTGACTGCTATAAGACACAACCCAGGCCCCAGGTCTTGTTGGGCAAATTTAGGAAAAGTGTCCAAGAGTAACCTAATGCCATTGGAATTTTCTTAATTAGAAGATGTCCTGGCTTAGCCCCGCAAGATGGACCTAGATTCCCTGTCTTACGCTATCCAAACAAGCCCGTGCAATCCTTTGAATATAATTCCTGTTCCTGAACAGAACTACAAGTGCATTATTTCAGTTTTAACTCCTAAACTACAGTGCTACACCATGAAATAGTATGGTTTTTAATTCGTAAGCTACATTCTTCAAGCTGATTGGATCAAATCCTCCCTGTCCATGCATGCCCTACATGAACCAAATCCGGCATTTGGTTTTTAATGAGCCTATTTGCATCAAATTTGCCATCTGCCTATGTACCATGCACATACAATTCAACGAGGTCATAACAAGCAAGCACCATTGCTCAAGTTAAATAAACCATCTCTTCAAAAACTTCACCTTCTCATCGAGGAGGCCGTAGATGAAGTTGATGAGCACTTCGTCCTCGAACCCGAGGAGCTCAGTGACCCGTGTCGCAATCCACGGCTTTATCACGTCCATCTTCACCTTTGTCATGTCCACCTGTCACCAACCCAACAACACCCCCCCACCCCCCACCCACACACATTAGATTTTGCGTCGAAACAACAGCTAATAGCACGGAACGCTCTTACGCTCATCGACTAGAAGCCAATTAAGGCATGGAGAGCATGAACAAACAAACTAACCAGGTGATCAAGCTCGGGCGCGAACTTCTGCGTCTTGAGCAGCTTGGCCTGCTTGTTGGAGAAGCGGGTGTCCTGATCGGCCGACGTCCCCTGCGAAAACCACGGCGAATCAGCGCGCCTCTCACAGATCCGACGAACCGGAACAGCAAAGCGAGGTCAGCGAGCTAGATCGATACGGCGAGTCGGAGCTGCTTACCCGGAAGAAGCCACCCGACATCTTCGCAGACGCTGCGGCCGCCGCCGCTTCGGGGGAGGAGGCGGTGGCTAGGGTTCGGGGGCGTGCGTGGGAAGGCGACGACAAGTTGGGGTGCAGTGGGGATTGGAGAAGGGAAGCACGGGACGGGAGGAAGGGCTATATAGCCTATAGCCCGATCCAAAACAGTCGCCTACGTGGACCGAACCCTCCGGCTTGTGGGCTTTATGTGCCGCATGGGCTCTCTAGTCGGTTCGCTTGGTCGCTCCGTGTGTACATGTGCATCACGATTCGTGTTGTAATAAAACATTTACAGCAAATCTGATTCTCTGTAACCTTTCCCTAAAAAATCTGATTATCTGAATCACACGCGAGGTTGGAATTAGATTTTGTGTGTGGGGGGGGGGGGGGGGGGGTTGTATCAGGTGTACCTGATTTACAATATATAGGTGGCCCAAAAAGTTCTGCATGTCATATAAGAATTAGAATCGTTTGCAAATATGTCTAGAGATCACTACAACAAACTTATTTGTGATGATACAAAACTATGGGTATAAGCTCAGGGAAGACTACTGAGTATAGAATACGACCATGGCTATTAGGATTGTGATCTTAGTTATGATTTTTTTTCATCGATAGGATCGGATCATAAGATCACAATCCTATGATATTTTTGAATTATTAATACATTATATTATGTATTATTCAAAATTAGTTTATATCTAACAATTATATAGAAAAATATAATAATACTAGTAGTTACTATTGCAATACATAGTCAGTACATGATAGCAATGAGCATTGAGCAACATCTATTTATTCCCTCTTAATGAATGAACAATACTCTCTTTGTTCCCAAGATTCCTTCACTTCTCACTCTGCTCTACTCGCCCATAGCTTTGAGGGAAAGAAGGCCAGTGCAACAAAAGGCAACAGCGGCGGTGGCATAGTCGTGTCGTACAGAGGATAAGAGGTGAGTGGTGGCTTTGCATCATTGAGAAGAAGCTTGTTGTTGCAGTGGCGACGTTGATGAGCGGATCTGGGAATCTGCTTCCCCGACCGTCTACGTCTTCATCAACAACCAGATCTGGTTATATCCAAAGATAGGTGGCATCTTATGTGAGTTCTGATTTGGAGATGGTAATGACGATTCATCTCTGACAGTGTTGGAAATGGCAATGGCGACAGTAGGAGAATGATATGGCATTTTTGTGTTGCTTCCTGTGTTCTTCCATTGGCATCCTCCTCTATTTCCCTTGGATTGGACGTAATCATAATTGGGTCGCAATTCTAACGATCCCACGAGCTAGGTCGCGATCTAACATCCGATATGTTACTCAGTCACTATAGGATCGTAAGTTCGTACAATTCTACAGTCCATGTCACGGTTCTGATAAACTTGAGTACAACTAGTTAAGTAGCAGGTGGCAATTCATTTGTGTTACGCATGTCTACACTACGCTTAAGCTTCTTACTGACAACAGCATCGCAGAGATGAAGTATTGAACGGAGGCTGGGCCGCCAGTTGGTTGGCTTGTTATTTCCAACATCATTCCCCTATTTTTTCCACTTGTGTTAATAGTGATTAATTCAATTTTGGATTGAAATTGTGCCCTATATGTAATTAATCGTAGAACATTATTGGCAGCACTGTTCGCTTCGCAGAAATACAAACCTGAACAAATTGTTTTGTGCGTACATGCAAACTATACTAGTACATAACATCCAACAACATAGCATCTGAAAAAACAAAGCATACATAGTATCATTCTCCAAAAATCCAAAAAAACAAAAAGAATATCAATTCACTTGCCTGCATCCACTAATGCATGGATGCAATCATGCATACAAGTGCTGTCTACAAATATGCCATTATATTTACACATGAGACAATCCACAGCGCCAGCCCGGCCAGCAAGCTACTCGTCCCAGTCGGCCGGCCGGCGCCGTTCATCGTCGTACCAGCAAACACAGCTGAGCCCGACGAGCACCTCGACGATAGCAGCCTCCGTCTTCTGCCGGTCGGCGAAATGCAGCGTCTGCACCGTCAGCACGCGCGGGCGCATGCTGAATCGCTGCGCGCAATCCATGCTCCGCTCGTCGTGCCACCGCACCGTGTCGTGCGCCATCGGCCCCAGCCACCGCAGCACGCTGTCCACCGCGTCCATCGACGCTGCCGCAGCCTCCTCGTCCACCGGCTGCCCTCTCCATCTCTCCCTCAGCTCCGCCTTTACGGCCGCACGGATGGTCACGGGCAGCATCTTGTACAGCTCGTCTCTCTTCGAGAGCTCGATCCCGTCCTGCACCTGCTCGCTGTGGATTGCCGGCCTTAGTGCCGTGACCAGCGTCTCGGCGGCCAAGATCACGTTCGCGTATCTCAGTTCCATCCCCGAGGCGCCGACCGTGCTCGCTGGCGGCTTGATCAAGTCTGACACTGACAAGGAGGTGTCTTTCTGGCGGAAGATGGGAACCGAGTGCCGGATCGCCGCGTCAGGCGTCCTCGCGCGGTGTAACGGGCCGGACGAGTGGCCGAGCGCCCATGCCCGGCCTACTGTCAGAGTTGGCAAGCCCGGCACGGACGCGCTGAAGGCTAAGGAGATGCGCGCGAGTACGGCGAGCGTCGACTTGGCCATGAGCTTCGCGACTTTGTGGGCGGCGACGCTCCAGAGCGAGCCCTCCATGAGCCGTCGCACCTTCTGCCGCTGCGACCTGAGCTCGCGCATCAGCTTCTCGCCCGGCTCGGCCGCCTGCTGCCTCTTGGGCGGCGCCGGCTGCGCCGGGATCGGCCCGCTGTGCCGCTTCCACTGCTCCATCCGCCGCTCCGACGCCTCCAGCTCGCTGAGCGCGTCCATCTCCACGTACAGCTTGGCCGTCACGGCCACGTGCCGCTCCATCTTCCTGAAGCGCTTCGCCGCGCCCCTGGAAAACCCAACCGCCGCGTCGAGCCTCGCGAGGCTGCTGCCCAGCTTCGCCTCGGCGTAGACGCGGTCGAAGTCGTGCAGGAACGGCCCGTCCACGCCGCAGCCTCGCGCCCCGAGTCGCGCGGCGGTGTCGGCGGCGCGGTCGAGGTCCGCCACGAGCTCGCCGCACGCTAGCCGGAGCAGGAGGGACTGGTCCGCGGACGTGAGGCGCGCGACTCCCTCCGCGCGCAGGGCGTCAGCTCGGAGCCTCCTGACCTCCACGTCAGACAGCATCCGGTAGACCGACACCAGCCGCGACATGGCCGCCGCCGCCTCGAAAGCCAGGATGCCGAGCCCCGGCTCCGCCCTGGCGCCGACACCGAGCCGCGACCGCAGGTCGGCGAGCCATGACCTAGCGGGCATGACCAACACCATACACCCGTAGGCCGTAGCAAAAAACCAAAGAGCCAGACAACTGATCTATGTACGCAGTTGACTGCAGCAGCGAGCGGCTGGAGCTGTGCTAGTTATAGGAACCGATCGAGATGGCGCAGGACCATACGTATGAACCCTAGGTAGCTCACGTGGATTACGCGTTTGACAACGAAGAGCTAAGCCAGCACGCGAAGAAAAGTATCATATATCTACGCAGGACTAGAAGGAGATACATGCTATGCAGTCGGCAGCGCGACGCGGCCGGGTCAAGAGAGGCGAAGTCGTCCACGCAGCGGCCGAATCACAAGCAGCCATGTGCACGGGCTGGCCGGTTCAATCCAAGCCGGGCAGGCAGAGGCACTGCCCCTTGCCTCTTACCGCTACCATAAGCATGTCAATATGTCATGGAGTTCCTCCTATCCTCTCGATCAATTAAACTGCCGGTGGGACTGGGGTTTTGATCGACCCGGCCGGGCTCGGCCCGAGACTTTACTTCCCTAGGAGAAGTCTTCGACGGCGACACCTCTCTTCTCGACCCGCCTGTCTTACCTCTCTTGTTTCCTCTTTCCGCTGGAATATGTCCGATCGGTCGGTATACGATGCGTCGTTGGTACGTAACGTAGTTCGTGGCATCGCACACAAGTGGTAGAGGATAGTAATGAGAACGCGCTTTACTACAGTTCCACAAGTCGCCTCGATCATGCGTAACTGCGAGAGAGAGATCTATGGGCGTCTTTTTCTCAGTTAAGCGCACTTCGAAAAAAGTTGCTAGTTGCTACCTCTGCATTTTTCAACCCTGTCTAATAATGTAGCCACTTTTGGGTTAATCTTATTGCATATATATATATATATAGATATATATATATATATAACTTATGTGTCAAGTACTATATAGTTGTATGTATCAAGTACTCTATGTCGAGTACCTGTAAAAGTCGTAGTCATAAGTACTATAGATTCGACTACTGTGGACGTAATACTTGGATGAGTACTGTAGCGTCATACTCGGAGGAGTTCTGTAGGCGTCATACTCTAGGAGTACTATAGATGTCATACTCGGAGGAGTAATATGGACGTTATACTCAGAGAAATCACGCAATACTCTGAGAGTACTATAGATGTTATACTCAGAGGGGTGCTGTGGACGTCATAGTTGGAGGAGTACTGTGGACGTCATAGTTGGAGGAGTACTGTGAACGTCATACTCGGAGGAACACTATGGACGCCATACTCGGGAGTACTGTAGCAGTTGGAAGACTACCGAAGCGGTCGGTGCTCAGAAGACCTGTGTTGTCAAAGTGCCGCGGTTGGTGCTTGGAAGACCTGTGTGGTTGAAGTGTCGTGCTCTAAGGACTCGAAGCCTGTGTGTGGTCATAGCGTTGTGGTCATGGCGCCTGTGCGTAGTCGAAGTGTGTGGTCGTGGCACTGTGGTCGAACGTCAGCGCGCGATGTGCGCAGGAATCGTGGGAATGTGAGGCCAGTAAAATCGGAACGCAGGTAGCTGTCATAGCCTAAGTCGAGTGGGTGAGTAGCCTGCATGTGCGATCCAGTTGTGTCTATTTAAGCCTTGTAATCTGTTGAGCAATCACAGAGCCAGAGAATAACAGAGAAAACACAGAAAAGGTGCGAGCAGTTAGCACTGCAATCTCGTGCCTCAATTCTTTTTATGTTTAGTCTTGTTATTAGCTCCGTCATCTCGTTCTCAACTCCAGCAAACCAACCTTGATCGTATTTGTGTGCGTTAGTTCACTATGAAAGCGTGCATTTAAGAGAGTCAGGGCCAACAATTGGTATCAAAGTCTGAGTTCTCTCTTGGGTTAATCTCTACATTTGAGGATCAAAGTTTGTGTTCGTGTACACCTTAATCCGTGTTGCGTTCGAGCTAGCCGAGTAGCGTCACCAACGATAGGGGCATTCTGAAGATCAGCGATGGGAGCGTGCCGAAGGAGTCAGCGCGTGAGGACAGCATCTCCCTCCCATATCCCATGCTCACGAGGAGCAACTACGCAACTTGGGCTATGAAGAAGAAAGTTTTCATGCGCACTCAGGGCGTGTGGAACGCAATCGTGGATAAGGAGATGAACGGGAGGCAGCGGAGGTGCATCTTGTCGTGGTGGAAGTCGACGACGAACCGGCTCTGATGTGAAAAAGATGCAACAAGATTAAAAGGATGATTGTTGGGTTAATCTTGTTGCATGTGTGTTTTACTCGTGTGTCGAGTACTATGTAGTTGTGTATGTTGAGTACTCCATGTCGAGTAACTGTAAGAGTCGTAGTCGTAAGTACTATAGCTTCAAGTACTATGGGCGTAATACTCGGATGAGTACTGTAGCGTTATACTCGAAGGAATATTGTAAGCGTAATACTCAAAGGAGTTCTGTGGGCGTCATACTCTGGGAGACTGGGAGTACTATAGATGTCATACTCGGAGGAGTACTGTAGACGTCATACTCGAAAGAGTACTGTAGACGTCATACTCGAAGGAGCACTGTGGACGCCATACTCGGGAGGAGTACTGTAGCAGTCGGAGGACTACTGAAGCGGTCGGTGCTCAGAAGATCTGTGTGGTTGAAGTGCCGCGATCGGTGCTTGGAAGACTTATGTGGTTGAAGTGCCGTGCTGGGAGGACTTAAAACTTGTGTGTGGTCATAGCACTGTGGTCGTGGTGCCTGTGCGTAGTCGAAGTGCGTGATCGTAGCGCTGTGGTCGAATGTCAGTGCGCGACGTGCGTAGGAGTCGTGGGAAGGTGAGGCTGGTAAAAACTGAATCACAGGTAGTTATCAGAGCTCGAGTCGAGTGGGTGAGTGGCCTGCATGTGCGATCCACTTATGTCTATTTAAGCCTTATAATCTGTTGAGCAATCATAAAGTCAGAGAATGACAGAGAAAAACACAGAAAGGTACAAGCTGTTAGCATCATAATCTCGTGCCTTAGTATTGTAGCAGAGCCCGAGATTGAAGTTACCAGGTGGGTTCTTTTGAGACTTGGCAAAATAGCTTCTCTCTGCACTGCTGCAGTACGTATTCCAAACAGAATACCAACTCATTCAGCTTTAATTTGCTGCAACAGCTCATAGGTACGTACGTTAAAGCTGTCGCCGACAGGTTTAATCAGGTATCATGTATCACGTATGCGTTGTGTCGTCGTCGATCTCGCAAAGCCAAGGCCAAAGCGCACATGTACAACTCGAACTATTGCTTGCTGCCATGGAGAAGAATATAAAGTATTGCTATACAACATTCGACTATTTTTTAGGACAAAAACAGTCAGATTGATTTGAGACGTTAGATCTCCATCCAACGGATCCACCCATACAAGCCCCCTCCAAAAAAAATGACTCCCTCCAAAAAAAATAATCTAGGGCGTTGGATCTCTATCTAACAACTTAAAATCTGACTGTTTAAAAAACAGTCGAATGTTGTATAGGCACTCCCAAGAATATAATAAGGCAGGTGTAAGGAGCTGCGCCATTGATGGACGAAAGCAAAAGAGGCGAGCGAAAGGCAGTCACGTGGAAACCACCCGGGCTCGGGCATCGTCCCTCGCAAAAGGCGAAAGAGAGCTGCCCTTTTTGACCGCAGCACTACGCAAACGCGACGTACCGTGTCTCCATCCTGCCACGACGGGAATGATGATCGTGTCCGGTTCTTAAATCGTAACCGGCTCCCTGGTCAAGGTCAACTGTTCATTTGCTTTACGTACTTGGATATGAATACGATGATACGATATGTCTTCTTCATTCGTGGTTATGATCAGGGCATGGGGCCCAACCGTAAAGACGAAGAGAGAGAAGAAAACAGCCCCAAGCATGTATGGACTTACTTTTTTTTTGTGAGGAGGCTGTTCGTTTCTTCAAACAAAAGCTTATCAATTAGGGAAATTTAACTTTTTGCCACTCTTATCATTGCCACCTACTCAAATGCCATCCTCTACAATGCAATTAACTTTTTGCCACTCTCCAGCCTCCGTGGCGCCTACGTGGCCGCCAAGTCACGCCCGCGCCGGCCACGCCCGCGTCGGCCGCGCCCGCGCCGCCGCCCGGCCGCGCCCGCCGCCGCCGCCGGCCTCCCCGCGCCCGCGCCCGCGCCGCCGCGCGGCCTCCCCGCGCCGTCGCCGGCCTCCCCGCGCCCGCGCATGCGCCGCCCGGCCGCGCCCGCGCCTGCGCCGCCCGGCCGCGCCCGCGCCGCCGCGCGGCCTCCCCGCGCCGTCGCCGGCCCTCCCCGCGCCCGCGCCTGCGCCACCCCGGCCGCTGCCCGCGCCGCCCGCGCGGCCTCCCCGCGCCGTCGCCGGCCTCCCCCGCGCATGCGCCGCCCGGCCGCGCCCGCGCCGCCGCCGGCCTCCCCGCGCCCGCGCCTGCGCCGCCCGGCCGCGCCCGCGCATGCGCCGCCCGGCCGCGCCCGCGCCGCCGCAGGCCTCCCCGCGCCCGCGCCCGCAGGGGAGGCCGGGCGGCGCAGGCGCGGGCGCGGGGAGGCCGGGCGGCGGCGCGGGCCGCGGTCCGGGCGGGCGCATGCGCGGGCGCGGGAAGGCCGGCGACGGCGCGGGGAGGCCGCGCGGCGGCGCGGGCGGCGCAGGCGCGGGCGCGGGGAGGCCGGGCGGCGGCGCGGGGAGGCCGCGCGGCGGCGCGGGGCGCGGCCCGGGCGGCGCATGCGCGGGCGCGGGGAGGCGGCGACGGCGCGGGGAGGCCGCGCGGCGGCGCGGGCGCGGGCGCGGGGAGGCCGGCGGCGGCGCGGGGAGGCGCGGGCAGGCCGGCGGCGGCGCGGGCGCGACCGGGCGGCGGCGCGGGCGCGGCCGACGCGGGCGTGGCCGGCGCGGGCGTGACTTGGCGGCCACGTAGGCGCCACGGAGGCTGGAGAGTGGCAAAAAGTTAATTGCATTGTAGAGGATGGCATTTGAGTAGGTGGCAATGATAAGAGTGGCAAAAAGTTAAATTTCCCTATCAATTACGGTTTTTTGTTTTATGACTTTTGATTTATGCCTTTTGAATTATGTTTGTTCGTGTGTGAGAGTATAAAAGAGACAGCCGCATGTGATTTTGACCGATATAGCTGAAGTCGATACAATGTTTTACTATAATCGACTTATAGACCCCGCCTTAAAAACATATATTTGAAAACTAATTACTTTAATAAAAGTCCAAAAGCCATAAGTATGAAGCCCAAAAGAATTCAGCTATCAGATTCTTTGAGCTATGACTTTGGCTTATGATTTTTGAATTCTATGTGTTCGTGAGAGACAGTATGAAGAGAGAAAAAACCACATATGATTTTGGTAGATATAGCTGAACTAAATACAATATGTATTATAATCTATATGTATATCTCACTATAAAAAAATACACCATTTAAAGTGAGTTCACGCAATTAAAAAGCCGAAGACTGAGCCCTCGTGAGCAGTCTCTGGAATTTGTGGGCCCATAGGGTGTTTATTGGGCTTTATGGCCAGATTGACTAGCGAACAATCAAATTGGGGCAAATCACAAAGGACTTCTCAGATGTACTGGTAACAGTTTTGTGACTTGTGACTACCATTAACGGATAAGAGCCAATGACGAATTATACTGTCAGATAGACTCGTGCATAATTATACTCTTGTGCATAATTATACTTTCGATTCAATGACGAATGTTGAAGCTGTCCCATCATTGTTCTCGTTGATAGGTTGTGAGGACCATTACGCACGTTCTGTATCATCATTCAGATGATAGTCTCTAACGCTCCAAATATCCTTCCTTCTAACCAAGGTCACGTCATTTTTAGCTTTTTTAGTGGTTTTTTTATTTTTAACTTCTCTTAATAATTATTATTTATTAAACTAATAAATTATAGTTAAAAGTTATAGACTACAGTTCAAAAGAATGGGACTCAAGTATTTCATGATACACTAATCATTCAAAGCTTTACAGCTTTATTATCGCAAAGAAAAGCTTTCCATGTTTTATTACATCAACTTTGGATGCATGAGAGATGTATATCTCCTCTCCTATCAGCCCCCTTTTTTTAGATTGGGTATTGACATGCATGGGATGCCGTTTTCCGCCTTATTTCAACAAGATAAACGGGAGCCGGTAGATGTTCGATGAAATGGTTGTTTAGATTCTCTACTGATACGCCTCTGCCTCTCCCTCCTAAAATCTCGTTCCGCAGATGCTGCGATTGTTGCCACCAACTTACATACGCTCCCCTTCTAAGAGATAGCTAATTGCTAGTTGGATCTTTCGCAAAGTTGCCTAACAACTTACCTATCTATGGTTCTATTCTTTTCGGACTGGAGCTTATGGCTTAATGGCTATGGCTTTGACTTTTTAAGCTGTTCGTGTGAGAGATTACAGAGTAATAAAAACTCATGTGGGGTTTTTGTCAATATAAATGAAGTCCGTACAGTATGTACTATAATCAACTAGTAGGTCTTATCTTGAAAAAGAAATTTCGTTTAAAAGCTAGTTACTGTAGAAAAACCGAAAACAGCTTTTAGAAACTAAAAAGAACAGGCCCTAATACTTGTCATCCCTCTTTAAACTCTACTAATGTGCAACCACCACCAGCTGTCAATGCCACCACAGTGTGTCACCACTATGTTGCCTTATCTTCATCTTGTCGTAGTGCTATGCTACTTCTCCTCGTCTTTTCCTTACATGTCATCTTTTTAGGGTTTGCCTTCTTAATTCCTGTGATTTGCCATACAACCACTAACCTTCCACCTCGCCGATGACCATCCTACATGAGTTCCACAGCTAGAACAAGAGATGGACGTGCCATACTGCCATTGTCTTTTGTAGGATCGTAAGAGTCTTCTCATCTCAAAAGCTTAGCCTAGAGGGGTATTCTAGGTAAAGAAAAGGGTTGGCTAAACCCTAAGTGGATATGAGTGAGTGGAGAGAGCTAATGTTAACCCTTGAAGTGATCTAAGGGTTGAAATTACTTCTAAAGGGCTATAAATAGAAGGGTAGGGGTTTGCCTCCACTACCAGTCTTTGAGAAGAATTTTAGGGTTTTTCTTATACTCCTTTGAGCTTTGCCTACTAAAAGTGTAGCTTTGAAACCCTTCCTCTTAAAGCAATAAAAGTTCTAAGTTCATTCATATTCTAAAGTTTATTTTATTTCTTGCAATTTTCTAACTTTTCTTTGTTGCAACTTGAGTTTTTCTTCCCTCCTACTTGCTGTAATTCTATTGGATCTAGGATATGTAAGAGGTTAAGGAGTTCATTTGGAATGTCCAACCCATTAAGATCCATTAAAAATCCATTCTTGCTCAAGTTGTGTTTGCATTATCCGAGTTTTGTGCTGAAATT
>CM029621.1:16428124-16478124 GCA_017311315.1 Dendrocalamus latiflorus
TAATATAGAAAGAGTGGCTTTGGTTAATTATCCAAATTAGTAAAGATACCCTTAAATAAAATATACACATATATGCCCAATATTTAAAGTGCAGCCATTAAATAAATCCTAATGGTAGGTGTCGCTAATTAGCCAGGGTTGAAATATAACCTTGCTAGGTAAGCAAATTTTAATTAAAGCAAATAACAAATATTAAAAATGTAAGCCCTATCATTAGCATATTGCCGCCTATGCAATCTTAAATAGTGGCTTTAATTTAATAATGATAACAAATACCATTATGCATGGCATGCTCGAATCATAAGGGGATAAAATATCAGTAGCAGTAGTACTTTAAGAGATCACTCAAATTAAATGGGCTTACTTAATGATCAATCAGGGATTAATAATTATATGCTAGTGAACAGTGTGCCTTGAATATTTATTTTAGATCCTAACTATAAATTACAGGCTTGGTAGGGAAGTTGTTAGGTGCATGCTCTCCTGGAATGACAACTTAGCAAATGAAATTTGATTAATCAATGAAGCCTAAAACCTCGCATATTAGTAAATGTTATAAAGTTAATCTCTGTAAAGTTTAAACCATAAACCCTCGTCTTTATACCCTAGCAGTTAGGAGAATCCTTTTGACTATTAAATGATGTGAACATTAATAAACAAACCTTTAGGCCATGATATTCAAATTGAAATAGAGGCTACCTTGTATGTAATTGACTTATGGTTAAACTTTAAATAATTATTGATTCATGCTAACCCCAAATTAAATGAAATACATATTTAAACTAGGAAGTCATAATTTATAAACCCCATCATTAGTACATCGCCGATAAATCTCAAAAGTAGATTTAGTTAATAATGGTAGAAAAATAAGAATCGGCACTTGGATTAACATTCCACATAAAAATGACTATGGTTAGATACTCAAAACTTAATAAAGATTACACCTCATTATAATGTATGCACTAGCAGTTAACATACCGTCGCTAAACAAATCTCCATAATATATTTAATTAAGTAGCTATATTAATATATGAACCGTATGACAAGCCTTGATAAATAAATTTGGACTAAAAATAATGCCAAGCTTAATAATAATAACCAAGGTGTGGATAGAATGATAATGGTGCTAGTGATAAAATCTTAACACTAGCTTTAGTGCATAATAGTATTGAGCATAATTGCATATATAACAAGTTAGGACCCATATGACCGGATCCTAATTCAACTTAAATTTAGCCTAGCCATGAATGAAGATACATAAAATACGATAATGGGATTATTAGATATTTAAATTTTAATTAATTACCGTATATGAAGAAATAAGGAGCCTCTGCTATTTATCTTAATCCAAATTAATAAGTAAAGACATATATAAGAGATTATTCTTAATAAAGGTATCCAAGTGTTATAATACTTTTGACTAAAAGATTTATAGAATAAGTACAGATCTCATCCATCAGTCCAGTTTGCCTCTATCATAACCTAAGTTGCAAGGAATACTTACCTGAAGATAAAATTTATACACTAAACTCCTGCACCAGTCTATAGATCTAACCTAACTCATGGAACTTCCTTGATAAATAACAAAATAATAATAAAAAGATTATTAATAAAAAGATCAAGTTATCGTATGCTATTACCAACCTTGCCTCAAATCACCGAATCACCCATTAACTCGTAACAAAACTAAATTGAGTTTATTCGGATTTATTTGGATCTTTTTGAGTTATTTGCTTTATTTGGATTCAGTCGTTTGTCACGTAATTAGAAATCGGGAGTCGTGAAGATTCAATGGATCAAGCGAGATCAAGCTCGAAGTGAAGATAGAGACCAAAAGCTCAAGAGAAAGCATTGTGTGAGCTCAAGACAGCGGTAAACCGCGCCAGGCGAGTCAATACTTTGATCATGTTGAACCTACAGTTTCTGCAAATTATTTTGTTTTAAATTATCAAATTGCATGCTGCTATTTATATGCAAATACATGTTTAACTTGATATTCTAGCTATATACCCAATGTTTACCTTGAATAATATTATACCTCCTTTGGAATAGTTGAATGTGTGAACCTTGTCACCCTAGCAAAATTATAATGGTAACTTTCGAAAATAAGTCCGTAATTATATGCCATGCTTAGTAATGTTTAGGTACTCATGGGCGCGAGAGCGCCCAAGCATCACTTTTAATCCTGAGAAAAATTTGTTGGGCGGTCATGGTGGGAATGACTGGTATCCTTTGATAGGGTTATTTTATGCTCTCAAAAATCCCAACTTGCTTAAATATCTGAGCGGATGGCTTGGGGGCTGGTATGTGGTGCGGTGGGAGCACAAATTAGGGAGTGTGGTAGAACCGCTCAGATAATACTAAGGACCGAATCTTGTCATGTCAACCCGTGTAAAACAGTACAACCACAAGTCTATAATGGGTACGACCTAGCTGAATAACTTGCAAGGGTTTAGTTCAGACATCACCGAGGGAAGTGGGTGCCAGGGTGTACTGGTTTACTCACAGTGAGGCACAGGGTGTACTGTACTCGCACGGCGCAAGAGGGGGCTTCTGACTGTGGTGGTGTAACCCTTCAGCGGTGAAACCTCAGCGTGGGTGGTGTCTAGCTAGATCGGAGTAAGGTAAAGGTTTTGTGATAAATTATCTGGGTCTCATGCCTAAGGAAGCATGTTGGCAAAAAGGATAGTTCATCTCTTGTGGTGAAAGTGTACAAACTCTGCAGAGTCAAAACTATTCGAATAGCCGTGCCCACGGTCATGGGCAGACATGGGAACTTAACTGGATATAGTTCTGTTTCAAAAACATTGGAAACTGGGAATGGAAACTTGAAGGGCGAAGGACTGCCCTGGTTTGGAATTGTCCTGGGCGTCGTCCCAGTGGTAAGTTAAGCGGCTATAACGCTGAAGAAATTGCTATATGGTGCAGATACCATGTAACGGTGGATGGAATCTGAATCGATATTAATAATGCATTTCCTTGTACATTATGATTTGTTCCAAAATTGCTAAGTCATAGGACTTTTTAATTAATTGTATTCAAAAGCACTCTACGCAAATTAAAATAGCCCGAGCCTTTCCTTTGTTAAGCCATGCATACTATTTAATTGCATTCTGTGTATTGGCTCGCGGAGCACGGGGTCGGAGTGCTCATGCTCGTTTTTGCGACAAAAATTCAGAATCAGGAAATCAAATCACCTCGCCTCAGCAACAAGATTGGACAAGCTGGCCAAGAAGATGAAGACGTCAAGGGCTAGGTCGCGAACCTCCAGTTGGCTGCCTGTGGGCATGTCCTGAAGGTCCCACCTGTGTGCTTCGTTCTTACGCTGCTGCAATTTATTGATTTCGGCCTAATCGGCCCATGAGTAAGTCTACTATTATATTTACGTTTCCGCATGGTATGAACTTTGATATTCCGAACTGTAATCTGTGAGCACTATCTACTGATCCAGGGAATAGTGCGGTGGAATCACAGAGGAATCCGGATGTTAATATCTGTGCTCTTACAGCTTTGGTATCAGAGCATATCGACTGCAGGTCGTGACCTAGTTAGCCTGGCCGATAGTTTCATGAGTAGAAATATTTCTTCAAAATACTATTTCCGAAAATATAAGTTATACTACTCATTCTCATCTCTCTTAGATGAATCCCTCTCATCTGTATTCTGCTCTAGCCATTTATACTTCTAAAGTTCTCTTACCCAAATTCAAAGTGATGAAAATCCAGTACTCCTCTGGTAACCACTCTATGAAAACAGGCCTTAGGCCAAGAATTATGAAGCTTACCCTTGAGACCTAATTGTTTTATTCTGGGGTGAAATAATAGTGCGAATTTTGGGTAAATGTATCGGTGGAGTTTAATTGAATAGATTGACCAGACAGATGAATTAAGTAATTCTGGGAGAAATTGAAAGTGTGAAACTGACTAAGGGATTGCACACAGATAAACTGTATCATTCCTGGAAGATGTTTGCAACAATGGAATAATAGGATATGATCAATAACAGGAAGGATTCACTAAAATGGTGAGAAGTTGGATAACAGCTATCAGAGTACAGACTGGATTAAATTATGTTATTCCTGGAGGATGCTTACAATAATGAATAAATTCGAAGGTTGACAATAAAGATTTAGGATGGTTGCTAAATAAGTAATTATGATTTTGAATACAATCTCGGATTATTAGGAAGTCCTGATACACATGACACTAGTGGATTTAAAAGTAATAATGATGGATAATTGAGGAGTAGATATACAATAAAGATTCAGGTTGATCATTGAAGAAGCAAACTATAGATTTGGATCAGTGACACCAGACTGGATTATTAGGAGTTCACGATATGAAAGTCAAAGATTTATGCGAGACTTAGATAACCATGACTAGGTTAATGAAATGATGGATGATACAATAGGAAGAGTATGATTGGTGGATCGAATACAATAAATAATCTCCTTCGCTGTTTGGAGTCTTAGATGGCAGTAATACTATGAACAATTAATGAAGAAAGATAACCTAAGTGCAGTTTGCAAAAGTGGAAGTTAAATTATAAAGGCCATTGGATTCTAAGCCTTACGTACAAACAAATCATATGGGAGTGACTTGATTCAGTGATGGATAGTTGAACGTTGGAAGAGATTAGGATAAAAAAAATCTATTTAGCCACAAGGATCATTTAAAAAAAAAAAGGGGGAGTGAGTGCTAAAACCAGTGAAACTACCCCAAATACTATCCACTTCTTTCTATTAATTACAAAAGGAAAAAAATTTGATCCTTTTCTCATACCCCTACTCCAAATATTAAGGTTAGGAACGACGAAGATGATCATGAAGATAAGGTGGTCTCGTTTTAGACGGATTGTGCATATGAATCCTGCACCCTCCTATGTATGCCCCCTGAGTAGACGTTGTACTGTTGCAAGATTCTATTTGGCCCTGTGCACTGCCTCTTGCCCTCGGGCGTCCTATTTCGCAGTCACAGGAAAAGCTTGCTTTTAAAATTTGTGTGGTTCCGTATCACCCCAGCTTCCGGGGTATTTTCCTTTAAAGTTAAATGGGTTAGAACATCTTATCTCCGCGATTTAATCCTCATCTCATGCTATTCCCTCTCACCTTTTCTGAAAACCCCATCGGATCTAAAGGAACGAGATAACAGGTAACCCAAAACCGGGGCAATCAAGAGGAAGCAAAGACTTTTCAACCTTCCAGTATTTAAGGAAAACAACATCACTGTGCAGAAGACCACCCGCCAAACTCGTGACGACCAAGACAGCTAGAGTACAATGGATGATTAATGACAATCGTCATTTATTTAAGGAGGGTAGCACTGCGAGGTAAAAAAAAAAAATCAAGGAGCAAGCACCCTGAAGACGACGACCTCTCCAGAAGAATAAAGATCTCCTTCCTCCCTTTTTGCCTCCTTTAAGTGCAGGTCCTCTCCCCTTCTGTTTACCCCTACGGCACAGACCATTGCTACCCACCTATTAGTAAGAAAATTCTACAACCATAAGTCCAATAGACGATGCCACTACCCCATTCCACGACGACATGAAGACAACATCGTCAAAGAGCAAATATTTGGAAGTCTACAACTTATCCAGAAGAACAAGGTTTCTCTCTTCCCTTTTGACTTCTCCAAGTGATAACCCCTAATGTGTAGATCTTCATCTCCCTGTGGAGCTCAGGAACTATACGTCAAGCAGCACCCAGAAACCCATTGCTAGCTAGTATAACCCACCTCCATTCTTTCTGCTCTATCGGAATCTCGGGGTCGAGATTCATTTAAGGGGGGTAGGTTTGTAACATCCCAAAAATATAGAATTTGAGAATATGAATTTCTTGAATTATTTTTGCAATATATTCTATTTGAATTTGGATTTTTATGAGGTTTTCTTGAATTTGGTGCGGGTTCCAAAAAGTCATAAGGTCAAGAAAGAAATAAACAAGTTTAAATAATAGAGAATTAAAATTTAAAATAAGAATCTGAAAAGATGATCCAGTATAGAAAGAGAGAAACCTGGGTTAAAAATACAAAATCTCATTTTGGAAATAATAATAATAGTAATAATAGCTCTCATTTAATAGTTAGAAATTTAAAGCTTGAATTCAAAATATCAACATCCTGAATTTAAATTCGGGTCAATAACATGAATCCATAAAGAATACTAGAACATTACCATAAATGGCAAAACCAAAAATCCCTTCTTTATTCAATTAACATGCAAAACCCAAGAATTGAATACTCAAAAATTTATTTAATACAAAATAAAAATAGAAATCCAAATTCAAGATTCAAAATATAAATTCACCACTAAAGCTTTTTAATCTCTAATTCTCTTACTTCTCTTCCAAGTGGCCCCATTCCTTTTCTTTTCTCCTTCCCGATTCTCCTCACTGCCGGCTGGGCCCTCTCCCCCGCGCCTTTCTCTCTCTGCGTAGTGGCCCGAGCACCCTCGCCCGCATCTCTTCTTCCTCCTCCCCTCTCTTTCTCTCTGCGCCGAGCTCAACATATTTTCTCCGCGTGGCGTCGAGCTCAGCACATTTTCTCCACGTGGCCTCCATGCACAGCCCCCGCCCACGGTTTTCCCCCGTCGCCCACGGTTTCTTTGCAACGCTCCGTGACCTTAAGAAGCCCCGCGCCACTCCTCTTCCTCCCCTGCCTCTTCTTCCATTTCCGACCGTGCGCAGGCCGTAGCTGCTTCACGCCGCCCCGGCCGCTCCGGCGAGGATCCACCACTCCGACCGCATTATGGCGCGCCTCAGGAAGCCCCCTCCCTCCTCCCTCGGGTAATCGGCCTCTGGTGCCCTCAGCTAGCCGTGCGGCCGTTCCTCCCTGCCGCCGGCCAAAACCGCCATTTTTATCGTTGTCACTGGCGTTGAGCATGGCTTCTCGATTCCTCGAGGGTGGAGCACCACCGCGTGACCCCGAATCTCCTCCAACCGGCGGCCGACGTCCTCGTCGCCCGAGAAGCTCCCTCCACACGAGCCCCTCTGCGTCGCCACACTCGCTCGACGCCGGCCCACCTCAGCCTTGCCCCGGCACGGCCAAGCCCTTGGTGAGCTTCCCCTGCCTTCTCTGTTGCTCATGCGCACGCTAATTCCCCCTCTCTCCTTCCCGGCCGCCGGCGCACCGTTTCTACCTCATCGCCGGCCGCCCCGCACCATGGCCCTCCCGCCTCGCCGCCGCTTCGGCAAAATTGCCGCCACCCCTAGCTTCCCCACCCTCTGTGCACCCCATTTTGCTCGGTACCACAACCTCCCCGGCCACCTTCCGCCGCCGGTGACCCCGACACCGTGCGCCGGCCATTTCCTCGGTTTGTGCCGCAGCCACTCCTCACTTCATCTTCTTTTCCCCCTCTGCTTCAGTCAGCCCAGGCTTCGGCCCATTTGGCTAGCAGCACTCGCGTTAAGAATCTCCAAGCCGTGAGGTTCTGAGTTCAATTCCGGTTAGTTGCAACTTTTTCCCTACTTTTTGTCCTAATTTTTGTAGCTCTTTTTAATTAATAAAAATCAGGGAAAACTAGGGAATAATGTAGAGAAGCTAATAATATTTAATTAGAAGGTAAATAAAATTATTAGAGATTTTAAATTTAGGATTAATCCATGGAAGCCAATAAATTACATTAGGATGTGAATAAGGTTATTTAGGATTTAACATTTAGTTAAATATCACATATGAAAAGGTAATGAACCTTTATTGTTTATATTAAATCTAATTATTAATTAAAGGTATTAATATAGAAAGAGTGGCTTTGGTTAATTATCCAAATTAGTAAAGATACCCTTAAATAAAATATACACATATATGCCCAATATTTAAAGTGCAGCCATTAAATAAATCCTAATGGTAGGTGTCGCTAATTAGCCAGGGTTGAAATATAACCTTGCTAGGTAAGCAAATTTTAATTAAAGCAAATAACAAATATTAAAAATGTAAGCCCTATCATTAGCATATTGCCGCCTATGCAATCTTAAATAGTGGCTTTAATTTAATAATGATAACAAATACCATTATGCATGGCATGCTCGAATCATAAGGGGATAAAATATCAGTAGCAGTAGTACTTTAAGAGATCACTCAAATTAAATGGGCTTACTTAATGATCAATCAGGGATTAATAATTATATGCTAGTGAACAGTGTGCCTTGAATATTTATTTTAGATCCTAACTATAAATTACAGGCTTGGTAGGGAAGTTGTTAGGTGCATGCTCTCCTGGAATGACAACTTAGCAAATGAAATTTGATTAATCAATGAAGCCTAAAACCTCGCATATTAGTAAATGTTATAAAGTTAATCTCTGTAAAGTTTAAACCATAAACCCTCGTCTTTATACCCTAGCAGTTAGGAGAATCCTTTTGACTATTAAATGATGTGAACATTAATAAACAAACCTTTAGGCCATGATATTCAAATTGAAATAGAGGCTACCTTGTATGTAATTGACTTATGGTTAAACTTTAAATAATTATTGATTCATGCTAACCCCAAATTAAATGAAATACATATTTAAACTAGGAAGTCATAATTTATAAACCCCATCATTAGTACATCGCCGATAAATCTCAAAAGTAGATTTAGTTAATAATGGTAGAAAAATAAGAATCGGCACTTGGATTAACATTCCACATAAAAATGACTATGGTTAGATACTCAAAACTTAATAAAGATTACACCTCATTATAATGTATGCACTAGCAGTTAACATACCGTCGCTAAACAAATCTCCATAATATATTTAATTAAGTAGCTATATTAATATATGAACCGTATGACAAGCCTTGATAAATAAATTTGGACTAAAAATAATGCCAAGCTTAATAATAATAACCAAGGTGTGGATAGAATGATAATGGTGCTAGTGATAAAATCTTAACACTAGCTTTAGTGCATAATAGTATTGAGCATAATTGCATATATAACAAGTTAGGACCCATATGACCGGATCCTAATTCAACTTAAATTTAGCCTAGCCATGAATGAAGATACATAAAATACGATAATGGGATTATTAGATATTTAAATTTTAATTAATTACCGTATATGAAGAAATAAGGAGCCTCTGCTATTTATCTTAATCCAAATTAATAAGTAAAGACATATATAAGAGATTATTCTTAATAAAGGTATCCAAGTGTTATAATACTTTTGACTAAAAGATTTATAGAATAAGTACAGATCTCATCCATCAGTCCAGTTTGCCTCTATCATAACCTAAGTTGCAAGGAATACTTACCTGAAGATAAAATTTATACACTAAACTCCTGCACCAGTCTATAGATCTAACCTAACTCATGGAACTTCCTTGATAAATAACAAAATAATAATAAAAAGATTATTAATAAAAAGATCAAGTTATCGTATGCTATTACCAACCTTGCCTCAAATCACCGAATCACCCATTAACTCGTAACAAAACTAAATTGAGTTTATTCGGATTTATTTGGATCTTTTTGAGTTATTTGCTTTATTTGGATTCAGTCGTTTGTCACGTAATTAGAAATCGGGAGTCGTGAAGATTCAATGGATCAAGCGAGATCAAGCTCGAAGTGAAGATAGAGACCAAAAGCTCAAGAGAAAGCATTGTGTGAGCTCAAGACAGCGGTAAACCGCGCCAGGCGAGTCAATACTTTGATCATGTTGAACCTACAGTTTCTGCAAATTATTTTGTTTTAAATTATCAAATTGCATGCTGCTATTTATATGCAAATACATGTTTAACTTGATATTCTAGCTATATACCCAATGTTTACCTTGAATAATATTATACCTCCTTTGGAATAGTTGAATGTGTGAACCTTGTCACCCTAGCAAAATTATAATGGTAACTTTCGAAAATAAGTCCGTAATTATATGCCATGCTTAGTAATGTTTAGGTACTCATGGGCGCGAGAGCGCCCAAGCATCACTTTTAATCCTGAGAAAAATTTGTTGGGCGGTCATGGTGGGAATGACTGGTATCCTTTGATAGGGTTATTTTATGCTCTCAAAAATCCCAACTTGCTTAAATATCTGAGCGGATGGCTTGGGGGCTGGTATGTGGTGCGGTGGGAGCACAAATTAGGGAGTGTGGTAGAACCGCTCAGATAATACTAAGGACCGAATCTTGTCATGTCAACCCGTGTAAAACAGTACAACCACAAGTCTATAATGGGTACGACCTAGCTGAATAACTTGCAAGGGTTTAGTTCAGACATCACCGAGGGAAGTGGGTGCCAGGGTGTACTGGTTTACTCACAGTGAGGCACAGGGTGTACTGTACTCGCACGGCGCAAGAGGGGGCTTCTGACTGTGGTGGTGTAACCCTTCAGCGGTGAAACCTCAGCGTGGGTGGTGTCTAGCTAGATCGGAGTAAGGTAAAGGTTTTGTGATAAATTATCTGGGTCTCATGCCTAAGGAAGCATGTTGGCAAAAAGGATAGTTCATCTCTTGTGGTGAAAGTGTACAAACTCTGCAGAGTCAAAACTATTCGAATAGCCGTGCCCACGGTCATGGGCAGACATGGGAACTTAACTGGATATAGTTCTGTTTCAAAAACATTGGAAACTGGGAATGGAAACTTGAAGGGCGAAGGACTGCCCTGGTTTGGAATTGTCCTGGGCGTCGTCCCAGTGGTAAGTTAAGCGGCTATAACGCTGAAGAAATTGCTATATGGTGCAGATACCATGTAACGGTGGATGGAATCTGAATCGATATTAATAATGCATTTCCTTGTACATTATGATTTGTTCCAAAATTGCTAAGTCATAGGACTTTTTAATTAATTGTATTCAAAAGCACTCTACGCAAATTAAAATAGCCCGAGCCTTTCCTTTGTTAAGCCATGCATACTATTTAATTGCATTCTGTGTATTGGCTCGCGGAGCACGGGGTCGGAGTGCTCATGCTCGTTTTTGCGACAAAAATTCAGAATCAGGAAATCAAATCACCTCGCCTCAGCAACAAGATTGGACAAGCTGGCCAAGAAGATGAAGACGTCAAGGGCTAGGTCGCGAACCTCCAGTTGGCTGCCTGTGGGCATGTCCTGAAGGTCCCACTGTGTGCTTCGTTCTTACGCTGCTGCAATTTATTGATTTCGGCCTAATCGGCCCATGAGTAAGTCTACTATTATATTTACGTTTCCGCATGGTATGAACTTTGATATTCCGAACTGTAATCTGTGAGCACTATCTACTGATCCAGGGAATAGTGCGGTGGAATCACAGAGGAATCCGGATGTTAATATCTGGGCTCTTACAACCACCACGAACCATCGATCTTTCGTACCGTTACCGTGACAAGAAACTCTTTTTTCTGTAAAAGATGCAGAGAAAGTGAGTAACTACTTAAGTCATCAATATGGTACAGGTATGAAATACGGTGACAAAAGCGTACCTTATTTTTGAAAGGGTGAAGGTGCTTAATATCAGAGATCTTTTTTGGTTCAGCAGCAGCTCTGGGTTCTGCTGAAGTCACGTGTTCATCCCATCTAATTGGCTCATGCATGCTTCTCACTCTAATTAGGTCAGCGAGTAGAGAAATTAATTGTTAGAATGTACAAAAAGATGGCTGGCATCCGCAGGTATTAAATATCCACACCAATATATTACCTGGCCATAAGATTCTTTGCTTCAGGGACCTCAGGATTTATATACCATTTGCATGCTGAACCGCCTGTTAGTGATACCCTGTCTGAAACAGTGGCCATCAGGTGTAGGATTCAGATAGCATTTCGTGCACAACAGTACAACAAACATACCTGCAAAGCGCTTGACAAGAGTGCCAACAAATATCACAATCTGTGGAGAAGTTAGCCCATCCTGATGCACTTGTTCGCCCGGGAATGACGTAGCCCGCTCACCCCAAAGCACAATATCAACTGTAGCACTGCTGTTAACACAGTGAAATCAAATGCAAGTTAGAACTGTTCTCAGCTAAGCACCACCACAGATAAACTGTCAAACAAATACTGCTACTGCACATGCAAACAAAAAACATGTCGTGAACAATAGGCATGCATAACTGACCCCGTGCTGGCAATGGTGATAGCTCTCTTCAAGCTGTCAGCCTGTCGCGACCTTGCCCGCAGCGTTGAAACATTTGAGATCATGCTGACCACTCCGATGACATCTAATTTGGGTAACGGCAATGCATAAGCGAGTGTTGAATGCTTTATGAGATGCTAAACTCGTCTGTTCAGTGATGTACCTGTGAAGCAATCATTGCAGTCAACACGTGACTGAAGCTGCTCCATGGGAGTAAGGGAGTAGGTACACATGGGAAAAGCAGGTGGGATTTCAACAACCTCCTCTACTAAAGTCCACCTTGTAAAGATGATCATGATGTCATTCGGTACTGGCTTGTACTTGCTGGATTTCCTGACTCGGAAATATGAGATGTTGTAAACGGCACCTTCTTTTATCAGAGGCTTAAACTGCTCATCTAAACGCGGGTAAATCTGTGCGTGTATGCTGTTTCCCTGTCCAAAAAAGAGCATTAGAACTAAAGACATTGGAGCGGAGATTCTATTGTGATAAGCAAACATCACCACCTACAACCGCTCCTAAGTTGGGATATCTAGCAGTACAGCTAGGCGCATGGCTAATTCAGTGACACTATAAAAAATATTCCAACAAAGGAGAAAAAACCCATAATCTATTCTTGGGGAAAATATATACCTCTTCATCAATCAACACCAGATCTGTGTGTAGCAACTTTGTTTCATCATGAGGATCAAAAAAGTCCCAAAATCTAGAGACACGCACACATATGTGCTCACTGCAGTCTCCAACCATAAGGGTGGGAATCAGTACGTCCCCCATCTGCGAGTATAGAAGGAAACATGGAATCATTAGAACACACATGAATGAAAGGTCAGATCAGTTAATGGGTCGTAAAGGGTTCAGATAAAAAATGAAGACACCTTAGATCAAAAGATATCACACACATCAAGCAGGTACAGTGGATCAAATGCAAATAAAACGTACAAAAGTGATGAGCAATCGACTTTTAAAGTCATATATATATATATATGCATGGTTATGTACAGAGCAAAAAAGCATCGTATGCCAAGAGTCCTAGGCCGACGCCGCGTCTACAGCATCAAGGACATCTCTGTAAACTATGTTCCGAGTTTGCGAGCCACACGAGCCATCATCATTTTCAATTAAAATCCTAAGGCCACCTCTAGACGTCGATCTCGAAACAGCAACATAAAGTTGCCCGTGTGTAAAGACAGGTTTTTTGAGGTAAAGTCCAACCCTTGATAGGGTCTGTCCTTGACTCTTGTTTATTGTCATTGCATAGCATATTCGAATTGGAAACTGTTTTCTCTGCAGTGTGAAGGGCCATTTGACATCTGTAGTATTAAGAGCAATCCTTGGTATAAAGACCTTCTCACCAGTATTAGAGCCTGTTAGTACTACGCACTGCAGCAAACGCTGCCCAAGTTCGACAATAATCAGCCTTGTGCCATTACAAAGACCCATATTTTGATTGAGGTTTCGCAAGAGCATCACCACAATACCTTTCTTTAGCACAAGCCTATGACAAGGGAAATTGTTTGCATCAATGGAATTAAGAAATTCCGTAGGGTAGAGCAGATCAAAATCTGGTACGCATTCAGATGATTTTGATATTGTGTCACAGCTTAGGTAGTGTACACTATCTCCAGGAAGCATTGAGACAATATACCCATTTAGCTCGTTAACTGTCACATTATTTGGGCAGACAATGCCACGTGACGCTAAATATAGAGGATTCTGGTAATTTTCCAAGAAGTTTGGGTACACCTCGGATACAAGAGCAACAATTTTATCACCAGTAGTACGAATCAACAAATCGTCGGGAATTGTCACCCAAGAAGGCTCACGCTCACCCCCTTTTTTTACAGCAGGTACAGTACCGTCACCAATGGATAAGACCCATTTGGCAAATTTCTCAAGTTCATCACGCTCATTTCCTTCTAAGGACGGGTTAAGAAGTCGCATGTTCGTGCGTAATTTCAAAAGGGCAACATGCTGCCACAACTTAGAGTTCGTAATAGACGCACTAACTATGGAGGACCGTGAGCCCCTGGGCACAACAGGTAAAATCTGCCGAAAATCACCTCCGAGAACAACAGGTTTTCCACCAAATGGGAGGATCGCATTCCTAGGATCATGTTCAGAAAGAATATCTCGCATAGTTCTATCTAACGCCTCAAAGCAGCGTCGATGTGTCATTGGTGCTTCGTCCCATATAATTAGGGAAGCAACCTGTATAAGTTCAGCAAGCATAGTACCCCTTTTTACACTACATGTTCCAACCTCTGTTATGTCAAAAGGTATCTTAAATCTCGAGTGCGCAGTACGGCCTCTTGGCAATAGCAAAGACGCTACACCAGATGACGCTACTGCAAGCACTATCTTCTTCTCAGACCTTACCCTTGCAATTATAGCATTCCATAAAAATGTTTTGCCTGTACCACCATGGCCATAGACAAAGAAAAACCCAGGCGATCCAGAAAGAACACGGCCTGTTATTACGTCAAACACTTTTTTTGGTCAACATTCAGCTGCGAGACTAAAGACGTGGCATGCATGGACAACATTAAGGGTTCAGGGTCAAGTTCATCATTAATTAGTCTATTATCACTTATACTAACACACTGTGTTCTCAGCTTTGGCAGGTTATAGTCATCTATGTTCCCACCGCTGCTTGCAAAAACATTCGTGAGTTTTTGTATGAGCAGAGCCATCAGCTGTTCGTGTGGAACAGCATAGTACGGGTTTTGAAGTGCATCTCTAAGGGTACGGTGTATGTCGTCTGTAAAATAAAGCCAATATCTATCAAACAAAGAGCGAACATCACCAACAGAACAGAAAAGCACCACAGTGACAAACAATTGCCTCAACTGATATGCCGATGCAGATACTATCGCCTCGTCAAACAGAAGATGCCACTCGTTATCGCCCTCAAGTAAACCACGCGCCTCACAAGCATCTCGAAACGTAGTGTACACTCTATTGTTAAAGGTTCTTACGTCAGCATAATTCTCCGCGCCTTTAACTATCATTAGAAGCATACGCAAATAATATAACTCCCCTGCAGCTGGATGGACATAGTACATGCGACCAATTTTAGCACAAAGTGTTCTCTTTCGCCAACATCTGCTAGAAGCATCCCAAGACCACTCTTTTGGGAAGTCGCAATATGTTAAGTGTCTGGCTTCTTCGTGTTTCGAATTAGCTTCGAACCACGCAGTCAACATTGTGGACTTCGCTGCTGTGCTAGCAAGCAACGCTTGTAGGTTAACACCAGGTTCATATCGCACATGGTTCATACCAGGAAGATGAACAGCTAATCGCTCTACCGAAGGCACCCTAAAGTGAATGTCAAACTCAAAAGCACGCCATAGGGCCTCACACGAAGAAAGAAATCTAGCATCAACATATTCTTGGATTTCATTTTTTGGAGCTAACTGAGGGCCAGGAGACGCATTGTCTGTTTTTGCGGTAACTTCAAAATAGACTCTTGCCCGATCATTTCCCTTCGTAATGTATTTAAACAGGTATTTAATCATGTTTGATTTGTTACACCACTCGACATTGATATGCGCATTGTATTTCTTTAGCAAGTGCATATTGTACGGAACAACATTCCTATTATCCAATAAGACACCGTTTTTACAAACATGTCTACCATCATCTCTTCGTCTGTAAACAGTGAACCCAAAGTCATCCATGATAGTTTCATCCTGAAACGACTTAGGAAATTTTTTTGAGCATTTGTTATCTTTCATACATGGACATTTCTTGTTGTAATCACCGCATGGGCCGTGTATCATAAACTCGTCAACTAAAGCATAGCCTACTGGGTCGTCGTCGATGTCAGGGATTTCTGCGCAAATAAAACTATCGACAGTGGCAGTACAGAATCCTGAACTATTAGCAGTTAGCCATACAAGACAATGTATATGCGGCAGACCACGTTTTTGGAACTCAACGGTGTACAGAACTGCACATAGAAGGTGTGGTGTAAGACTCACTAACAATAAATATAAAGGTCAGCAGGTACAGGCAATATATACTACGCCTTACCTGCAAGGATAGGGCCAAACGTTCTGCCCTCCTTTATATCAGCTATGAATTCATCGACCTTCATATGAAAAACGCGTACTATCAAGTCAGAACGATCGCATGGTTGCTGCCCACGCTCAAAGCGCAGTGCATCAGTTATTTCTCTCCATTTAGTGTTACACGTGAAAGTAACAAAGAGGTCAGGAGGGCCATAGACTCTGCATATGGCCATCGCGTCTTGGTAATTCATTACATGGTATCTCCGGCTGCCAGTAAAACTGGCCGGCATAACTACCCTACCACCAACTGAATCGGCATTTATAAGACCCTTATCAATGGCATCGGCTATTCCTTGTACCGTCTCAGATCGTAGTTCTTTTTGGTGGTCTGCTATGAACTTCAGTCTAGACCCTTCGATCGTTGAGTACGCATCGACACATATCTGGTCACTTAACCTGCCACAGCAAGTGAATGGATTCGCCTCATTTAGTCTGTAGTGCATGTGATATCTAACAAATTCAAGCATTGTGACATATCTACGGCCCGTCCCGTCACTATCGTCAACATCTGAATATTTAATACCAAGATGGTAGCCATGCTCACCATAAGGAAACAGCAATGGGTACTGCAAAGCCATATAAGACGGGTGTAAGCAAGAAACACGTCTTAGTTCGCACCCCCTGTCCTGCACAAGGACATCGTAAGTGTACTCATCGGCGGAGTAGTCACCAACAATTATAGCGGCAATCTCACCACTTGACGGTAAACTATACTGAACATCGTGTCTTGTATTGCATCCTAGCAATCGTAGTGTTATTTTTTGATTGCCCTCTTGTTCTAGACGTTCCCTAGCATAGCGAAACGCCTTAACAAGCTGATTGTGCTCGTTTAACATGCTTAATAGAGACATTGCTATCGCCGGGTCAGGCTGGTCAGGAGTGTTACCATCACCCTCAAACATGAGCAGCCTATTTTGCGACTCATTTTCAGTGTCGTATATGTAAAGCTGTGCAAATTTGGGCCGCGAACCACGATGTGGCAGCAGGGTACCAATACGATGATGGACTACTCCATTAATCTTAAACACATAAGGTGCAGCGCCACTGTGTATCGTCCTATCGATAGCTGCACCTAAAGAGGTGAACGCAAACAGAGAGTTGTAAGTTCGAATCTGTTTTAGAAACCTCTTTGAACGCGCATCACCATCAAAACGCAGTAGGTCAGCTAAGGGGACAGGTGGTTTCATGTAGGGTTTCAAACTGACTTTGCCTCCTTTACAGCAAAGGTTGTACACTATTTTTCTCTTGGTGACAACGGACGCACTCTTGACACGCTCTTGGAACCAGAAGACAGCACCACAGTATGGACACTCATGTGACGGTCCGCCATAGTATGACCGGTCCCTGTAGTTATCTACAGTCCAACAGCAGGAAAATATAGCGGTGTATAAACCATAGTAGACCATTTAACCTATGTAAACTTTAAAAAATAGCATGCACACACCTTTCAGCGCCTCGACATATGCCCTATCAGGAGGAACCACGACATCTACCGAACCATCGCAGGCAGCTACAAACAAAAAAAAAATCAAACGGCGGAACGTCATATCATGACTACAGTGAAAGGTGTCAGGAAAAAAAGGTTGTAGGTAATCACCGTGCTTAACACACGGCGAATGTCTGTATGGTCGTTTACTGCGTATCCTAGCGAGCCGGCGCTGCCTGTTGAACGTAGCAACCTCAGCAGAAAAGTCCATTAGAGACCATTTCCTGTTTGACGCGAAGCTCGACCCGTTAGTAAACAACATGCACCTTTTTTTCTCCTATAGCAAGACATGTCTATCTAACGTATACTCACTCGGTGGTAGGGTAGATGTTCCAGTTTGGTTAGATGGCTCTGGTCGACCAGGCACGCACGAGCGCTCATTGCCAGTGGCAAAGGAAGGGCTCCTAAGAAAACCTACGCATTTTCCCACAGTTTCCAGAAACAGCACAAATTAACTAACGACAAGGTAACTGTTCTATAACAAGTAAACTATGCATGGCAACTGTATAGACCTTCGGAAAGCGCGAGACGCCTTCTTTTCCTTTTCTCACGACACCGGGCAACAATTTCACACGGAGAACCACCCATTAAAACCCAGTCTGCACAACGGCAATAAATCACAACCAACACCAAGAATAGATCAGCACGCACAACAGCGCGAATGACAAGCAAATAGCAAACGCATTCAACTGAATACCGCACATCCACAATCAACAGCATCCATGTACCAGGATAGGCCCCAGAAGGGTATAAGAAACGGCCGAGATTATTAACAGCCACCAGAGTAGGTAAGTAAAGAAGACGCGCCTGTACAGCTTAGAAGAGAAGATTCCACAACCTATGGATGCTACCTATGAGTGGGGAATTAGATGGTAATGGAAGAAAAAGCACCTAGATAGATTAGCAGAGCAGGTAAGCGCACCTAGAGAGCTTGGTAGAACAGACAAGCACCTAGAGAGAAGCAAAAACAGAGGCCAATACGACCAGCAACACTTGCCAGACCAGGTCTCATGGCACGATAAGCCACAACACTAAGAATCATAGTGTCATAGGCAAAAGCAAATGATTCTGCCCATGATCACATACCTATTCGGCGAATATCATTGGCCATACATCTAGTGACTCAACCAAATACCTGGCTCCGGCTGACGGAACAGACAAGAAGGATCTATCGAGAGAGAGAGAGAGAGAGAGGAGAGAAGACCTGGAGAATACATAACAAAAAGCACTCATAGAGAGGTAAGAAATGAGGCCTAAAGAACCTAGGTAAGAAATGAGGCCTAAAGAACCTATGTATACTACCCAGGGCCTTCCTGGTCAGACAGAGCAGATCACAAAAGCACATCAAAAGTCATTATCTATGAAACACATAACGACATAAAAATACAGGACAGTGCAAATCAAGAAGACCAGACTTACCTTTGCAGTCTGTTTCCTCTACACACAACAGAAGGCGACAGCAGCTTCAATACCCGGACAACAGCGAAAGTGACGATGGACACCTTCCTCGCAGCCGTAAGTGACCAGGATGACCTATAGGCCCGTTTGCAATCAATATAACGACGAAATATAGCTTTAACCGGCAAGACTGTAGCACACATCTCCCATACCTGCAACCAAGAAGCTCTTCGTGGCCTTCAGCCTGAAGAGACGATGTACGTGGGCGACAGCTGCGGATCTGTACCAAGCGAACCAAGAAAACCTGTGAATCAGAAGTATCCCGGAAAGTAGCAACCACAGAAACATAAAAAAACTACCAAACCGCATGGACAGAGGCACATCACCTAGACACGGAGAAGCCCCGGCAAGGTCAACCGCATGGACAGAGGCACATCACCTAGGCACATCGTGGATGCAGAACGAAGGCCAAAACAGCAGATCTCGCAAAGATACCGAAAAGGGATAGGATGAAGGGGGCTCCCAACCGGACAAGCAGATAAATAGGGAGACCGAGTCACTCACCTCGAGCACGGGAACCAGCACCGTATGATGAGACCGGTAGAGCGATGAGCCACGCACAGACCAATGATGAAGGGCGATGGCCGCGTGAGCTCCGCGCGACGGGACGGTACGGTCGTCCGTGCACTGTTCCGACGGGACACATCGGCCAAGGGTAGGGGAGAGCGGCAGCACACGCCCGTACGGAGAGCGAGTAGCGCCGCTGGCACTGTTCCGATACGACGGATGGGTCTCGTGGATGCAGGGCAAACATCAAAACACCAGATCTCGCAAAGATATATGGAAAAGAAAGAGGATGAAGGAGGCTCCCAACCGGACAAGCAGATACATAGAGAGACTGAGTCACTCACCTCGAGCCCCGGAACCAGCACCGCAGGATAAGACCGGTAGAGCGATGGGCAACGCACGGACCAACGACGAGGGACGATGGCCGAGCGAGCTCCGCGCGACGGGACACCGCGGTAGTCCGCGCACTGTTCCGACGGGACAGATGGGCCATGGGTAGGGAAGAGCGGCCGCAGACGCCCGTACGGAGAGGGGGTAGCGCCGCTAGCACTGTTCCGATACGACGGATGTGTGTCGAGGAAGACGAATCTGTTCTCGGTATAGAGGAGGCACGCATTACCTATGCATCTAGCAGCTTCCTCCGCTCCGAAGGTGATACAGCCCGCCCCCTTACTACCTCTCGCCGCGTGTGGGCCCAGACAAAAGCGGGGCCACCGGCCAGAGGGTCGGGTGAAACGGTCCCGCGCGCACCGCTACGCCCGAGCGGCGCCTCGCATGCTCTGCCCACGCTACCTCTCCCCAGATGACCCGGTGCGCCGGTCAAAGCTGCTTTATTGTGCTCGCCAAGCGTCGCCGCGCGAAGCCTTTCCGCCTGCTCCGCGTACGTTCCGTCTTCCCAGACGGCGCAGCCGCTCTCTCACTGCGTGTGGGGTCAAAAAAAACAGGGCCACCGGCCAGCCAAATGCGCTAGAACCCTCTCGCGTGCATCGCTACGCCCGAGCCGCGTCCCGCCTTCTCCGTGCGCGCTCTCGCACGAAGGCCGCGTACATTGCCTCCCCGCGCCCCGTGTCGCTGCGTGTGGGGTCAGACAGCAGCGGGACCACCGGCCAGTGAACCGCGCTAAAGGACCTCGCGTGCACCGCCACGTCCGAGGCACGCGCGCTGGCACGCGAAGGGCGCGTACAGCCCCTCGCCGCGCGCTCTGCCGCTGCGTGTGGGCTCAGAATGCCGCGGGCCCACCGGTCAGAGAGAGACGCTAAACGTGTTCACGTGCACCGCTGCGGACGAGCGACGCCTCGTGTGCTCCGCCCGCGCCCTCGCACGAAGCCGCGTACGCTCCCTCCCCGTGCGCTCGCTCGCTGCGCGTGGGCTCAGATAACGCCGGGACCACCGGCCAGACAGACGCATAAAATGCACCCGCGTGCGCCAGGACCTGCGCGGCTGAGCGACGCCTCGCGTGCCACGCGCCCCCCCCCCCCACGAAGCCGCGTACTCCCCCTCCCCGCGCGCTCTGCCGCTGCGTGTGGGGTCAGAATGCCGCGGGACCACCGGTCAGAGAGAGAGACGTTAAACGTTTTCACGTGCACCGCTGCGGGTGAGCGACTCCTCGTGTGCTCCGCGCCCGCGCCCCCCCACAAAGCCGCGCACGCTCCCTCTCCGTGCGCTCGCTCACTGCGCGTGGGCCCAGATAGTGCCGGGACCACCGGGCAGAGAGACGCACAAAATGCACCCGCATGCGCGAGGACCTGCGCAGCTGAGCGACGCCTCGCGTGGCACGCGCGCGCCCCCCCACGAAGCCGCGTACACCCCCTCTCCGCGCGCTCTGCCGCTGCGTGTGGGCTCAGAATGCTGCGGGACCACCGGTCAGAGAGAGACGCCGCTGCGGGTGAGCGACTCCTCGTGTGCTCTGCGCGAAGGGCCACGCGGGTGCGCGAAACTCTCGCGACGCGCGTGCGCTCCTCCCGTCGCCGCACTCGCGACGCGCGTGCGCTCCTCCCGTCGCCGCACTCGGCACGACTGAACGCGCGAAGGACCACGCGGCGCACGAAACGATCTCTCGAGCGACGCGCGCGCGCTCACTCCCGTTGCCGCGCACGCCACGCGTCACCGCGCGAGGGCCTCCGCGGGCGCGAGAAACGCTCTCGCGCGAGCAGACGGGGGGAGGTTTTAATAGTTCTGATTTTGCCCTGCCTTCGCTTGTTGCGCGGGGACGTTGGTGTGCGACGGCCGGGCCTGTGTTGCGAAATGTTTTGGAGTTTTTGCCGCTTCAGATTTTCCTTTTGGGTATTAAGGGCCTGTTTGGGAGAGCTCCACCACTGAAAACGTGGATCTGGAGCAGCAGCTCCACCATGTAGCAACTCCACCGTGGATCTGGGATCCCACCATGGAGTGTTTGGCTTGTACAGCAGCTCCAGATCCACGAAATTGAGGTTTTGGTGGGAATGGCCACTTTTGATGGGATGGGGTGTGTAACCAGTGGCATTTGTGGGTAATTACCACCCAACTCCACGGTGGAGCACCCCTTGAGGAGCTCCATGAAATCTATGAGCCTGTTTGGTAGAGCTCCACCAACTCCAGATCCACCAAAAATAGCTCTACTCCACGAATTTTTACCCAAACGCTCCAGTTCCACGAAATCTGGATCCACCAAAATACTGAATCTAGCTCCAGATTCATGAAATCCATGGAGCACCTCAAGGGGTGCTCCACGAAACCTTGTTTCGTATCTACTCGTGGAGTTGGGTGGTAATTACCCACCTTTTGCCACTGGTTACACACCCCATCCCACACCACCATAAAACCTATGGGCAAAACAGGCCATTCCCACCAAAAACTCAGTTTCGTGGATCTGGAGCTGCTGTGCAAGCCAAACAGTTTTGTCCAGCTCCATGGTGGGATCCCAGATTCACGGTGGAGCTGTTTTTGGTGGATCTGCTGCTCCAGATTCATTTTTTCAGTGGTGGAGCTCTGCCAAACAGGCCCTATGGATCTGGCCCTCAGATCTAAGATTTTGGTGGATCCAAATTTCGTGGATCTGGAGCTGGTGGAGCTCTCCCAAACAGGCCCTAATAAACATTATCTGGATGTTTTCTTTCTAACTATCATCCAGATTTGTGACCGTTCATAAATTCTCCCTGCCCCTCAAAAAAACAATTTCCCTCCTCCAAAAATAAGATTGTTAGCAATAAAACATCCGGGTGATACATATACACACCCCTTTTGTAGCTGCAGATTTTTCTTTTTAAAAGATACTTTATTCAGTTTATTGCCCTTTTTTCTTTTGAATGCTTCTTTTGATGTGTTTTTAGGGTTTAGATTGCCAGAACAATCTGCAAATCTCGCTCTTTTTCTGATTCGATGACTTGCAAGAAATACAATGCGTGCTGTACATCAGCCAAGAAGGAACTTCATTATCGTGGACGCATCAACGTATTTGCACTCAGAGATAAGCAAAATCTGCTGGCTTCCTTCTCTGGAAGTAACCATACTGTGTTTGTTGCTTCAGGGAATACTATGTTTATATTTTTGTCATGAAATAAATGTTTGAATTTCTTTATACATGTGTTATACAAGTGGATCAAGATTCAAGAGTGAATCGCACAGGTTAATAATCCTTCAAAAAGAAGACGGAAATGTAGTACTAGTAACTCAGCGACCGGCAAGAAGAGGTCGTGTGCGCGCGTGTTTGCGACACGGCTACCAGCTCTCCGCCGGCTCCAGGTAATGCTGCAGCGACTCGACCCTCTTCTTGCTCCTGAGCTTCCGGAACGCGCCCATCTCGATCTGCCTGATCCTCTCTCTGCTCACCCCCATCAGCTGCCCGATGTCGTGCAGGGTCCTCAGCCTGCCGTCGTCCATCCCGAACCTGTACCTGATCACCTGCTTCTCGCGAGGGCTCAGGCTGTCCAGCGCCCTGCCCACGTCCTTCTTCATGAACCATCGGTGCAGCACCTCCTCGGCCGTCTCGGCGCTCGTGTCCGGTGTGATCTCCTGCGATGCAGACGAAGCGAAAGTACAAGGATTTAGATTCAGTAACCACGAATATGATGACTGAGGTGTGTGGTATTTTCTTTTTCTTATCTCGAGTTGTATGATATTGGTTCTAAGGGAACAAACCTGGTATGTAACGTCCGTGTAGCCGACTTTGCCTGTGAGGGATACGCTGTACTTTGGGAGGCTCATTGCTGCTTCGACCCGTCTGATGGGCATGCCGGTGTCTGATGCGATTTCTTCATTAGTGGGTAGCCTGTTCAGCTCCCGGCGGAGTCGTCGTCGACATTCCTTCACCCGGGAACTTGCGTCGGCCATGTGTGCCTACAAAGCAGCATAAGAAATATTTCAGGTACAAGAGGACAACCATCTCAATGCAACATCAGTACTGAGTTCCTATCAGCACCGTTGAAATCACACCTTAGTTCATGAAGAAAAGCATCAATACGCGAGGGACCACATGAGAAGATACAAGAATTATTATAATGAACCATTGTCATTATGTATTGAGTTGAAACTCAAATTTACGAAAAATTTGAATTTTCAGTCTGTGATTTCATCCTAACGATCAGACCGGCCATGCATGGTGGTTAGACCACCATGCGTGGCAGTCAAACTCTGAATTTCGACTAAGAGCTCAAAAATTTGGGGATTTGATCGTGGTTTAGGTCATTTGGTCTTAGGTCAGTACATTCATGCTATATGAAACATGTTTAAGCTAATGTGTGTCAAATTATGAAGAACTTGTGCACATAAACAATTTCTTGGTATTTTGATATGCAGAGAAGTTTGGAGTCAATCATGGTCAACAGCGAGGACCGGGACTACGGTCATGAAGAAACCGAGGTCCAGAATAGTCAAAGATATTGGGTAGGATGATTGAGCTCAAGTATAACACGAGAAAGGTAATGAATGTTGAAGGAAATGTTCGAGCAATAGGTTGCACCAAGTAGTTTAGTCGGTCTAAGTGAGATGTGGTCAAGTGGAAATCAGAGCGAGAGAAAAACTTGCTGATACGTGGCAAGCTATTAGTGCACCAACACGTGGCAACTATGATGATTACTTGCAAGGAAAGAGAAGACCGAGTCAAAGCGTGGGTATTTTTGTAGTTGGACAAATACCAAAAATTTCGTTGGATCAAAACCGTTGTGCTTGAGCAGTGCTTGGGAAAACGGTTTAGGTCAAGGAAATGCCGAGAAAATCAAGTGGATCAAAAGCTAATTACTTAGCAGGTTCGAAGTCATTTGCTTTGAAAAGCGTGTATGAGATAAGTGTGAAGGTAAAACTCGTGTTATGTAGGGTTAACGGGTTTTTCCCAATTATGCTAATGGATAGTATCCATTAGAGTTAGATGTGGGTTGGCTGCTCCATCTATTAATAGGTTATAGATAGAAGTTTGCAAGAAACTATTCCAATCATTTCATTCTTGAGTTCTAGAGGTTAGAATTTGAGATAGTAAAGTGGGTAGTCTGACGTACTCTCTTGTCCTCCTTATGTAATGGTTGTGAAACTTTCATCCTCAAGTAGCAATGTAATCAACTTTGTTCATCTCTTATGAAGTATTCTTGTCTTACTGATTTGCTCTTACTTTTGTTGATTCTTTGCCTCTTATCTCTCCTTCTTGATCTTGTTGCGTGTCAAAGACGTGTAAGTGATGGAGATAACTCATATAAATCAAATCCCATCCATGTAGGCATTGTGACTTGCAAGATTTCAAAATTGCCCAGATTTTGTTTGATTTGGAGACTTTCTTGAGAAATCTTGATCCAAGGGTTTTGGTTTCGATTCGTTGAGTGGTTTTGCTTGATGTAACATATATGGGAACTCATCTAGAACCATTTTGTTTGTTTTTAACCCACAAGTAAGTTGGTTATCAAGTTTTTGATAATTGCCCAGCTATAGTATAACCTTACATATTTTAATGAAATGTTGGAACTTTGATCAAGGTCCATATGATCCTTGATGGAATAAGTCCCCGAGCAAGGTGTGTGTAAAGTTTCACATCATTTGGACATAGATTTTGAAGTTCGCACCAAATTAGGTTTTGACTCGGACTGATTTTCTATTTTAGGAACAGAGAAGCGGTCAGACCGCTCCTAGGCCCGGTCATACCGGCCGCCAATCAGATTGGTTAGGTACTGGAATTATGAGTCCTTGCTGCTTTAGGTTGTCATTTGGATTTAGGTTGTCAAATCTGATCTTCGTAGCTCTTTAGCTACTAGAGTGAAAGATTTCTGGATGCTTGGGAGAAAATTTTGAGAAGACATCATTCACCCCCTTGTTGCCATTCCCAGTGCTACAATGCAAAAACCAACCTGTTCTAATTGTTATTGGCACCTTTTTTTGTTCATCTGATCACTAGCCCCACATTGCTACCTACTATGCATCGGCAATGAATTGAACATGGAGGATATCAACTAGGCTCCTTATCATAACCTCAAATCGCCTCATCGTAGTCCTTGCCCTCCAAATGATGAAATACATGGAAATCCACTTAACTGTTGCGTTTTACTTTCATCATCCTTGTCGCCTCCAATGTGGGACAGCCAAGTCGGAAATTAAATTACGAAAGTACAAGGAGAAAGAAGACGTACTGGCAAGCGAATTATCTGGGTTTGTTCTAAAACAGACTTGCGTATTGCTTGCTTGATCCACCAGTGAGAATATGTAGAAAATCTAAAACCCTTTGAAGCATCAAACTTTTCAGCGCCTCTTACCAGACCCTGCATTCCTTCCTGTAATGGATACGGAATGAAATGTGAATGGTAAATATAGTAATGAAGAGGCTATACCTATTTTGTCGAAAAAGTACATGCAAAATACCTGAATAAGATCAGAAAACTCCATCCCGGGGCCTTCAAACTCTCTGGCAATTGAGATCACTAGTCGAACATTACATCTTACCATCGTGTTCTTGCAGTAAATTCCATAATTCAGACGTTTCCGCAAAGTGTTCTCATCAGTGCCAGCTGCTGCAGCCCACTGAGAGAAGGTTGGTTCAGCAACGTTGCAGTGTGCAAGCTCCTTTTGGATAGCCTCCAGCTTCAGGAGATCCTGGGTCAATTCACGGCAATCATGCACAATATGCTTAAGCTGATGGCAGCAACAGGATGACAGTAATCGTCAGAAACGCATGGTGAAAAACTGAAAGTGGTGCCGCCACCACCTGCTACCGCTCGATGATGATGCCAACTACAATAGGAGATGAATTGCAGCTACAAAGCATCAAAATTTCAAAACTTTTATCAACTGTTAATTAATAATCTAGGACTAGTGCACAATGTGTAGTATGCTTATGGTGTCAGTAGAACAACGATGCTATTGAAGCATTATGCACTTTACTTATGATATCATTGTTAGAATGATGATCCGGCCAAATGCCCCCCTCTCCCCTTGACCGCGCCCTGATCGGGGGCGCCCAGCCCAATAGGCTGGTGGGCCCCTGTCGCCAGCGCCATATAAAACAGAGGTGGGGGCCGGGGCGGCACGGAGACCAAGGTTCACCGTGCCGCCGCCAGACCCACCGACAAACCCTAGACCCGATCTAAGAGGGGGCGCTCCAGCGACGGGAAGACCAACCGCCAAGGAGATCACCGCCGCTCGGGAGACGCCGGACGCCAGGGAGACGCCGCTCCTCTTCCCCGACCGTCGCTGCCCGTGCGCAGAGCTTCACCGACGAACCGCGATGGCCGGCTCTTCATCCTCTACACCGGACGGTTGGTACCCCTCTCTCTCCTTCTCCGTTTTACCTCAAGAACCCGAATGCAATAGAAAGGAACCCGCTAGATCTAACCTAGGAGATCCTAAAGAACTAATCCTTACAATGGTATCAGAGCGACCTAGAGGTAGATCTAGACGGGGAAAAGAAAAGGAAAGAAAAAGAGGGGAAGGTCGAACCCTAACCCTAACCCGAACCCTAACCCTAGAAAAGAAAAGTCCTGGACTTACCTGGCCGTCGTCGTCGCTGGCGTGCAGGAGATCGGCCGAGCCTTGGGCTCGCCGGCGCTCCACGTACGGGCCACCGTCGACGCGTGGGACAGATCCGAGCGCGCGCGCTCGGAGGGGCGCCGACACGGAGCCGCTCGACGGCGGCGCGCTCCCTCACAGGGGAGCGCGCACGCCGGCGAGAGGGCCCATGGCGGCGCCGGTCTTCTTCTCTTTCTCCGGCGGCGTGGACGAAGCCGCCGCCGCCGTCGCTTCGCTCGCTCGAGTGCGGAGAGAGAGAGGGGAGAGGCAGAATGATTTAGGGTTACGGGGAATCCGCCGCGCGCCGGTTTTGATCGGGCGAAATCACCGCGCAGCCGTCGGATGCGATCAGGCGGCTGAGATCGCGCGGGCTGGCTTTCGGCCCAGGCGGGCGAGTGAATTCGCGGCCCAGGCCCAGGTTGAGCACGAGCGCGCTCGGCCGCGGGGAACGAGAGCCGTCGGATGCGAATCCGACGGCTGAAAGGATTGCGCGGAGGCGCAAAAGGACGCGGCCGCGCAGGATTGAAGCCGTTGGATTCGCATCCAACGGCTGAGACCGCTGCGGCGCGGGGGAGCGGGCGCGCGTGCTTGAGGCAGGCCGAGCAGGCCGCCGAGGCCGCGGGCGGGCAGACCGAGCGGGCCGCCGAGGCCGCGCGCGGGCAGGCCGCCGTGGGCCGTGGGCCAGGCCGAAATGGCCAAATGAACAGTAAATCCCGATTTTTGATATTTATTGATTTTCAGAAGCATTTTTTAATGAACTTGATTGAAATTTGATCCAAATCTCGTAAATTTTTTGCACCAACGTGTTAATTTTCCAGAGATTAAATGAATACAGTATAATGCTTCTGAATAATGAATTATTTACAGTTTCCACTGCAAAAGTTAATGTTGATTGATTTTTCATTATTAAATTCGAACCAACGGGAGAATTTAATTTTGGAAAAATAGATATAATTTCCAGAGATTTATGATATTGTTATTTTCTGACCAACGTTGATAATAACAGTATTATAATTTTTTAATTGATGATTTTATGCATTATTTCTATTTCTGCCCAACGGTGATGTAGATTTAATGTATAGATAAAATTGATTTAAATTGTATGTCGTATTTTTGACCAACGTTGGAAATAAGGCATATAATTTTCCTGTTATGTTCTCACTTTATTTGAAATATTTTTCAGGAGGATACAACTTGATGAGTTGTATCAGAGAGATCCCCACTCTAAAAGGAGATAATTATGGAGAGTGGAAGAAAAAGATAGACTTAGCGTTTATCTTGGCTGAGGTGGACTGGGTCCTCACTACAGCACGTCCCACTGAGCCTATGGCACCAGTGAGGGATCAAAATGAGGATGATACTGCTTGGCAGAAAAGACAGAGGGATCATGCTCCCTTACAGATGTCTTATGACCTTAAGCATAAGAAATGGACCACAGCCAACAAGAAATGTATGGCTGTGATAAAGAACACGATTGAGTCTGCTATTGTGGGCTCAATCGCAGAGTGTGACACTGTCACAGAGTACTTTGAGAGAATAAAGAGTCAGTTTACTGGCTCTTCAAAGACTTATGCTACACAGCTGATTAAACAGCTTGTGACAGAGAGGTACTCTGGTGGTGGCAGTGGCATAAGAGAGCACATACTGAGGATGAGCAACTTGGCATCCAAGCTTAAACCAATGGATTTGGCTCTCAAGGATGAGTTCCTTATTCATTTGGTTTTTGCTTCCTTGCCCAAAGAGTTTGACACATTTGTTGTCAACTACAATATGCAGCCCGAGAAATGGGACTTGGAGAAATGCATAACTATGTGTGTGCAAGAGGAGGAAAGAATTAAATCCTCACATGGTGGATCTATCAACTATGTGAAGGATAACAAAAAAAAGAACTTCAACAGTACCTCCTTCTCAAAGAACAAGGGAAAAGCATCTGTCCATCAGCCTCAACAGAACAAATTTACTGTAGACAAAGATCAGTGTCTTCACTGCAAGAAGACGGGACACTACAAGAAGAACTGTCCTGATTATTTAAAGATGATAATGGCAAAGAAAGGTGAGAACATTATTACCTTTATAAATGAATCCCTGTATGTGCAATATTCGAAATCCACTTGGTGGATTGACTCAGGAGCAACTATTCATGTTGCTAATTCTTTACAGGGATTCCGTTCGACGAGGACTACGCAAAGAAACGAAAGATGCATTAAAGTTGCAAATGGAGTCCAAGCTGAAGTTGAAGCCGTTGGCGATCTTTCATTAGAGTTAGCTAATGGATCCAATCTTTTACTTAGAGATGTCCTTTTTGTTCCCTCTTTACAGAGGAATTTGATTAGTGTTTCAAATTTGGACAAAGATGGTTATGATTGTAATTTTGGAAATGGCAAGTGTGAAATAATGTTTAATAAAGAATGTGTTGGTCTTGCCATCTTACAGAATGAGCTTTATTTGTTGTCACTTCGTGAAAATGTGAATTCCGTATGTGATGTGAATGAGCGTATATCCTCGCCTGTGAATGCGAACAGAAAACGAAAGAGAACTCATAATGAATCGTCGAAATTATGGCACTGTCGTTTAGGCCATATTTCGAGGGGGAGAATAGAAAGACTTGTTAAGAATGAAATTCTTCCTCTATTAGAGTTCTCAGACTTAGAACAATGCAGAGAATGCATTAAAGGAAAATATGTAAAGAAAATTAAAAAAGACGCTAAAAGAAGCACAGGAGTTCTACAAATTGTTCACACAGATATTTGTGGTCCTTTTCCTGTGAAAAGTGTGGATGGTTATGACTCGTTCATAACATTCACGGATGATTACTCCCGTTATGGATATATTTATCCAATCAAAGAAAGAAATGAAGCCTTGGATAAATTCAAGATATTTAAGGCTGAAGTTGAAAACCAACACGATTTAAAGATTAAGATAGTCCGATCTGATCGTGGGGGGAGTACTACGGTCGACATACCCCATATGGACAAGTTCCTGGACCTTTTGCAAGATTTTTACAGGAAAATGGAATAGTGGCCCAGTATTCTACACCGGGCGAACCTCAGCAAAATGGAGTAGCTGAAAGACGCAACCGCACCCTGATGGATATGGTGCGAAGCATGATGAGCTATTCCACACTGCCATTGAGTTTATGGATGGAGGCGTTGAAAACCGCCATTCATATTCTCAACAGAGTGCCTAGTAAGTCGGTGCCCAAAACCGCCATTCACTCTCGCTGGAGGAGCTATATCGTGGAAAAACTCAAAGCAAACCGTCACTACATCGTCCACAATGTATGCCGAGTTTGTAGCATGTTATGAGGCTACGGGGCAGGTGAACTGGCTAAAGAAGTTCATACCCGGTTTAAAAGTGGTTGACGACATCAATAGACCACTTAAGTTGTACTGCGATAATGAACCCGCAGTAACGTATGCCCACAACAATAAGTCAAGTGGTGCTGCCAAACACATTGACATAAAGTACTATGTTGTGAAAGATAAAGTTCGGGATCAAATTATAAGTCTTGAGCACATAAGTACCGCAAAGATGTTAGCGGATCCGCTTACTAAAGGCTTACCACCCAACGTGTTCAGAGAACATGTAGCCGGCATGGGTTTAAGGGAAAGCCTATGATTCCTGGACTAAAAGATGGCCCAAAAGATTAAAGTAACTGTTTCAAAACAGAGAGGTGTATTGTAACTGTTGAATCTATCGGCGATTGACCGTGACGATGAGACATGTTCTATGCACTAATCTGTGATGGAATGTGTAAAGGCAAAAGTAATTAAAGATAAAGTATAGATTGAGATCAAGGGGGAGAATGTTAGAATGATGATCTCAGGGCATTTGGCCCAACGGCCAAATGCCCCCCTCTCCCCTTGACCGCGCCCTGATCGGGGGCGCCCAGCCCAATAGGCTGGTGGGCCCCTGTCGCCAGCGCCATATAAAACAGAGGTGGGGGCCGGGGCGGCACGGAGACCAAGGTTCACCATGCCGCCGTCAGACCTACCGACAAACCCTAGACCCGATCTAAGAGGGGGCGCTCCAGCGACGGAAAGACCCACCACCAAGGAGATCACCGCCGCTCGGGAGACGCCGGACGCCAGGGAGACGCCGCTCCTCTTCCCCGACCGTCGCTGCCCGTGCGCAGAGCTTCACCGACGAACCGCGATGGCCGGCTCTTCATCCTCTACACCGGACGGTTGGTACCCCTCTCTCTCCTTCTCCGTTTTACCTCAAGAACCCGAATGCAATAGAAAGGAACCCGCTAGATCTAACCTAGGAGATCATAAAGAACTAATCCTAACAATCATAACACCACAAAATCAGAAATGACATTTAGTTTGTGAGCACTACCTGAATGCCTTCTGAGAATTCAACTTCTTGCTTCGCTGTCAGAAGCCTCCGGCCGCTCATCTTATAGAAGCAGCCCAAAGGATTCCTGCAACCCTTCAGCCTCTTCTTCCTCGAGGAGGCTGCTACGGGCTTCCGAGCGCTGAAAGATTTAGCCGCCTTCATCGCCGCCCTCACTCTCCGAGCTCTTCTCTCGGATTGACGAGCCGACTTGACAGCCACGCCCCGGGCGCACTGCTCGTCGTCGTCCACCTCGGATTCATCGCTGAAGACACTGGAAAACCCCGCGTCCTCCAAGAAACCGACGCCGGCATACCTAGCATCTGGTCCCACCTCGGTGCGAAGGATCTCTCTTGCCAAGAAGTTGTCCTCCGTGTCACGTGTGGCGATGTCTGGCGGGTGTTCCGTCTGCACCATCCGGGCAACTTCTCCGGCGACCTCCGCGGCTGCTCTAGCGAGAGCGACGGCCTCCGCGGCCGCGGCCGCCACCACGGCCTCCTTGTTGAGAAGTGCCTCCCCAAAACCTCCCTGGTTACACCATTCAAAGGAAGTAGGAGACCATGAGACGAAACATTTCAGCCATAGCCCACTCCAAATTATCCCAACGGAAACAGTATTCTTCAATTTTGCATGGTCATCGCAACATTAGTCGAGAACACGCAAGTAGACGTTACCGGAAGGGTCGGGTTAGGAGACGGGGGAGGCCCGTCGGCTCCGTCGTAGACGAGACGCCTCGCGCCGGCCGCGGACAACTCGACGCGCTCGGCCTCGACGATGGCTGCGGAGGAAACCGCGCAGTGGACCCGCCCGGGGCGGAAGCCGCAGCCGCCGCCCCCGGGCTCCCTGAACGCCGCCGCGCGGGTGGAAGGGGGCCACTTGAACTGCGGCGCGAGGCACGACATCGCCGAGCTAGCCGCAAATGCGCTCTCGTGGGGGTGGAGCGTTCGAACGGAGCGGCGCCTAGCTCTTGTTGCCGCGGGCGGTAACAGTAGAACGCATGGCGGTGAGCCGGTGAGGTGCGGGAAAGAAGCGGGAGGGCGCTGGAAGGAGGAAGCGGATAAGAGAGGGTGGGGACGATATCGTGCGGGAAAGGAGGTGGCCACCTCCGCGCCTACGCGTCGTGGGCCGCGCCGACGTGCCGCGGCTCTGCACGGCCCGGTAGAGACTGGGTTTGTTTTTTAAGTCCGGATAAAATTCTCTGGGCTGGGCCTCTTGCCCCCAACACTTAGGCCCTTCTTAGGATTATGCCACATTATGACATCAATCTCAAAGCAAAGCAACCAAATCCAAACCTAACCTTGTCTTGCTTCTTCCGCCTTCTCCTCCATTGTTGACAAGCAGTAGCTCCTCAAGATTTTCCTCTTCTCTCCCTATCTTCTGCTCCTACTCTTTCTCCCTCTCCCGTCACTGGTGAGACCAAGGCTGCCGCTACCCAGGAGCCCCACCTTGACCGTGGCCTAGACCTGTGTTCACTTTCCCCGAACACAAATTCTCTTCCATAGCATTGCCTACTCTTCTTATTATAGAGCTCACAGAACCTCATATGGCTAACCAGGGAGAGAAACACAATCATCCACACGCTGCGAGATGCCCTATTTCAGTTCGCAGTCAATCCAGGAAGTTGGCGTTGCCCATGCTACAGCCATTTGGGTGCGAATTGGAGCCAGTCAACGACAGGAGCTAACGGCACTTAAATACAAGCTACGAAGGATCCACTCCACCCTCCGTGACGTGGAGACCCTGTCCATCAACGACCACTCCGTCCATCTCTGGCTGGTCGAGTTCGGTGACCTCGAGTACTGTGCTGAGGATGTGCTTGAGGAGCTCGAGTAGGAGTCGTGCTGCACCACCCAGCTAGAGGAGGTCAAGATTGATCTCCTGTGCACCGCCGAGACTGGTGACGGAAGCAGGAGGTCGTGCTGTTGTTCGCCACCGCCCTGGCATGGTGCCTCCACCGCAAAATCAATGGCATTTGGGCGAGGTACGAGGAAATCGCGTCAGACCAGAAGAAGCTTCGGCTAAGGCCCGGCGACGGCGTGGCTCAATCTGGGTCGCGGTCGAGGTAGAGCTCCTGGGCAGTGGCAGTCTCGATCTCACCAGTGATGGGAGAGGGAGGGAGAGCAGGAGCAGAAGATAGAGAGGGAGAAGAGGAAAATCTTGAGGAGCTAACTACTTGGCAACAATGAAGAAGGCAGAAAAAGGAACACAAGGTTTGGATTTGGTTGCTTTGCTTTGAGATTGGTGTCATGACATGGTATAATCCTAAGAAGAGAGTCTATTTGGTATTGCTTAGCATTTCCAGTTTTAGAGTATGTTGAAGGAAAGATGGTATGTGACAATGGTCTAGGAGAAACTTCTTCCATAAAATATTTGTGAGACATCATCTCTGGTCTCATGTATGTCCATTCGCATGTAAGACTTGGACTTCGAAATTTTCATTCTTCTAAGTGTATAAAATATCGTTAGTCATATTCTAACTTTATTTTGTGCCTATTCTGGTGAAACTTGCAGGCATGCCAGACTTACTCGAGTACACAACTTTCTAGGAAGCATATTTGATCCAGAGACAAGTGGGCATTTGCAAAGGTTGAGAGATGGATACTATTGATGTTGAAACGGTATGTCCTTCTCTATGCTTCTCTTTTAAATAGATTCATCTGTCTTCTAGATCTTCTGCAATATAACTACTCTTTTCTGCAAGCATGAAGGTCATGTTTACAACAATGCTATTTGTGTAAGTTGAGCTGTTTGCATGAAAAGTATTCTTGGTTTTGTTGGCATGTCTTTGACTACAGATGTAGGGCGGAGCTGGAAGAGTTGTTTAGGTTGATAATGGGGGTAGAGGCACAACATGGGCCGAGGTGGGGATTGACCAGATGCTTCGACGAAGTCATGCTATTTATGGTAATATGATTTTTTTCCCAGAGCAACACATGCATTCCTATGGATTTAAAAAATTTAGAACATATTTGTATGCATGTTCTAAAAATTTTTACCACCTGTGAGTTTCAGAACTTTAGTGTGATAAAATTTTAAAATCCGTAGCAATGCACGGGCATGTCGTAGCCAGTGGTCGTGGCCAGTGATCGAACACTGCGGTCATAGCCAATGGTCGTAGCTCGTGGTCATAGCCCATGGTCGTAACCAATGGTCGTAGCCCGTGGTCGTAGATGGTGGTCGTGGCCAGTGGTCGAACACTGCGGTCGTAGCAGTGGTCGTAGCTCGTGGTTGTAGCCCGTGGTCGTAGCTCGCGTTCGTAGCCCATGATCGTGGCCTGTGGTCGTAGCATGTGGTCAAAGATGGTGGTCGTAGCCAGTTATCGAACACTGTGGTCGTAGCCCATGGTCGTAGTCTGTGGTCGAACACCGTGGTCGTAGCCAGTAATCATAGCTCGTGGTCGTAGCCTGTGGTCGAAGATGGTGGTCGTAGCTCATTGTCGTAGCCTGTGGTTGTAGCTCGTGGTCGTAGATGGTGGTCATGGCCAGTGGTCGAACATTGTGGTCGTAGCCAGTGGTTGTAGCTCGTGGTCTTAGCCAGTGGTCGTAGATGGTGATCGTAGCTAGTGATCGAACACTGCGGTCGTAGCCCGTGGTCGAACACTGTGGTCGCAGCCAGTGGTCGTAGCTCATGGTCGTTGCCTGTGGTTGTAGCCTGTGGTCGAAGACAGTGGTCGTAGCCAGTGGTCATAGCATGTGGTCGTAGCCTGTGGTGGTAGCCCGTGGTCGTAACCAGTGGTCGAATACTATGGTCGTACCCCATGGTCGAAGCCAGTGGTCATAGCCTGTGGTTGTAGCCCGTGATCGTAGCCTGTGGTCAAAGACAGTTGTCATAGTCAATGGTCGAAGACTATGGTCGTAGCTAGTGGTCGTAGCGAGCGGTCGAAGACAGTGGTCGCAGCCAATGGTCATAGCCTGTGATTGTAGCTAGTGGTCGTAGCCTGTGGTCGAACACTGCGGTCGTAGCCCGTGGTTGTAGCCTGTGGTCATAGCCCGTGGTCGTAGCTCGTGATCATAGCCTGTGGTCGAAAACGATGGTCATACCCAGTGGTCGTAGCCTGTGATTGTAGCCCGTGGTCGAATACTGTGGTCGTAGCCTGTGGTCAACAGTCGATTGTCGTAGCTACAATCAACCTCGGTGCTAGAAGACCTGTGTGGTCAGAGATGCAGTCGAGGTGCTGTGGTTGTAGCCAGTGGTCGAAGACAGTGGTCGTAGCATGTGGTCGTAGATGGTGGTCGTGGCCAGTGGTCGAACTCTGCGGTCGTAGCCCATGGCCGTATGCTGTGGTCATAGTTACAATAGTCATAGCCAGTAGTCGTAGCCTGTGGTCGTACGTTGTGGTCGTACGTTGAATCTCGGTATTGGCAATGGCAGCTTCCTGTTAAGCGAATATTGCCACGTATGATGATGATATGTTGTTTATTTGTATCACTGAGCACCTCCAGTTCCATTGACTCTTTTGTTGCTGTTGTTGTGCTATATATATTTGTTTTGTTTCCTTTGGAGTATGCTATGAACTAGTATTTTCAGAGCAAATCATATATTTTAAAAGAGTTAGGATGAACATACTGAAGTGATGACTTACCTCTATCTTCTTTTAATAAAAAAATTGGGAGGCTACAATGATGTTTTTTTCGTTTCTTAAAAATCGGTTGATCACCAAATGTTTTCCTTTATTAATATTTTATGAACTCTCAGATATATATTTTTCCTACATATCTATGTGTGTTGAATGTTTTCGTTTTGTAACGCACGAACACTCAACTAGTAGTCTAAAATCCGTCAGCCATATTTGGTATACGTCCATGTCTGTTTCTCGGATAAGAAGAAAAAACCTAGGTGTGCCCGCAAGGACAGCCGCACCCTCGCCATGAGGGGATGGATTCCTAACACAATAAAGCCGAACCCGGAACAACCCGCGCACTAATTCCTCCCCACCGTCCACGCGCGCCCCTCCTCCAAACACGGCCGCCCTTTTATATCCCTCCACGTACGCGCCATGCACGCAACCGCACAAGCCAACTTAACCGAACCCACCCGAACCCGAGGCGAGTCGCCACGAGCCCACGATACAGAAGAAGAAGATCGCGGTCGGCCAAGTCCACGCCGCGCGCCAATCAATGGAGATGAAGCTGTCCAGCTCCGGCGAGTTGCTGGTCGCGAGCGCCGGCTGCAGCAAGAAGCGGCCGCCGAGCCGGCTCCAGAAGCAGGCGCCCGCGTCGCTGCAGCTCGAGCCGGCCCCGGGCGCCCAGGCGACCCCCGCCGCTTGGGGAGACGGGAGGACGCCGATACCGCTCCTGTCGCCGCTCATCGTGTCGCCGGCGCCGGCGTGGGAGGCTGACCAGGCCGCGAGCAGAAGGGAGGGCGTGCAGATGCAGGGAGGAGGCGGTCAAGCCGAGGGGAGGAGCGGTGGGGATGGCGGCAGCGCCGCCCGGCACGGCGTGCATGGCGGCAGCAACGGGGAGCGCCAGGTGGACGACGCCGCGAAGGCGCCGGCACCCGCGGCCGCGCCCGGCGGGGTGTGGCGTCACCCGGCGCTGCCGACGCCGGTGGCGGAGCCCGCGTCCCTGGTGCCGTTCTTCCAGTCGCAGTGCGCGCTGGAGGTGCGCAACGCGCAGCAGTGAGGATCCAGGGGCACTCTCGTAACCAGGCGACCGATTTGTAGCGGTGACGGCCGAAGCCACCGACGTCGCACGCGACCACGCGTGACGCGTCCGTCCGTCCGTGCGTGCTCTCGCCTTCGCCGCCTGTCGCCCTCGCGGCGCGCAACTAGTTCTACTCTCTGCTAGCTTGGTAAATGAGGTTGCGGTTCTTTGTGTATATGACAACCCTTTCGATCGGTTCAAGCAATCATTACCCATTGTGTGTCGCTTGATGACATGATCTAATAAAACAATGGCATAATCCAGTTCCAATGTCCCGTCTATTCTGTTCCAGATTTAGATCATGGAAAAGTTGTAGGCACGCATCTGGTTCAGGGGTTGCAGAATGAACGCCTATCAAGATAGAAGGAAACGCAACCAACCTGAATTCACACTTAATCCCAATTGTGTTCCACTGTCAGATGTTCCCCAATGCCAAGGGAAAGCCTGCACAATCCAACCATTCACCTGCAGCAATATATAGGAGATGAATGGATAATGGATGACTTCTCGCATCAGAAATTAAGGGTTCAAGCACATTAGGAGCAACCTCTGCTGCAACGCCCCTTCATTTCATTGCTCCAGCTAACGATTAGAGTGTCTACAAAAGAGGAACTTGGAATTTAAATAGAATACAGGCTGGTCACCACATATCCAGAGCACAATCTGGCAGTAGAATCCCCAGATATATATAGTACCGGCTACTCTTTGCCTAAGGATTACTTCTAACAAGTAATGACAGCTAGGCTCCATGCACACTAGACCAAGGGCACTCTGAAATTATCCTGCATATTAGCACATCATTACTGTAGTTGTCTTGACAGTGTGCTGCGCCACGACAAAACACCGTTGGCTTCTCTCAAACTCCTTGACCTTCTGTACTCGATTTCTGCATCTGAGCACGACTGGCCAGGCGGAACTTTCATCCTGACTTCTATGGGTTTTAGAGATATTTCATCCCTCCCCTTTCTGAAAGGATGACAATCTTTCCCAATGCTGTCATCTTCAGACAGATGCCCCCCTTTTGTTCCTGCAATATGAGGATAGGAATATAATAAGAGTGCAGAAACAGAAACACAACACCAATAAGGCATTCAAATCGTCCAAATCAAAATTTGGGTGTAGCTGCGTGTTGATAAAAGGCAGTAGAGTTCAGGTTACAGAGTAGTACAGTTCAGGTTACTGAATAATTGTTTGGCGCAACAATTAGCAAGGAAAAACAGTGCCCTGATGATTCTAGTATACCAAGATACAAGTGAATGGTTGAGGTAAAAAGTCAGGACATTTACCTTTGAATATATCCAAGTGCAGCACTTTGCGTGGAGAGCCACTGGAAAGCTGGTCTGCTGATTTCTTTGGACTTGTGATCTCTTTTACATTGAAGAGTGATTTCTCCACCTTCTGAACCTCATTAGGCAGATCATTAAAAGGGCACACCTCAGTAGCAGGGGCATTGTTTCCAAATGGGGATATACTGAATCCCTCATCAAGCGCATCTGGTATCTCCACATAAGGTTGAGTTGTAACGATCTCATCTGCACTGAATCCAAAAGATGCTCTGTATGCTTCAACCTCCTCAGCATCTTGCTTGTCCCTTGAGACACTAAGCCTCCCACCATTATATGGAAATGCCTGATGAGCCTGATCCAGGTAGAACTGAGCAGATGCAGCTGGCCAAAATAAATTGCTATCTAACATGTGGTTTGCAGGGGCAGCTGAATCAAGCCCAAAAATATTGGATGGTGAAGTCCTGGAATGTGGTGTATCACAGGCAGATCTAGAAGTCTTCCACTGTGCAGTAGGGACCTCTTGCTCAGGGATGGGCGAAGCCCTGAAACATGGTGTGTCACAGGCGGACCTAGATGTCTTCCAATGTGCAGTAGGAACCTCTTGCTCAGGGATAGGTGACGAAAGACCGGTCCTTGGAGTTGCTGAAGCAGGTGATATGAGGCTGCTAGAAGGGCTCTCTGGGTAAAGTGGGTAAGATGCCTGCAGTCCTGAACCACCAGAATATGCTGTTGATAAGTAAGGCATGTTGTGCTCCTTGCCAGCAGTTTTAAGATCCATAGATGATGAGAGAAACCGAGCATATGGAACATCTGGAGAGGAGGGAGTAGTTGCATGAGCTAGTTCAGGTGGAGGGGTCAGTGGTGCTGTGGAAGGCTCAGTTGTGTAAGTTGAAAAGACTGGAGGTGAGACAAGCTGAGGTTCATTAGCATATGGCCCAACAGCAAACATATTAGATGATGGGCCACCAGGAGAGTTTGCAGATATTGATAGGAAGCAGTTAGGTGACTGAGCAGTTGAAGGAAGTGCGGAGTTTGAGAAGGATGCTGGCGATGATGGTGGAGCAAGAAGAGATAAATTCAGAGCCACATTTTGGTTGGAATTGCCACCAGATTGGAGAGCATTTCCGCGACTAGTTGATGCGTTCCCATCAGGCATACGTGCTGCAGGAACTATACGCTTTCCACCCTTCTGCGATCCGAAACATGACAAGCCGGAAAAACAGCCAGCCCATCTACTCCGCTGTTAAGCATAAAGAAACATGTACTAGTGCAATTACATATTTTCAGCTGTTGCTGGAAACAGAAATAAAAACCATCTGGCTAGGATTTGGTCAAGATACATAAAATTAACTCCACAAACGAATAAAGAACTAGTTTAAAGTTGCAAAACAATGGGCTAGTTCATTCAATGATGAAATTTTATAAGACTATTCAACTTTGCCCTAATGATTCATAGACTGCATATTATTTCATTATTAATCATGGAAAGAAAAATTAGACTGAACTTAATATAACAACACAAGCATAAAACAACACAAGCATAAAAAGCTGTGGTACAATAGAACTATAAAATGTGTTGTCATCGCAGCGTGTATTTTGCAGGAATGAAGATCTTCAAAAGATCCTAGCATGAAAAGCAACACTGACTTTATGCTACTATCATCCAGTAAGGAATTTCCAGAGTGGAAAGCTACTTTGCCCTGACGGGCCTGACCTCAACTCTAAACAAAATATGTATGCAAGGCCAAATCCATCAGTTATGTCTACAGTATCTATGAAGGGAGTGCTCCAGGTGATGCTGATGCTACACAGTGTTATGGGATCTTCGCAAAAATTACAGAATGAGTGCAAAATGCATGCAATTCAATATGGACCAACGATAAAAAAGAATAGTCAATTCAACAAATTATTCAATGAAGGAAGGAAGCAGTTAGTACTAAAGCATAATTATTGGGGTAAAGATGCCCCAGTTGCAAGTTGCAACAAGCCAACCACTACTGGACAGTACAGTTCGTACTTAATACACAAAGGCTGTGCCCATCTAGGTCGTCAAGGTCTCGCAATTGCAAGCACTCGTCAGCATATATATGTAAAGCAAGCAATACAAAAGAGTAGTTAAAGCTTAACTGATTGCGTACACAAGAACAAGTAGTGTATATACCCTATCCTGCTGTGGTGGTTGAGAGTGGAATCTGGCATCGGCCGAGCCGGCCGCCGTCGCGGCAGCATTGATGGCAGCTGCGCCATTCGCCGGCATGGTGCTGCTGCCGCCACCGCCACTACTGCTCCCCGGTGTAGCCATTTCTGATTGAACCTGCGGTTGCTTCCGATCACATTCTCCGTAGCCCAATCAAGATTTCCCTTACGGATCCCGGGGTCGTACCTGAGTTCCTGGAAAAAAAATTACAAGCACTAAGGATCCAAAATAGTTAATTACAGTACGGAAGGGAGAAGATCTCCCGGGGGGGGGGGGGTACAGGGTGCAAAAGAATCCACAAGGATAAACTCCAAAATTGCAGAGAGCAAACAAGAAGAAAGAGTAAAGAGGTCAGTGAACAGCAGAGTAGCTCGAAATCCGAAATTAACGCCAAATTTCCTGATAAAACCTTGCTAAATTGCGCCCGCATTGTCCATGGAAGTTCCAAAAACCGCAAGAATTTAGCAAGGGAAAAAATGCTTAAGCTCAAATGCCACACCCCCCAAGATCCCCCTTTCCACTCCCCAAACCAGCTCCAACCACACAGATCAAGCGCGCATAATGCTAAACAAACACGGATAAATCAAGAGGAGAGAGGAGCTACCACCCCACGGGGGCGATAGATCCCTCATTACCCCGGCAAGAAAACGAAACGAAATCGTAAGCAAGAACCGCAGAGAAACGGCGACAAACCGCAGCAATTTACGCGGCGCGAAGCAGAGCCCGCGTACCTCGAGAGGATCGGACGAATTGGAAGGGAATGCGAGGCGGAGGAGGGCGCCGGCGATAAGAGGAGCGGAGGGAAGAGGGGAAATGAGAGAGAGAGGCAGATCAAGGAGAGGAGTGTGAGCTGTTAGTGTGTGTGTTAGAGAGGTGAGCGAGCAAGCAAGCAGGAGCGAGAGGGGGGCTTCTTTCTCGCCTTTTTTTCTTTCCTTTTTTTCGTGGGTACCACGATTTGCCCGTGACGGGTGGAAATGAGCCCAGCCTGAACGTGCCATGTCCGGCGGAAGCAAATTCTATAAATTCTATGTGGGAGGGCCTCATCCCCATAGACCTATTTTCCGTACCCGGCTCGGCTCTGCTCCGTTGATGAGGTCACGGGAAAAAAGCCCTCCCCATCGAGGACGGTCGCAAGCCAGCGCCAGCTCGGTTTGCCTCACGAGCTGCCTGCTAATGGATGCAGAGGTTAGCAGCAGTGTAACTTCTCTCATCGGCGAAGGCGAAATTAAATCTGAGGGGGCACCTAAAACTAGGATAACAACTTCGAAGACATGGGATAGACATGTCTGCAAGTTAATATTGTGAATGTGTTGAGAGAAGACCAATGATCGGTTATGGCGACTAGAAGGGAGATGAATAGACTTAAGATAAGGTCGAGATCTATCTTGCTCAAGATCTACATTGCATCAAATCTGAAATTACACACTAAAATCTTTCTGAAATTAACATGAGTAGACTTTCTGGTGGGCAAAGCTCAAAGGAGCATAAGGAAAACACTAAAATCTTTCTCAAAGACTTGGTAGTGGAGGCATACCCCACCCCTCTATTTATAGCCTTTTGAGAATAACTTCAACCCTTAGATCACTTCAAGGGCTAAAATTAACACTCTCCACTCACTTATATCCATTTAAGATTCAACCAACTCTTTTCCTTACCTAGAATACCCCTCTAGGCTAGCTATAATTACAACACAACACATATCATGCATCATAAAGCAGCTATTACAAGATCTGAGCCATCAACGCACGCGGTTTATCTAGCCCTAAACCATCTCCAAGAGTGCGTCTTAGTATTCTCCATCTCAAATATTCCCGGTAATATATCAATTACCTCAATGCCCTTATGTTGACTTCAACATAAGCCACCTGTAGCTACCACACTACTCCACCTTGACGGTTTTGACTCCTCGTTGACATGTCATGTCCACACCTTATGTCTTGAGCTCTGAACACCCTCGGACCGCCTCACTGACATTGGACACTACCAAGTCACCCTGAGTCACCGCACAAATTCGTCTCACGCCATCTTCAAGAAGACTCCATCTTCATGACTGGACTTGATCCTCCATGATCTTTTCAACCTCTATGATCGTTCTGGACGTCAAGCTCTTCAAGCTTACTCCCGATCCCTATCGATGATCATCTAAGCCATCAAGTCAACATGTAGTCAACAAAGACAAAGAAATCGTTTTCGTGGCATAAATAAGTGTCACACATTTGACCATCATTAGTGAAAATATGCATCATAATATCCCAAACAACCTAGCTTAAACACAACACTCGACTTCGCGAACTTTAACAACTCTCAAACCTCTCAAACCTTTACCAATAAGTCTTAAATGCTGTCAAATATTCATCACAATACGAAGAGGGCCTCCACATGGTCTCACAATCTCCCCCTTGATGAATATACTGACAATCCGCAATAGAATGCAAATTGAAGGTTTAAAATAAAAGAAGTTTGCAAAGATGCTAACTTGGTCCAGAAATAAAGCAAAAAGATGATGACCAAATTGCCAAAACAAAAAGGAACTCAACATTAAAAAATGCTCAAAAGCTCCCAAAAGGAAATGATCTTGGGGGTGTGATCCCAAAAGGAATTGCAAAAATATGCCAATAATCTCAACCCATCATGCAAATAGTTCACCTGCACCAAAAACAACAATTTCAGCACAAAAACTCGGATAATGCAAACACAACTTGAGCAAGAATGAGTTTTAATGGATCTTAATGGGTTGGACATTCCAAATGAACTCCTTAACCTCTTACATATCCTAGATCCAATAGAATTACAGCAAGTAGGAGGGGAAGAAAAACTCAAGTTGCAACAAAGAAAAGTTAGAAATTGCAAGAAATAAAATAAACTTTAGAATATGAATGAACTTAGAACTTTTATTGCTTTAAGAGGAAGGGTTTCAAAGCTACACTTTTTAGTAGGCAAAGCTCAAAGGAGTATAAGAAAAACCCTAAAATTCTTCTCAAAGACTGGTAGTGGAGGCAAACCCCTACCCTTCTATTTATAGCCCTTTAGAAGTAATTTCAACCCTTAGATCACTTCAAGGGTTAACATTAGCTCTCTCCACTCACTCATATCCACTTAGGGTTTAGCCAACCCTTTTCTTTACCTAGAATACCCCTCTAGGCTAGCTTTTGAGATGAGAAGACTCTTACGATCCTACAAAAGACAATGGCAGTATGGCACGTCCATCTCTTGTTCTAGCTGTGGAACTCATGTAGGATGGTCATCGGCGAGGTGGAAGGGTAGTGGTTGTATGGCAAATCACAGGAATTAAGAAGGCAAACCCTAAAAAGATGACATGTAAGGAAAAGACGAGGAGAAGTAGCATAGCACTACGACAAGATGAAGATAAGGCAACATAGTGGTGACACACTGTGGTGGCATTGACAGCTGGTGGTGGTTGCACATTAGTAGAGTTAAAGAGGGATGACAAGTATTAGGGCCTGTTCTTTTTAGTTTCTAAAAGCTGTTTTCGGTTTTTCTACAGTAACTAGCTTTTAAACGAAATTTCTTTTCAAGATAAGACCTACTAGTTGATTATAGTACATACTGTACGGACTTCATTTATATTGACAAAAACCCCACATGAGTTTTTATTACTCTGTAATCTCTCACACGAACAGCTTAAAAAGTCAAAGCCATAGCCATAAGCCATAAGCTCCAGTCGAAAAGAATAGAACCATAGATAGGTAAGTTGTTAGGCAACTTTGCGAAAGATCCAACTAGCATTAGCTATCTCTTAGAAGGGGAGCGTATGTAAGTTGGTGGCAACAATCGCAGCATCTGCGGAACGAGATTTTAGGAGGGAGAGGCAGGCGTATCAGTAGAGAATCTAAACAACCATTTCATCGAACATCTACCGGCTCCCGTTTATCTTGTTGAAATAAGGCGGAAAACGGCATCCCATGCATGTCAATACCCAATCTAAAAAAAGGGGCTGATAGGAGAGGAGATATACATCTCTCATGCATCCAAAGTTGATGTAATAAAACATGAAAGCTTTTCTTTGCGATAATAAAGCATGTAAAGCTTTGAATGATTAGTGTATCATGAAATACTTGAGTCCATTCTTTTGAACTGTAGTCTATAACTTTTAACTATAATTTATTAGTTTAATAAATAATAATTATTAAGAGAAGTTAAAAATAAAAAACCACTAAAAAGCTAAAAATGACGTGACCTTGGTTAGAAGGAAGGATATTTGGAGCGTTAGAGACTATCATCTGATGATGATACAGAACGTGCGTAATGGTCCTCACACCTATCAACGAGAACAATGATGGGACAGCTTCAACATTCGTCATTGAATCGAAAGTATAATTATGCACAAGAGTATAATTATGCACGAGTCTATCTGACAGTATAATTCGTCATTGGCTCTTATCCGTTAATGGTAGTCACAAGTCACAAAACTGTTACCAGTACATCTGAGAAGTCTTTGTGATTTGCCCCAATTTGATTGTTCGCTAGTCAATCTGGCCATAAAGCCCAATAAACACCCCTATGGGCCCACAAATTCCAGAGACTGCTCACGAGGGCTCAGTCTTCGGCTTTTTAATTGCGTGAACTCACTTTTAAATGGTGTATTTTTTTATAGTGAGATATACATATAGATTATAATACATATTGTATTTAGTTCAGCTATATCTACCAAAATCATATGTGGTTTTTTCTCTCTTCATACTGTCTCTCACGAACACATAGAATTCAAAAATCATAAGCCAAAGTCATAGCTCAAAAGAATCTGATAGCTGAATTCTTTTGGGCTTCATACTTATGGCTTTTGACTTTTATTAAAGTAATTAGTTTTCAAATATATGTTTTTAAGGCGGGGTCTATAAGTCGATTATAGTAAACATTGTATCGACTTCAGCTATATCGGTCAAAATCACATGCGGCTGTCTCTTTTTATACTCTCACACACGAACAAACATAATTCAAAAGGCATAAATCAAAAGTCATAAAACAAAAAACCGTAATTGATAGGGAAATTTAACTTTTTGCCACTCTTATCATTGCCACCTACTCAAATGCCATCCTCTACAATGCAATTAACTTTTTGCCACTCTCCAGCCTCCGTGGCGCCTACGTGGCCGCCAAGTCACGCCCGCGCCGGCCACGCCCGCGTCGGCCGCGCCCGCGCCGCCGCCCGGTCGCGCCCGCGCCGCCGCCGGCCTGCCCGCGCCTCCCCGCGCCGCCGCCGGCCTCCCCGCGCCCGCGCCCGCGCCGCCGCGCGGCCTCCCCGCGCCGTCGCCGGCCTCCCCGCGCCCGCGCATGCGCCGCCCGGCCGCGCCCGCGCCGCCGCGCGGCCTCCCCGCGCCGCCGCCCGGCCTCCCCGCGCCCGCGCCTGCGCCGCCCGCGCCGCCGCGCGGCCTCCCCGCGCCGTCGCCGGCCTTCCCGCGCCCGCGCATGCGCCGCCCGGCCGCGCCCGCGCCGCCGCCCGGCCTCCCCGCGCCCGCGCCTGCGCCGCCCGGCCTCCCCTGCGGGCGCGGGCGCGGGGAGGCCGGCGGCGGCGCGGGCGCGGCCGGGCGGCGCATGCGCGGGCGCGGCCGGGCGGCGCAGGCGCGGGCGCGGGGAGGCCGGCGGCGGCGCGGGCGCGGCCGGGCGGCGCATGCGCGGGGGAGGCCGGCGACGGCGCGGGGAGGCCGCGCGGCGGCGCGGGCGCGGCCGGGTGGCGCAGGCGCGGGCGCGGGGAGGCCGGCGACGGCGCGGGGAGGCCGCGCGGCGGCGCGGGCGCGGCCGGGCGGCGCAGGCGCGGGCGCGGCCGGGCGGCGCATGCGCGGGCGCGGGGAGGCCGGCGACGGCGCGGGGAGGCCGCGCGGCGGCGCGGGCGCGGGCGCGGGGAGGCCGGCGGCGGCGCGGGCGCGGCCGGGCGGCGGCGCGGGCGCGGCCGACGCGGGCGTGGCCGGCGCGGGCGTGACTTGGCGGCCACGTAGGCGCCACGGAGGCTGGAGAGTGGCAAAAAGTTAATTGCATTGTAGAGGATGGCATTTGAGTAGGTGGCAATGATAAGAGTGGCAAAAAGTTAAATTTCCCTAATTGATAAGCTTTTGTTTGAAGAAACGAACAGCCTCCTCACAAAAAAAAAGTAAGTCCATACATGCTTGGGGCTGTTTTCTTCTCTCTCTTCGTCTTTACGGTTGGGCCCCATGCCCTGATCATAACCACGAATGAAGAAGACATATCGTATCATCGTATTCATATCCAAGTACGTAAAGCAAATGAACAGTTGACCTTGACCAGGGAGCCGGTTACGATTTAAGAACCGGACACGATCATCATTCCCGTCGTGGCAGGATGGAGACACGGTACGTCGCGTTTGCGTAGTGCTGCGGTCAAAAAGGGCAGCTCTCTTTCGCCTTTTGCGAGGGACGATGCCCGAGCCCGGGTGGTTTCCACGTGACTGCCTTTCGCTCGCCTCTTTTGCTTTCGTCCATCAATGGCGCAGCTCCTTACACCTGCCTTATTATATTCTTGGGAGTGCCTATACAACATTCGACTGTTTTTTAAACAGTCAGATTTTAAGTTGTTAGATAGAGATCCAACGCCCTAGATTATTTTTTTTGGAGGGAGTCATTTTTTTTGGAGGGGGCTTGTATGGGTGGATCCGTTGGATGGAGATCTAACGTCTCAAATCAATCTGACTGTTTTTGTCCTAAAAAATAGTCGAATGTTGTATAGCAATACTTTATATTCTTCTCCATGGCAGCAAGCAATAGTTCGAGTTGTACATGTGCGCTTTGGCCTTGGCTTTGCGAGATCGACGACGACACAACGCATACGTGATACATGATACCTGATTAAACCTGTCGGCGACAGCTTTAACGTACGTACCTATGAGCTGTTGCAGCAAATTAAAGCTGAATGAGTTGGTATTCTGTTTGGAATACGTACTGCAGCAGTGCAGAGAGAAGCTATTTTGCCAAGTCTCAAAAGAACCCACCTGGTAACTTCAATCTCGGGCTCTGCTACAATACTAAGGCACGAGATTATGATGCTAACAGCTTGTACCTTTCTGTGTTTTTCTCTGTCATTCTCTGACTTTATGATTGCTCAACAGATTATAAGGCTTAAATAGACATAAGTGGATCGCACATGCAGGCCACTCACCCACTCGACTCGAGCTCTGATAACTACCTGTGATTCAGTTTTACCAGCCTCACCTTCCCACGACTCCTACGCACGTCGCGCACTGACATTCGACCACAGCGCTACGATCACGCACTTCGACTACGCACAGGCACCACGACCACAGTGCTATGACCACACACAAGTTTTAAGTCCTCCCAGCACGGCACTTCAACCACATAAGTCTTCCAAGCACCGATCGCGGCACTTCAACCACACAGATCTTCTGAGCACCGACCGCTTCAGTAGTCCTCCGACTGCTACAGTACTCCTCCCGAGTATGGCGTCCACAGTGCTCCTTCGAGTATGACGTCTACAGTACTCTTTCGAGTATGACGTCTACAGTACTCCTCCGAGTATGACATCTATAGTACTCCCAGTCTCCCAGAGTATGACGCCCACAGAACTCCTTTGAGTATTACGCTTACAATATTCCTTCGAGTATAACGCTACAGTACTCATCCGAGTATTACGCCCATAGTACTTGAAGCTATAGTACTTACGACTACGACTCTTACAGTTACTCGACATGGAGTACTCAACATACACAACTACATAGTACTCGACACACGAGTAAAACACACATGCAACAAGATTAACCCAACAATCATCCTTTTAATCTTGTTGCATCTTTTTCACATCAGAGCCGGTTCGTCGTCGACTTCCACCACGACAAGATGCACCTCCGCTGCCTCCCGTTCATCTCCTTATCCACGATTGCGTTCCACACGCCCTGAGTGCGCATGAAAACTTTCTTCTTCATAGCCCAAGTTGCGTAGTTGCTCCTCGTGAGCATGGGATATGGGAGGGAGATGCTGTCCTCACGCGCTGACTCCTTCGGCACGCTCCCATCGCTGATCTTCAGAATGCCCCTATCGTTGGTGACGCTACTCGGCTAGCTCGAACGCAACACGGATTAAGGTGTACACGAACACAAACTTTGATCCTCAAATGTAGAGATTAACCCAAGAGAGAACTCAGACTTTGATACCAATTGTTGGCCCTGACTCTCTTAAATGCACGCTTTCATAGTGAACTAACGCACACAAATACGATCAAGGTTGGTTTGCTGGAGTTGAGAACGAGATGACGGAGCTAATAACAAGACTAAACATAAAAAGAATTGAGGCACGAGATTGCAGTGCTAACTGCTCGCACCTTTTCTGTGTTTTCTCTGTTATTCTCTGGCTCTGTGATTGCTCAACAGATTACAAGGCTTAAATAGACACAACTGGATCGCACATGCAGGCTACTCACCCACTCGACTTAGGCTATGACAGCTACCTGCGTTCCGATTTTACTGGCCTCACATTCCCACGATTCCTGCGCACATCGCGCGCTGACGTTCGACCACAGTGCCACGACCACACACTTCGACTACGCACAGGCGCCATGACCACAACGCTATGACCACACACAGGCTTCGAGTCCTTAGAGCACGACACTTCAACCACACAGGTCTTCCAAGCACCAACCGCGGCACTTTGACAACACAGGTCTTCTGAGCACCGACCGCTTCGGTAGTCTTCCAACTGCTACAGTACTCCCGAGTATGGCGTCCATAGTGTTCCTCCGAGTATGACGTTCACAGTACTCCTCCAACTATGACGTCCACAGTACTCCTCCAACTATGACGTCCACAGCACCCCTCTGAGTATAACATCTATAGTACTCTCAGAGTATTGCGTGATTTCTCTGAGTATAACGTCCATATTACTCCTCCGAGTATGACATCTATAGTACTCCTAGAGTATGACGCCTACAGAACTCCTCCGAGTATGACGCTACAGTACTCATCCAAGTATTACGTCCACAGTAGTCGAATCTATAGTACTTATGACTACGACTTTTACAGGTACTCGACATAGAGTACTTGATACATACAACTATAT